>OX578147.1:38316070-38916070 GCA_951213105.1 Amaurobius ferox | reverse complement strand
ATATATGTACAAATTTCTAAGTGTCCTTCCGTCTGTACGTCTCGGTGTTTGTCTCGCCTGTTTTATGCACTTTCCTAATAAGAAAGGATATGTAACTTGGTATAAAGGTTATTTGTTATTGGTCCACCGGAGAAAATTGACTTTTTCAAAAATGTGCATTAGAGAGAGGTGCTCCACACCAAACCATTTGAAAGGTGATATGATAGAAAAAACAAACTTGCAACGTTAGGGGTGACGCTCTCCAAAATGTTCCATTTATAAGATCAATGCATGACAACCAATTCCAAAATTTGAAAAATATCGCCGAATTCAGCACTTGTCAGCATATTAATCCAATATGTTGCCGCTAAGCGGTGATGATGCCTGATCTAAAATACATTATTATTTATTGTTAAATGCAACGCTATTCAGCAAAAGAGAAGATAACCCAACAGCGTTGTGCTGATAAATGCTCATTATAGAGCTCCAAAATAATGCAACTAAAGTTGAATAGAAATGCTATTTCAGCATGTAGTTACAGAACCCACTGATAGAATGCTGCTACTAAGCTTGGAATCAGAGTTTCAGTGCAGCGACGGTCATCAAGGAACGGTTTTCGGCCAACTTTGAGCACAGACTATCCAATAAACGTATTAGTAATAGGAATGATTACAACTTGTCATATTTTTTTGAACTTCTTAGACTGCCATACCAACTATTTTATGCAGCAGTGACCCAGTTTATTGAAGATGGATCACCAAATGCATATTTTCAATGTTCACATTTACATACCGAGACAATATGTGATTCCCGACATTGATGATACCACTAATTGGTTGGCAAGTGTTCCAACTTTGCAAGTGTACCTCTTTATTATGCTCTCGCGTAGCTTAGGCTGTACCTTCTATGAAGTTCAGTAAAAAAAAAATTTGTTGTCATTGAGATTCAAAGAATTACTTTTCATAGATAGTTTTTTGTTGAAATTTATGTGTGTTATCAGCAATCTTATATAGAAGAATGCAAATACACGTATATGCTTTCTTGAGTTTTAAGCACAAGTTGCTGAATTTTATATAGTCATTTATTAATTTTTCTTGCAATATATACTTTACTCAGACATATTATATCGGGAATAACTCTTTATCTTTACACTGCAAGTAGAGATGAATAACAACTTGCATAAAAATTCACATGCGTAAACTCATCTTTTGAATTTTAAGCAGTAGTTACTGTCTTTTAGATATACATTTATTAAACTTTTCGCTATATATACTTTAACCATATTTATAGAATATGGGGAATTATTGTTTACTTTTTACATTGATAGTCGAAAAATAACAATTAGAATATAATTCAAAACTGTTGCAAGCAGTGGCGTATTTTGAAATTCGTTTTTTAATTTGAGGGGGGGGGTCAGTTTTAAATTAAGTTTATATCAATCTTAAGGGATCAGAGTTAAAGGTCTGTATGGGATCGGGTCTGGCCCGTATGTTTATTCCTGATCTGACCTACGGGCCGGACTCGGTCCACGTTTTATTAAATTCGAGTCGATCCGCGTTAAAAGAAATGCTAAAATAGATCATAATTGAAATAGAAAATTTTAAATTACATATGAAACAGAATTCACAATTAGCGAATGAAAATCTCCTTGTCCCATATAAGATAACAACAGTTTCAACTGTTTGGAGAACGCAGATAGGCAAATTAAAACCGAATACAGATAAATTATAATTTCAGAAGGAAGTTGAAGATTTGATTATTCAATGTCATTCCGAAGTCAAAATAAAGTATTGCTTTTTGCAACATTCAAGTTGTTTAAAACTACAGTAATAGAACAAAACGGATGTCATGGCCGGACTACAGCAAAATAAATAAAATAAATATTCAACTCCCATATACCAGCTGTCATATTTCGTAGCATCATGTGATCTATAAATTTAATAGGGAAGATATATATTCCAAATTTTTGAGGAAAAATTCAATGGAGATTCAGCATAATATTTTATCATACGTGTGTTAAGACATATTTTGAAATGTTTCAATTTCAGGAGGGGGGGGGTGGTAAATACCTACCCCCCTTAAATGCTTAAATACGCCCCTGGAAGCAAATCTGATCTGGGAACCACTTTCTTTCATTTAATAGACATATTCTTACGTTGGATGAACTTAAATTACAGTTCAATTGTTATTTTTATGTCAAAGAAATAGTTATAAAACAATCCGCTTTTCAATATTTCCATTAATGGAATTAATTATCAATTATATTATTCAGTGAAAAAACTGCATTATCTTCAGTATCTTAAATACTTTTAGAACAGCGTACACAAATTTGTACATTGTTTGGAACACATTTCTTACCATTCCTTTTCAAAACATTGTTTAAGAGATAAATGATACCGATTACTTCTTCTGGCAATTTTCCATTTAATTTGAACGTAAAGCTTTTTAATCCAATAAAACGTGGTCGGAGGAAAAATAGATTCCCCATAAATAGTTACTTTCTTTCCGGAATTCCGATTGTAATTCAATTTAAATGCAAGCCAGTCAATAGAATTAGAGGCAATGGGACTTCAATCATTCAACAGCGAAAATGCAATTTTGGTAAATTTCAGTGAGTAATTTTTAAAAATTTTATTTAGGCACCATACTGTTGCATATTTTTCTAGTCTTAATAATATATTGCCGCGACGAGGAGGTCCTGGTATAGACAAATGTTTCGACTGTAGTGACGAATTTAGTAAAATATCGCAAAAAAATTTGTGAATGTGGGAAAGTTCGAAAATCTATGCGACTTGAAAATAAAATAAAGACAACGAAATTTGGCAGATTAGGATGTCTTTAGTAATAGCCCATTTATGACGTACTTAAAATTGCTAATCCAGGGTGCTTTCAGACGTCACTACGTTCTTCATCAATGGCAAAGTATATAAATCGTTGAGTGACGAACATGAGTTCTTAAGCACAGCCCACCCCACAATCGTGAGACAAGATTTGCATATTGATCTTTTTAAAATCGATAGATACATTTGAAGATCAATACATAAAAATATCAATATGCAATTTTTGCTAACTTGACGTTTTTTCATACAATTTAATCTATGCAACTACTTAAAATTTCTTCATATATCTAGGTTTTTCTGCTAATATCATGTATGTAAGGATGCTCCTTACTGAGAAAAATATTTTGAGAGAAATGCTAGGAAATTTGCTAGAATTTTGAGAGTACATTTTTTTCTTTGTAAATTTATGGAGTATTTAACTGCTGTTTTTTTATGACAGATGGATTTTTTATAAATTTGCTAGGTATCTAGGAATTTAATTACTTATCTTGTTTATGTTTATACATAATTTTACCCAGTATTTATAAATACAGCCTATATTTGTTTGGATTGGATTGTTGTATTCTGAGAATGTATTTCTGAATACAGAGGACGCTTTGTAACAATGCTTAAAACGTCTATTGTATATTCTTTAACTTTTATCGTCTATATTAATTATTACTGTTAAATTACTGTTTTACTGAATTACTTTATTACTGTTTATTACTGTATTCTTTATGGTCAAAGTTCTACTTTGAATGTCTGTTTTGAAAAACATGTTTACTCTACCTTGATATGAGAACGTTGTATAAATTTCTATACATTTGCTGAGAAACACTAGAAGCTTGCCAATAGTCTGAACAATACATACATTAGGCAATAAAGTACATCATATATGTTTCAAAATATTTCAATATTGCGCGGATTTTAGCTTTTCACTTCAATCCAAAATCCCCTTCTATATTAATATTTGCAAAGCAGGATTTTGTGATATGAAATTTGGGTGAACAATTTAAACTCAGGAGGTAGAATCAAAAATGTTTCGTCATTTTAGGCAGCTCATTATAAATTAAAATTTCTTAATAATTGAATTTAAGTATTATATACAATATCGAAAGTCAACACGCCCTTCTCTCTCTGTAAAAATTATACTGTGAAATACTGTGAAATATTTCTGGGAATTCCTGCTTAAAAACCATTTAGATAAAAAATAACACTTACAATCACAGATTTTAATTAATGGAAAATATGGGTCCCTTAATGGGCGACAATGTTGACAATGTTTATGGGCGACAATGTTAAAGAAATATTGCCAACTTAATGACTTTTGGTGTATTGGAAAAGATTAAAATTCTAGCGAATTGGTCAATAATTTGTTTGGGTGTCCTTTCTATAGAGGGTATGCTAAAGCATTATGAATACCTACAAACTTTGATGTTGATCCTCATGTGCTGGCTGAAACCCCAATGTCACTAGAAGGTTTTCAGTGACTGCAAATTAAACGGTTAAGGAGATGCATAACGAACGCATGTCTTCAATTAAAACCACAATTTCTTGATGGGATTCAAGTCAGGGGAATTTAGGAGCATGGTAATAGGTAGAAATAATTATTATATCCTGTGATTAATTCTGTGACAATCTTATATGTATGGCATGGAACATTGTCTTGCTCATAGAAAGCATCTGAATCAGAGAACACAGTTGCAATGAAAGGATTGTTCCCTGATGCATCGTCTTTTCCAAAAATGATGCAAGGTAGGTGACACCTATGATAGTTTAGTCCACAGGAATGATAGGTGCAAGCGTTCTGCAGGAAATCATCGTCCATATCATCAAATTGTCTCCACCTGTCAGTGCCCTCGCTGTCAGTGTGATAGGAATTTCTTGGTAAATATCACATATATGTGCCCAGCCATCCATATGGTGTAACAGGAATCGTGATTCATAGGACTAGGAGACTTTCATCATTTCATATTAGCGAAATTTCTACGGTCATGTGCTTACTGCAAGCAAATTTGGTGATGAACAGTTGTTCCAGATGCACCACCATTATGTAGCTACTTATATGACTAGGCCGCCTACATTGATTTTTGCATCAATGAGTTGTGGCCGTTATACGTCTTTGTTGCTTTACCATTGTTGTTTTACCATTTTCAGATGAACTTCATGGATGCTAACTTGAGCACAAACAGGCCACAGCTTCGCTGTTCAGATGATATTGTGTCCAAAGATATTGTGTCCAAAGCGTCTGACCATCATAATTTCTGTTTATCGAAATCTGTTAAATACGCTGTTTTGCCTATCTGCGCACTTAACGAATAATGAAACGATGAGAGCTATAACGTAAACGTTTGAAGCATTCCCAGAGACTTCTTAAGAGAAACGTAAGCAGAACTCATTTATTTATAAAGGACAAGTGAATTGTTCAGAATGCCTAACATTTGTATTCGCAAAGAATGTAACCCAGACAACGGTAAAAGCCAATAGATTTTGACTATTACGAGGTTCGTAATCAACGTGACTTATACGGCACATGTCGACTGGAATAACATTACGATCTTACGGTGTGTCGAAAAATCATTGAGAGAAAGTATCCATACCCGTAAAGTCAATCCTGGGAAACTTAGGGTGACTCGTCAGCGTGACCGCTCAATTCACTTAGTTAATCTTAAAGTCATAGTAACAGCCACCGATCGAGCAGTGATACCTGACATTAGTTAAACCATCAGCCGGAGAACGATTTCCAATCCTTTTGCGGAGGTAACTGTGCTTTATCCATTCCATTGCTCAAAACTGATATAAACCCATCAGCCCTTAGATTCCACCATTGAGTGATCTGAGACTCAGATTGCCGTGAAGTTTTCCTCAGAAAATCCATCCAAATGTGTTTGAAACAACTCTAACCCCCGTACACCGGGTCTGGGGATTTATCAGCTGTAATACCTGCTTTATTCTGGTATGTATTGAACAGCATTTAGCAACTCGACCTCATGTTGCTGAAATTTAAACTTCGTTACTTCGTTACTTCGTTCCGAACTTCGTTATAACGGGATATTTGCATGATGATTCCTTTTCGTTGACCTCATTATTTATAGTTTGCGCACTTATTATGTGCAAACCACTCGTGTTTCTATTCTAAATAGAGAAGGTTATACAACTTTGTAATTTGCACCTCATCTATCTTACTTCATTCTCCGGATAGGAATCCAATTCGCTTGCTAGATGCTCTGTTAACTTTCTTACTTAATAGCGTATAGTCGCTATTCTATCACAAGACGCTGCTTTTGTAGTTCTAGAACAATTCAATCTAAAGTTAAAGGAATGTTTTACGACTGAAGAGTCCACTTCAATGATAATGGTTTGTAGTTTAGTCCCAGTAGCTTAACTGTAGAGCGCCGGCTGAAAAGTAGGGAGATGAGTTGCTCAATTACCGGTTTGGACAGGAAGGTTATTTACAGGACTTCGTCAATGGGAACCCTGCATAACTTAATAATAACTTAACATATACATACTTGATATACAATGATGGCCATTGCTATCTGTGCCCAATGGCTATTTCCTCAACCGTTAGACACAGAGATACACTTCCAGTTGCAAAAATGTTTTAAATTTTAAAATCTATTATCTCAGAAGCAGTTTAAATCAATAAATGTATTTCTGAAAGAAATACGAAATATAAATTTTTATACATTCCCCCGGTCCTGCCAATTATATTCAGGAAAATCATCCTTATACAATTTTATGCAAAATAAAAAAAAATCATCTTTTTACGACCAAAATTGACCGACTTACAGCTGTTTAAAGTTGGAGCACTTGTTGTTCTGATAAATGGTCAATACGGGGTCCCTGATTGGTTGGTTGTCTGAAATGGGACATTTTTATGTGTGGAAAATCGACTTAAGTCATAAAGTGTAATGCTTCATAAGTCGGTCAATTTTGATCGTAAAAGAAAGGTTTTTTTTTATTTTGCATGAAATTGTATGAGGATGATTTTCCTAAATATAATTGGTAGGACCGGGGGACCGTATAAAAATTTATATTTCGTATTTCTTTCAGAAATGTATTTATTTATTTAAACTGTTTCTAAGACAATAGATTTTAATATATATATAAATATATATATATATATATATATATATATATATATACATATATATAATTTAAAACCAATTTTAAAATTACATACAGCTTGAAAAAATCTATTAAAATTCATTAAGTACTATATATACACTTGTGAAGAGTATGCGCTTATTGCTGCAAACACACTCCACAAAATTATATAAAATCAAAAGACAATAACCCTGAAAACCTTACGATCATGATGAAAACAAGAACGAAAGGAAAACATACGGGCTAGGTGCAATAAAATGGCCAATGAGGGATAGTGACCTCATTTAAGTCCCGGTTACCAGCCGGCTGCGCGGTCGCGACACCACTCCCGGAAGCCTGCACGCATCCGTAGTTAACGTCATTGTGACCACGAATAATGAACATGAAAGATCCAAAAGTCAAAAGTATCAAAATTCAAATTTTCAAACTATAAAATTTCGAAGTGAAAAGTCAAATCCCTGTCACTCGAAAATTATTTAATAAATCTAATCAACAATTCTAAAAAACCATTTATATTTACTTTCACGACTCATATAAAACATTAAAAACATATATACAATAAAATCGGCATTATAAATTTACATTAAAATCGGCACATTATAAATTTAAAAACATATAATTCAACAATGTCATTAATACTTTTTTAATTATCTATATCACAACTTCAATCAGTATTAAAAACATTAAAACAATACATCTCACCTAAACCCTCTACCTCCACATTAACTCTCAAACGATCATGATCGGTTTGTTTTCATCATGATCGTAAGGTTTTCAGGGTTATTGTCTCTTGAGTTTATATATATATATATATATATATATATATATATATATAGAAAAATTTGAAAGATCAAAAGTGAAAAAAACATGTAAAAAAGGAAGGAAGGCTCGGCAAAAAGCTTACATTATGGCGGTAAGGGGTTGTGACCTTACTCCCCAGTTCAACGAGCTCG
Source organism: Amaurobius ferox (assembly GCA_951213105.1). Taxonomy (NCBI): domain Eukaryota; kingdom Metazoa; phylum Arthropoda; class Arachnida; order Araneae; family Amaurobiidae; genus Amaurobius; species Amaurobius ferox. Next base: position 38,908,209 of record OX578147.1, on the reverse strand, counting down.
TCAAAAACGCCGCGGCATTTTCACTCCTGGTCGCCAGCCCTGGCCCAAGCCAACCTCCGGAGTGACTTTGAAATCATCACGAAACCTGGATAGAAATGTGTACGAGAGCCATATCACCACACGCCGAGAGCCATATCACCACAAATAAAGCCAACTGAATTGCCGACTCAAATGAAATGTAGTGCCTGCTGCGGTCCTTTAATCACAGTGCGGTCCTGTCATATGGAGGGTTCGATGATTTTGTCTCTAATTGAACTCAAATAAGACTTAAGTCTTACACCATATGCAAAATTGGTTCTGTATAAATTATCAATATTTTTAAGCATAAAGGAAAGTGGATATTTATTAAAAAATGCTTGTTTTAAAAATTCTTGATCAAAATTAATACGTAATTGTTCTTCTTTGATAGTTCGTTTTATTCTGATTAAACCTCCCAAGAATACATTGCGAAACACATTCAAATGTATGTTGGAGTTCCAATGTATAATTCCTATAATGGGTAATTTAAATTGTTTTCTTTTATCATAGATGGTGAAAATGAGAGGGATTTGACCAAAGTTGATATTCAAATCCAAAAATTCGACTTCGTTGTTATTTTAAAGAGGGTTTTCCTTCAAGATGAGGTTTGATGGATAAAAATCAAAGTTCATTGTGTAGTTTTCATTCTCATATCCAATAATTATGTCATCCACATAACGTAGGTATATGATTTCGTTGTTTATATGAGATCTTCTTTCATAAAAACTAAGATATATATCAGCCAATATGGAAGAACATCCCCCCCCCCATGGGGATGCCCTTAATTTGTTGATAAACGGATAATCCGTTGTAAAGGTAATTTTCTTTAATAACTATTTTGATTATAGACTTGAATTTATTGAATTCTAGACTCCTTTTTAAGTCATATTCTTCAAACAAGCTGTAAAGTATATTTGTCATGTCATCTAGATCTATAGTATTAAAAAGTTCTTGGAAATCATAAGTTCTTAAGTGCAAAGGATGTTTATGATCTTTCAATATATTGATCACTTGTAGACTGTTTTTTATAATATAACTTCCTTGGTTATTAAGTTTCAGCAAAATAGGTTGTAAAAGCTTCATTAACATATTATTAGCTTTGGTGAGATATGTATTGCATCCAACAGTAACTGGTCTGAAAGTAATAGGACTTTTATGTAGTTTCGGAATATTAATCAGATACGGGTACTTTATTATTCCTGTATATTTGATACCAGTTAATAAATACAAAGCTTTGATTTTGTTTGAGATTTCCTTAAGGGAGAGGTTGATTTTACTGTAAAGTACATCATTTTCAGATTTTTCTTTCAATATGTTAATATAAAAGAGCTTACATGTAAATGCGTAGTTACTTGATGCCTTGTCAATATAAGTAATTATGAATTGATTTTGAATGTTCTTCAGAAGTTGGAAGTTTATTTTACATTGGTCAGGAGGTTGGTAAAGTTTTTTATAATATGAAAGAAGTTTTTATAATATGAAAGAAGTTTTTTATGAAAGAAGATCTCATATAAACAACGAAATCATATACCTACGTTATGTGGATGACATAATTATTGGATATGAGAATGAAAACTACACAATGAACTTTGATTTTTATCCATCAAACCTCATCTTGAAGGAAAACCCTCTTAAAAATAACAACGAAGTCGAATTTTTGGATTTGAATATCAACTTTGGTCAAATCCCTCTCATTTTCACCATCTATGATAAAAGAAAACAATTTAAATTACCCATTATAGGAATTATACATTGGAACTCCAACATACATTTGAATGTGTTTCGCAATGTATTCTTGGGAGGTTTAATCAGAATAAAACGAACTATCAAAGAAGAACAATTACGTATTAATTTTGATCAAGAATTTTTAAAACAAGCATTTTTTAATAAATATCCACTTTCCTTTATGCTTAAAAATATTGATAATTTATACAGAACCAAATTTGCATATGGTGTAAGACTTAAGTTTTATTTGAGTTCAATTAGAGACAAAATCATCGAACCCTCCATATGACAGGACCGCACTGTGATTAAAGGACCGCAGCAGGCACTACATTTCATTTGAGTCGGCAATTCAGTTGGCTTTATTTGTGGTGATATGGCTCTCGGCGTGTGGTGATATGGCTCTCGTACACATTTCTATCCAGGTTTCGTGATGATTTCAAAGTCACTCCGGAGGTTGGCTTGGGCCAGGGCTGGCGACCAGGAGTGAAAATGCCGCGGCGTTTTTGACGAGCTCGTTGAACTGGGGAGTAAGGTCACAACCCCTTACCGCCATAATGTAAGCTTTTTGCCGAGCCTTCCTTCCTTTTTTACATGTTTTTTTCACTTTTGATCTTTCAAATTTTTCTATATATATAGTGTTTGGTACCCTCATGCTGCCTTGCGCAAAAGTTACTAAAACATTTTTATTTCCGATTTTTCCATTTCTATATATTTATATTATATATATATATATATATATATATATATATATATATATATATATATATATATATATGATAGACTTGATATCTATCAATGTCAACCGCCGTTATGGTCATTTAGCCTAATTCCTTAACGTGATTGATTTCTTTTTTTAAATTGAAGAAATAATGATTATTTTCAGAAAAACATACAAAAAAGACTTGCAAATGGCAGCTTATAAAATACATTGTTTTCACTGTGTTATTGCTTGGGATATGAATGAAGCTAAACTAGATCGAAAATCAATATTTAATCGATGTTAGTCTAATGTAGACTAACACTGGATTTCAAATCCTTATTTAAACATGTGCTTTTTCTAAAACATTCACAGATATTTTGATAACTCATTTAAGAGTTTTTGAATCAATGCAAAATCAATAAATAAATAAGCAGATGAATACCGAGAACCAACACCCTGTGGAATACTAAAAAGTGATTGATAACATACCAAACAATATACAATTTTAAAGCGAAAAATCCAAAAATATTTCATCGGTTTTTGATAACATTCTATTCTCCTGGGGGTTTCGCCTTTTGACTTAAATCTGAAATTCCTTTCTGCTAACACCTGAAAAGTTGGATTACGTGATATGAAATATGGATGAAGTGTTACAAACTTGGAAATGCGACTAGAAATTTTATGTCTTTCAAATCATTTTGTATATTCTACATCTGAAAAGAATATGTTACACTTTATTTTAAATAATAAAAGTTATTTAAAAAAAAAACTAAACAGTGTAGTAGATAAATTATAGTATGTAAAAGCATATATACTGAAAATTTAAAAGCATATGGTATAATAAACATGCAAAAGCATATCTCATAAAGTGCTTAGAAAATCTATATAAATAAATGTGAAAACCTATCTGGCTGTCTCATGATCACGGGAGAACGACTGTAACGAATTTCAAGAAATTTCAATGGGTTGCTTAGGTAGAACCCTACATAAAACTAAGACGTCCATATGTCCTTTTACTTATCTGGTTTTATATTCTTCTGTCTGTTTTCTGATTTTGAGCGTGACCTAATCATTATATTAGCCTCTAAACAAAGTGACCAAATTATTATTTCTGCCCCCAAATAAATGTAACTGCCATGATGGATTTTTGAGTCTCTCTGCAATAAACGCAATTCAATCAAATCACTGAAGGCATCGCCGTTTCACAAACACAGATGATACGATATTTTTGCAGATATTTATTCCCTTCGGTATACAAGTTCCGTTCCTTCCTAGTATATATTACTACTTATTACATATTGTTCTACAACTTTGTAATTTACATTTTGCCTATCTTGAGCTGTTGCCGAACTAATTATTGTAAGTTTTTAATCTTCCACTAGGTTCTCTGCAACCTATTTTTTCTATCGGGTATGGTCATTTTATTAGATTTAACGTGTATACTAATGGACCTTTCTATACAAAGCTTTTGGAGTGCTTAAGGACATTTCTATAGGGACCCTATATATACCCAAAAAACTGAAGTGACAATTTCTAATTCCAATCTTGTTACTGTCCCTGCAATACATGGTAATGTATGGGGAAAGTATTGGAATCATGCCAAAATTCGCAACTCAAATTTTCGACGAATCTACACGTTTCGAGGCCTTAGAATACGAAAAAACTATTTTTATCGTGACGTCTGTGTGTGTGTCTGTCTGTGTGGCTGTCTGGCTGGCTGTCTGTCTGTCTGTGCAATGTATGTATCCACTCTAACTCAAAAAATAATGGACCGAATTTCATAAAATTTGGTAGGTAAGTCAATTAGGTGTGACCCTGGTGCTGATTAGTTTTTAGTACGATTCGGGATAAAAAAAACCCGTCTTTTATAGAGAAATGGCCCGCAAAAATTGCCTTTATCCACTCTAGCTGAAACACTAATGGACCGAATTTCACAAAATTCAGTAGATAAGTTGCTTGTGTGTTACCCTGGTGCTGCTTAGATCTTGGTACGATGCGCAAAAAAATAATCTGTCTTTTTTGCAAAATGGCCCGCAAAAATCTTCAAAATCTAAAATAAAAAACTACGTATGCTCAAATATATCCATTAAATGCATCTTTTATAAGTAATTTTTAATGAAGAAAATAATAAGATCAATAATAATAAGACTAGGTCTAGCCGTTCTCGAGATATTTTAGTTTTGTCGTATTTTCTCTACGCCACCTTTGAAAATAAGTCCAGTTACCAAATGAGAACGATAATCGAATTAAAAGTGAATTGAATTTAATTAAAATAAAAAGAAAATGGATATAAGTCTGCAGGCAAAGTCATGTTGCCCCCACAACAGATTTTTTCCTCTACGATACAAGGAAATTTTTAAAAAGTACTGCAATGGGGTCAAAAACTGCAAGTGAAGTTATCGAAGAATTTACACATTTTGGGTTCTCCAAATCTAGAATACGCTATTTATAACTAGACGTTTTGTGTATCCATTTGTGTGCTTAATGTATTCACAATAACTTAAAACCTCTTGAACATTGTTAGTCACGTCGCTTATATGTTAATCCAATGCTGGTTAGGTTTTGACATAATTGAAAGAAATAAAGTTGGCCTGTTTATCAAAGTGGTCCGAAATAACTGATAAAATTACAGATAAAACTTTATATGTGATGATATTCATAAATTTAAATTCAAACAATACGTAAATTTCGATGACATAGAATATAGTGATCTTATAATTCTACAAAAATATGTTTTAAAATATTTTAGTTTTTTCAATTTTATCGACTTGTGCTATATTACAATATTCCGCCGTCTAAAGTAAAATACAGTTTTTGCTAGCACTATAAAACATATGTTACTTTAAATGTATCATTAATTTCTCCTGTTATTTTGTGCATTCAAATTCAAATGTATGCATATAAAGAAAAAAAAAAAGAAGAAAAATACCTATAACAGATCGTGTTTTCCACACATTTGATTTCAAATTTCTCATATTATGTAATAGAAGGTGACCTAAAAAGATTGAAACGCGGTTTAATTCTTTACTTGTTGGAGATAAGTGGGTAATGTAAATTGCAAAAATGTTGTCAGTAAGGTAGGAAATAACACTTCGTTAATGAAATAGTCCTGTCTTAATTTCCAATTATATTCATTTTTTTAATTTTTATACGAACCCCCTAGACAAATTTGGGCAATCAGGAAATTTTTATTTTTAATGCAATAAGATCATTAAAAAACAGCAGATCTGTATCTTTAAAATCAACTGAATTATATTAAAAGAAAAATTCTGACTCATGACACTTTTTCGTACCATGTGAAAGGCTGATTCAGTGACAATAGGGATCATCAATAAATTGACGATGTAATTGTCTAGATCAAAAATACATTAATATGTGTCAACATTTTTTATCACAAATGCATCTAAATAAAGCATTACACAGACAGAGATCTTATAAAGCAGTGGTACTCACTACGCGGTTGGGTATCCTATGTATTACCATCCAGTTTTATCTTTTTGTGATATGTCACAAATTTACGTTTCGAATTTGATATAGGGTCTCCATTCACAATGTTTAATTTTCAATTAGATATAACTCGCTCAATTTTAAAGATACAGATATGCGGGGTTTTTTAATGATCTTGTTGCATTAAAAATTTAAAAAAATTCTGATTGACCAAATGTGTCTAAGGGGGTCGTATTCAAATTTAAAAATTGTAACTTTTTGCAAATTAATGGGAGGACTATTCCATTAACGTAGTCTCATTTCCTACTTTACTTTCAACATTTTTGTAATTTACATTGCCCACTTATCTCCGACAGGTAATGCATTAAAGTACGTTTTATTCTTTTTGAGACACCCTGTATAGTATAGAGAAAATATTGTTTTCGCGAAAATCTTTGAATTCGAGATTTTAATGCCAATATATGTTTCTCCTTTTTTTTTTGTAGTGATGTCCGTTCGTCTGTCTGTGTCTATCTGATGTATGTTTTCGATTTCTTGTGTGCACAATAGCAGCCACAAATATGAGTGGATTTTCACGAAATTTTATATCCGGCGTTATTAAAAAATCTAAAACTATATAGAATTTTATTTAATTCGAGCGAAAACTTTGAAATTCATTCGAAATTTTATATATTTAACATTTTACAACGTAGTTGAAAAGTGTTTATCACTTTGTTTATTGTGTCTGTCTGTCCTTTAGCACGATAACTACCGTAAAAATGAATATATCGTGGGACATATTGGAATTTAAATGAATAATACCACTCAATTAGTTTTGGATTGAACCCGGGTTTCACAAGTGAAATACATTAAACCCTATGGAACCAAATCCATTGAAAAGTTTAGGATTCCAAACATTTTTTAAGGTAATTTAAAATTCACCAATTTCTTCGAAAGTTTTAGGTGATATTCAAATTATCCCATAAAATATATTAAAAGTATTTCAGCAAAATATGTTCGGTAATTTTTTAGATAAAAATTAAAAAATAATAATTACACCCATATAATATGAAGAGATCATGTAACCCACTCCAAAATAATATATGCCATCCATCTCTTTCCCAGAGTAAAAGTCGTGAATTTTAAAGTTATTTTAAATTTATATTTGCATTTATGTATTTATTTATTTAAAAATGCATGCTGGAGGAAACATATCCCAGTGCCAGCAGGCAAAGCATTACACAGAAGAAACTTGCAGATGGCAGATACAAATACGAACCATACATATAGAAACAGAATAGAAACACCGACAGCCAATAAGCAATAGTAAGTTAATAAAACAGTAAGACACACAAGAATTACAGTAAATGATTTTTAAAAGTAGTTAAGGAAGGAAAAAGAATATCAATATCATCAGGCAGGCTATCTTGTGTTATATCAGTCCTGAAACCGCTTTATTTTTGCGTAATTTTTGAGCATCTATATTTTACGCTAACCCGATTACAATATATCTGAGTTTAAATGGTCATAAAACTTTGATTATTTCTACAGCGAGGCCTGATTTTAAAGGTTGCAGAATGTAAATAAGTGATTGTAAAGATGAGTTGTATAAGAATTGATGACTTTTTTTCACAAAAAATTATTTAACTCTGTAGTCTGGAATAAAAGTGTGTGAATTAAATATTCACTACTTTTACATAGAGAATCAGACGATTTATATTTCGATGACGTCATTTGAATAAAGTTCATTTTTTCCAATGAAGTTTTAAGTTTGTAAGTAAAATAAATTATCGTAGTTCTGTGATAATTAAAAATATATCACCGCTGAATGTATCGCATTTCTCATTTCACTTGAAAAGTGTTTCATAATCAATGGTTTATACATGATTCACCTTTCTTGCTTTAATATGACATAATAGGAAGAAATTGGATATAATCATGCCTAAAAAGTTTATTTATGGTTCAATGATAACAAGACTTGATATTTTCATAAATTGTTGTAAAAAATAGCCGCTATACAATTTTTTTGTCCCTGACGTCATTAGCCCCCTTGGAGAGCAAGTTACCTCCCCCCGGGGGTACATTGGCAAGTATGGTATCATTCGAAAGATTTTACAAGCCTTTTAAAGCGAAAAGTAACGCGCTATAGGTGTCATTTGGACCCAATATACCGATTTTTCAAAATTTTCTTGTAAAATTTGAAAAAAAGAAAAAGAACTTGGTATGAACAAATCGAATTGAGCCACCCTCCAGTAAATTATTCATGGATGTTGCCATTAAATGAGTATAATCTGCAATACACTTAAAAGGTGAAAACAATATTATTTCAAATCAACAGTTCTAAAACGTCCACTTAATATTGCAAAATATTGCAAAATGACACTGATAAAACACCTTTGTAAAACATGTCTAAAATCGAATGCCTTTAAGTAGCTTCACATTTTCGACACATTTTACTGAACGTATTTTCATCACGTATAAAATCCAGTTCCCCACTCAGGAAATAGATATATAAACGGAATATGCTTCTCGCCTCATGAACGCAAATTTATAACACGTGACAGGAAACATTGATAACTTTCTTTCTTCTATCTCAAAATATTAAAATGAAATGTTAGACATTCTTGCTTCTTAGAAACGACGACTGAACGATTTTAATTTTAGAAGCTTTAAAAATATGTTTTAAAAATATAATTTCGAAGAAATTTCTCTAATATATATTTCAACTCACCTGCCTTATAAATTTATAATCACAATTATTTTGTGTTCTTTTGAATTACAATCAAACTCAGAATAAAATACATCCGATAATACAGAAAATTATTTTCTCTACAAACTTCAAATTAATTTTTATCACTAACTTTATACATATTATTTGAGTTGTATAGCAAATTATAATGCATAAATTGGATATTTATTTTTATTACACTGAATTTCATATTTTATATTTTTCCTTTGGGAGGCTTAGAGCAATTTATAATATTGTCAAAGCCCTCGAAGTTCCATTAGTTGCCCTGTATGTGGACATTTTACTCCAAGGCCAGGAGCTAACACTACTACTCCACAAAGAATATATTTATTTAAGCCAAATTTTATATAGCAGCTTTTGCAATAATAAAAATTTCAAAAACTGCTACTTATGTCTAGATTTCTGCATAGTAGAACTAAATATAAAATTCTATTTTAGTGCGGAAGTTTTCTCTTAAACTATCGTAATGATTCCTCCCAAATATGAATACTTACCTGTGCATATACTCACACACAGAGAAAGACGGACATTCAGACGGACATTCATGTGTTTAAATGGTCTTAGGAATAAATTGGGCTCTCCAGAGAAAGTGATTTCTCTATATTGCGTAAGATAAGATAAAAATTTACAGGGTGATTTAAAATAGATGAGGCGAACTTCACGATGTGGTAGTACAAACTAAACTAAGCATTTTCGTCATAGTTTACCTAGTCGGAAATTAAATTTAAAGGCGCCAGTGGGCGCTTAATTGTGAATCCGATGAGGTGAGGTGTAAACACAATGTCTTGGAAGTTATAAAAGGACATATAATAAACAATAATTACAGTAATGGCTCTAAAGAGCGACCGTAAACCTGAATGCACGTCACACAACGGCGATGGGGGAATTGGCGAACTCTCTAAAACAGACCAGGCATGTCGCTCACTTCAGCGGCAGCGGCGGAAATTCTGAAGACAAGTTCGTCTTCAGATTCAAGAGGAGTGTCATAGACGAGACTCTTGAGATATCACTAGAAAAAGATGTCAAGACACGACAGAGAGGACGATAGTAGGAGTCAAGCTATAAGGCCATCTCGCCCAATCCATCGGCCCATAAAAGAGAAGTCCAGATAGTTCCTCATCTCTCCCAAAATTGACTGATGCTGCATATTTCTGGAACCACATACGCCTCAGAATGTCTGTTGTAACATCCTGCAGCAAGTCCGGTAAGACCTCCTGCAGGAAAATACACATTCTCAATCATGGCACAATCTCAATTGGCACATTCTCCAATCATGCCGATCCATACGACACGGCCCTATTAGGCTGTCGCCGATGATTCCTGCCTACACAATGACGGAGAATCATCGCTGATGTTCATGTGGATACGATGCATGTGGGTTTACACTCGCCCACACATGCTCATTGTGGATGTTAACCACTCTGTCTCAGGAACCAGCGGGCGAACTTCACTCGACGAAGAAAATTCGATGGTAGTGAGAAATCTGGTAGTGAGAAAGGATCTCAATTCACAGAGTCCATGCAAGCGTTCGAATGTTTGACGATTGGGCAATCACTTATGGGGGAAACCGTTTTCCGTACAGTCGCCATGTCTCTCTGCCATCCCAATTTGCAGCTCCATAAATGAAATGCATATCGGCGTTATCTCTATTGTTAAAATCCTCAATCATGTCAAGATTTGGAGCTGTGAATAACTACTGCGAACTGATAAGGCCGTACATTTGGTGTTGCGAAAATGCGCATAAGGGTTCTTCGTCCCCAGATGAAATTTGCATACGTGGTTTTCTTCTTCAACCAGAAAATAACAACTAGAATGTCACTTTTAAATTTGCGGAGGGACCATTTCCCAACGAGTATGCGCTTGTAACGTCTTTACGTTTCATTTTCGACCCCTTAAACTATGTTGACATAACGGCAAATAATTTTTCTGTACTAGAACCTCATAAAGTTTTTTCCATCTTTTTTTAATCACCCTGTATAGATGCGAATAAAATATAAATGTATAAACATTATACTGCGAAATATTGCGTAATTGTTAAAAGTCATCGAGAAATATATCGGAAATAGAACGTTTCTCAATTTCCAATGTTTTCACTGTCCTGATAAATCTTAGTAAAAATATTTTCATCACGCAAAACTCTTACCTCTCATCCCAGAAAAAATATATAAAAAAAAATTGTTTTGCATGATATATATGATTTCAAATCATGTGATGTGAAATATTTATACGTGTTTCTGACATATTTATACAAGTTTCATCCCAAAACATAAAATTCAATTTAAGGCATGGTATGTTTCTAGAGATTGCGGTTAAAATATTTCGGAAGCATTTCATTTCTGATTATCATATGGATGATGCAGCGCCGTGAGACAGATCATTTTCATGCAACATCAGGTTTATATTTATATTTTTAAATAAGGAATAAACGTGTTGTTCTAATTTTAGAGTAGTTCATAATTTTAAGGAACTCTTGCACGACTGTGAAAAGACTGAAAATATGTTTAGAACATTTAGTTATCTCTTCAGAATAAAGTTGGCCCATATTTACTCGATATTTAGTTGACGTATTATTTCCGTTTCTCATGTGGGGTGGTGCAGCACAATGCGGCCAGTCTTCATCATGCAACTTCAGGGTTTGACCTATATTTTAAAATAAAGAACATAAATGTTGTTCCAATTTCAGAGTAGTTTATAATTTCAAGGAACTCGAGCAAATCCGTTAAAAGATTGAAACTCGGTTTTGAACGTTTATTTATCTCTTCAGAATAAAGTTGACCCATATTTACTCGATATTTAGTTGACGTATTATTACCGATTCTCATATGGATGATGCAGCACAGTGCTGCAAGTTTTCTTCATGGAACTTCAGGGTTTGACCTATATTTTAAAATAAAGGACAAAAATGTTGTTCCAATTTTAGAGTAGTCTATAATTTCAAGAAACTCGAGCAAATCCGTGAAAAGATTGAAACTCGGTTTTGAACGTTTATTTATCGCTTCAGAATAAAGTTGACCCATATTTACTCGATATTTAGTTGACGTACTATTACCGATTCTGATATGGATGATGCAGCACAGTGCTGCAAGTTTTCTTCATGCAACTTCAGGGTTTGACCTATATTTCAAAATAAAGAACAAAAATGTTGTTCTAATTTTAGAGTAGTTTATAATTTCAAGGAACTCCAGCAAATCCGTGAAAAGATTGAAACTCGGTTTTGAACGTTTAGTTATCTCTTCAGAATAAAATTGACCCATATTTTCTCGATATATATTTTCCACATTATTACTCCAAATTGGAATCGAACCACGGATTAGTGTACTATCTAGCTAAAACTTTGCCATTGTGGGACGGAATTACAAGATCTAATTGTCAACCTGAACTCTACAAGTTGTTTAATAAACAGAAATATACAATAAAACTGTTAAAGTTGGATAACCCAGTGGTTAGCGCGCTATGATAGCACTCGAACGACACGACTTTGATCCCGGCCTGTGTTCAAACTGTCTCAGTGTTCACGCGGAGTGCAAGCACGTTAAATATGTGGATCCATTAGTTTTTTCGAGAAGTTGGTGGTAGGGGACGGAAGATACGGTTCTCGTTGTGGCACTCTCCCGGTCATTCAAGAGATTCCTTACACTTTTGGATTGGTCGAATGGCCTGGGTCGAAGAAGAATAAAACTGTTAAAGAAGACATTTGTTTGACAGAATATTGTTACGAAATGCTGTATGTTATGGAATGCTGAAATAAACACCACTTTTATTCACAGAAATCTCACACAATATCTCATATTTTATCTCACAGATCGATACTTTGGCACTGGTATTATTTGCATGCACTGATGAGATAATTCGGCAATGCTGATACATATTATGTCGTAGTTACATATTTAGCAATCGATTAGTAATGACTGGCATTTATTGCCTGCCGTATATGCAGTTCAATTTTCTCTGGTGTTGATTCCTACACATTTGATACTGCTGTACATTTTTTAAATTGTCGTTTTTCATATATATCGTTTCTTTCACTGATTTATTGATACTAACTTTTTAAATTCTCCATTTGGGATTCTGCAATCATTTTTAACACTTTACAACATAGTTGAAAAGTGTTTATGGTTTTATTCATTCTGTCTGTCTGTTTGTCTGTCTGTCTGTCCGTTAGCACTATAACTGCCGTAAAAATTACTTTATCAAAATGAAATTTTGGTATGTTTTTCAGACGGTCTGTGGGACTTATGGGAATATAAATATATAATATCACCCAATCAGTTTTTTATTTAACCCGGGTTGAAAAAATGAAATACATTGAACCCTATGGGACCTAATTTTTCAAATATTTTTTAAACAAATTTAAAATTCACAAATTGCTTCGAAATTTTTAGGAAATATTTACATTATCCCATAAAATATATAAAAAAAAATTCAGTAAAATATGCTAAGTAGTTTTTTAATTAAAATGTATTTAATATAGGAAAACAAAAACAAATTCAATTAAATTCTGACTTTTAGGATATCCTCCAGAAAGAAAAAAGAGATATATTATATAATAAATATCTTTCCACGAGTTTAATAATTTTTTTCTGCTCAAGTAATGTCATGAGTACACATATTATATACATACCGGAGGTTAAAGTTCTCGTAACTAGGGACTCCATAACGATGCATATTGGCATGGTTTAATCATTTTGTATATAAGAGAGGCTTCACATTTTAAAATAAATTTGGTAGATACCAATTTTTCAAATTTTTTTTTAATTTTATATAACTCTTTATGATATACTTATTTGATGGCATTTTTAATGCACTTTCCTACGTCCTAGAGAGTTAAAATTTGGTACACAGCTTAAATTTGTTGAACATTTTATTCTACAAACATTTGGTGGATCTTTAAATATAGATCATACATTTTTTTCGAAATGGCTTGCAAATAATCCCCGTTCACTTCTATAAATCATTGTTTCAATATTGTTAAAAATTCTGATGTGGGCAGCACATGTCTTTTCCTGAAGACTCATATTCACGTTCTCTTTATTTCTTCAATAATAATTTGAGTTTATCTGCACAAAATAACAGCCATAAGTATTTTAAATGACATTGAATTTGCACGTTAAACTTAAATTTGGTTCTCATTTGATAACTGGACTTATTGTCAAAGGTGGCGCAGCGAAAACTCGAAAAAACTAGAATATCTCAAGAATGTCTAGTCTTAAAGTAATGGGTTAGTCTTATTTTTTGTGTTGTCAAAAATCATATATAAAATAAGAATTTAATTGATATAATTGAGCTTTTATTTTTATATTTAAGACTTTTATATTTATATTATAGACTTTTATATTTATATTATAGACTTTTATTTTTATATTTAACGATTTTTGTGGGCCATTTCGCAAAAATAGCCCGTTCCTTTTTCCCGAATCGTACTAGAATAACCTACAAATGATTTATATACTAAATTTTGCTAAATTTGGTATATAAATCACTTGTAGGTTATTGACATATTATACACCAAATTTTGTTAAATTTGTTCCATTAGTTTTTAGCTAGAGTGGATAAAGGCAATTTCTGCCGGCCATTTCGCAAAAAAGGCAGATTCTTTTATTACGAATCGTACTATAATCTAATGAACATCAGGATTTCCCACAAGAAACATACCTACCAAATTTTATGAAATTCGGTCCATTAGTTTTTCAATTAGAGTGGATGTAATATCCTGACAAACACACAGAAACATACACAGATACACCCTTACACGCACAGACGTCTTCCTAAAAATAGTTTTTCGTGTTCTAGAAGTCCCAAAACGTGTAAATCCTTCGAAATTTCGAGTTAAAATCTTCGGCACGATTCCAATACTTTGAAGACATACACACACACATATATATTATCTTTGTGTCTGTGTATTATCTGTGTGTCTAAATTCCGTGCCTATGCAATTACAATAGTTGTGATTTTAAATGATCCCTAAACTTTTATTATTTCTTCAACGAAGCCTAATTTTAACTTATGCAGAATACAAATATCTCAAGCGATTGTAAGATGAGTTACATAGGAATTGCTGAATTTTTTTCACACAAAATTATTTAGCTCTAGAGACTGGAATACAAGTTATATGAATGAAATATTCATTGATTTTGCATAGAGAATCAGATGATTTATATTTCGATAAAATTTTAAATATTCAAGTATAATAAATTACTGCAGTACTGTATAATATAAAAGATATCACCACTGAATGTATCACATTTTAAAAATTTTTAAATGAAATTGTATTTCAATTGGGAAGTGTTTCATAATCAATGCTTATTCATGATTTATCTTTCTTGTTATTTGATCAGCTACGGTCACTGTACATATCTAACGCTTACACTCATGGACATATCCTTACAAAGTAATTTCGGTGCCTAGGGAAATTCCTAGGAACCATGTATATCCCCACTTATTAGTACACATACACTGGCATATAGAAATACAGAAATTCTAAAAGTCTTTAAAATTCATGTTGTTGTTGAACTTTCAGGTAAATACAATTGATCTTTATTATAGTTCATAAAATAAAAATATATGCATGCAAATAAAATATAAATAGTTTAAACATTGTACTTCAAAATATTGAGAAATTGATAAAAGTCATTGAAAAAATACATCCGAAATAGAAAGTTTTTCAATTTCTTTACATTCTTGATAAATATTACCAAACATATTTTCATCACGTAAAGTTCTCGCCTCCCCATTCAGGAAATAGATATCAAAACGGAATTTTTTCGCATGGTATATGTGAATTTCGATCACATGATGTAAAATATTTATACATTTCTTTCATCTCAAAATATTAAATTCGATGTAATGCATCGTAGGATTTTAGAGATTTCGGTTAAAGCATTTCAGAAGCATTTTATTTCTGACTGTTTCATATATTTGAGAATGCATTGCAGTGGTGTTATTTTCGTTATACACACTTTCAAATTCTTTGCCAGGGGCGCTTCAATCTATTTTATTCGATTGGGTATGGTAACTATACTACAGATATACAACTTCAAATTCCTTAGGGCAGGCCGGTGTTCTAGATTGACTTGCTACATATACTATAGTAGTAATTACATATACTATAGTAATGAGAGTAATACAGTTGAGCACTTTCTTGCTTTTATGAAATGCATTTCAGATATTTCCATTCGCGCCAATTAACTCCATGGAGCTGTGACTCGTTGTAAATTTTCATCAATAATAGATTATTATACAGTATTTTGTAGTATGAAAAACCGTCTACAAATATTTCAAACACAAGAATGTCTTAGAAGTTATAAAATAACATTTAATAAACAATAATTACAATAATGGTTCAAAAGAACGTTTTATCTCCTACCTTCTAACTCCATAAACCTTGATTTATCTGCCTATTATGGAGTTAGAAAGAAGGAGTTAAAATGCCTATGGATGAAAAGTATGAAAATGTCATAATACTTTAAGAATTATATCTAGTTGTTGACCTGATATTATTTTATTTCTTATCATTTTATATATTTTTGTTTGAGATACCACGCAACTCAGAATGCCACGCTCCTTTTATTAACATGATTAACCGTAGCTTTTAATTGTATCCCGCATCCTGCGTTTGCTTATCAACGGAACGTGGTATACAGTTAAGCCTTGGTTTAACATTCAAAATAAAATAGTTCAAGCTTCTCGCAACAAAAGTAGGAAATATTATTCTTGCGTATTTTTAGTTTTATAATTTTAGGTAAAAATGATCTGACTAGACAAAAATGTCGCCGAATTATTAGAAATGTCGCAAAATTAATAAAAGTATAACAAATTGAAAGAAATGACTCTAAAACAATAAAAATGACGACAAATAGATGAAAATGCAATATCATGGAAATAATAAAATAATCTACATAGAGACATAATAAACACTTATAAAGATAACCTTAAGACTAAATTTACGGGTGAAATGTGGCTTGATGTCCAAGATAATTGGAAAATTTTCAACGCTAGACCACGTAAAGAAGCGGTTGCCAATTTTAGATTGAAAACCGGACATGATTGTTTAGCAGAGCACCTAAATAAAATAGGTGTTCTCCCCACGAACATTTGCCCAATATGTAATGTTGGCAGAATGAACTCAGAACATCTTCTTGGGTGTCCAGGACTGGATAGGGATGCCCAGCGCCAGGAAGATATCATTAATCTTTATCGGAATACTGGGAATCATCTTATGGAATGATAAAGAATGTCTGCCACCTCTTCGTCGTATGCTTCCTTGGACTCAATTCCTTTTGTATTGACGGTGTTCTCTGTGTCCACCTGTTTGCTGCTTTGCTTGTTCTTGTTATTTTTCTTTTGTATGTGATGAGATATTTATTTGTATATATTAGATTCCAATAAAGCCATATGTTACAACAACATACAAGAATCTACTATAATAAGAATAATCTACTTCTCCAGCCGTAGCGCCTGGCAAAACTCTGGCGACACATTTTGGTGGCATATTGCCAACTTGGCGAGTCTTTTAAATGTTGCCAAATTGACCAAAATGTCGCCAAATTGATAGAAAATGACAATAATTCAAAGGAAGTAACGAGTAATTTATAAAAATTTAATATCTTGGAAATAACATAGTAAACGACTACAAGAAAAACTCATTTCTCCGTCCTTACGCAATGTTTGGCTAAACATTTGGCAGTATGTAGCAAACTTGGCGACTTTTTTAAATATTTCCCAATTGATGAAAATTTCGTCAAATTGATAAAAAGTTCACCAAATTGATAAAAATAACGCTAAATGCTTGCAAATACTTTGCAATTTTTTAATTCTGTCATATGAAGGACATATATTTCTAACACATGACTGTTAACCACAAAATAGTGGCTCCACCAATTTTCTACAATCGGTGTTCTAGTGAAAATATAGTGTAAAATATAGGGGGGGGGGGTTGCCAGCCGATCGGTACACTTGGCGAGCTATTTCAAGCCAAACTAAAGCTTGAGTAGGTAAACGGTTTATTTCATCGTGCTATCTTAATATTTTTCTATAAATGTAAAAAATTTCATTATTTTTGTATGCTATAGTTTTTGCAGTATGAGACAAAGAAAATAGATAGTCGTGCAGGTATGAAAGAGTATTTTACGCTACGGAAGTGCATAAAAAGTTAAAAAGTTAAATATCTCATAATTAAATAATAAACTCCGCCTTGCAATAATTCAACTCTGTAGGCACTTGTCTGCAAAAATTCCTGATCTTGCTATGTTAGTCTATTCAGGACATGAACTCGCGGATAAAATAGTTCGTCTTTGACATTAAATATTTCTTAATCTACAATATATATCGAAAAACGGTTTATTTCAATGTATTCCTATAGGTTTTGCACTACGAAGCAGAGAAACTTTATGCACGAGAAATTTGTCAAACAGGGCCGACGATGGCGGCGTCAGCTTCTTTCTTCTTTTAATATTGGTAAGAACGCATCCTCTAGAATCGTGTGTGTATATTCAGGATACAAGAACGAGTCCAAGTTTGAATAACTTACATGTTTATTGACAAGCACAAAGTAACCAAGAGCAATATACAATCAAAACGCACTTAAATGCTCCACTAATGTCACAAAAGTAATTTTGTATATTATCCACAGAATGTTGACAAAGTAATGTCACAAAACAACTGCTGCTGTTCTCAAAACATTGACAAAAATCACAGTCCAGTGGCTCTTGCCAAGTCAATTCATCAACTCCCCTGCAGCGGATGAATGAGTCCCTTTAAATTATCTACCAAAATTTCAGGAAATCTCTTCATATCTCCTAGACTAATTTCGTGGAGTTTCTCGAAATTTGCGGAAGTCGCCAAATCTGGCCACTCTTCTAACTAGGAAATCCTGGGAAACCTGGGGTTACGTCATCCTCACATCACGATGACGTTATGGACTGTACCTGGTCTTCGACACAGACGAAAGGGGAGGCGCCAATGAGAGATTATTGCGTGCTCGCAACAATATAGAGAGACAATACTTGGTAGGTGTTTTATTAACCTTTAACTTAATTTTCATAGAGGTGTATGGAAAATATCACCGAAAAATTCATGATGGTATAACAGTCAACATTCTTCTGGGTTTGAAAAAGTATCCGGGTTTGGTATCCGGACGTTGTTGAGTATAGTTACTATGTTAAATAAAGTATAATGTTTTTACAAGGTGTAATGCAATCGATAGGTGTAATGTAATCAGGATTCAAATCTGTCCGATTTTTTGACCTTACACATTTTACGCCATCACTACCAAACAGGGAGATTTTGGTCTCATCACTCCAAATAGCACTGTCCCATTGTTCCGTTGTCAAAATTGTAATGCTATAACATCTATTCAATTATCTGCATTCTATCAAAAGTTATAGCCAAATAACCAGAAAAAGAAGCAGAACTTGCTTAGGTTTATATGTAGCTTTTCTTCATTTGAATTTAGCCAATGAGCATGAGTGTTTAGAGAGCCAATCAAGTGTCATCTTGTTTTAGCAATGAGCGAACAGGTCACAGAATATTTATCAGTTTGTTATGTGATTGCTATCAAATTGGTTGGTTTTGTTGTGTTCTTTGACTTCGTGAGCTTGCAAAATGTAACAAAATTAAATAAATGCCTCAAAGACTTATGACCCAGAAACCGATGTAAATTAGTACTATTATGTGAACAAGGCAGTTATGAAGAAATTAGAAGAACTATTGGGGGAAACTTAACCAAAGGTGTTATTCCTAAATTTTTGAAGACGTATATACAGACTCAGCCACAAAAAACCAGACTGGTAAAAGCAGGAAAAGGTGCACAACAGAGTGATGATAGAAGAATTAAAATAATGTGTCTGGGTGGCAGAAGAAAACCATCTCGGTGTATACAAGGTGAAATGCCGCAATGCAATATGAGGTTGAATGTGATGAATGTTCGCCGCAGACTTCATGAATTTAGTCTAAATGCTAGAATTCCAGAAAAAGCCATTTTATCACTCAAACAAAAGCTGAAAAGATTAACTGGACAGCGCAACAATAGTACAGTGTAATTTAGAGTGATGAGACCAAAATATCCCTGTTTGGTGGCGAAAAGTACGTAAGGAGAAACATTGGAGAAGATTTGCATCCTGATTGCATTACGCCTACCATGAAACACCCAGTTAGTGTTATGATCTGGGGTTGTATGACATTAAGAGGTGTGGGCAGAATTTGCGTGATCAATGGGAATATAAATGCCTAAAGATACACAAATGAAATACTTGAGCCCAAACTGTATCCTTCTGCACTTGATCATTTCCAAGATAATGAAGCATTTATATTTCAACAGGATCCAGCTGCATGCGAGGTTGCTTGTGTAGGCAAAAGGCTGCTTCAAGAGCATCATATGTCACTGCTGGATTGGCCTGGGAATAGCCCAGATCTTAACCTCATCGAAAATCTATGGAGCCAACCCAGCAATAAATCTCAATTAACAGAAATAATAATTCAATCTTGGTTTCACATTATATCATCTGCAGAACTAAGAAACTTGCTTAATTCCATGGGAAAGCACCGTAAGGCCGTAATCAAGACTAAAGGTTACCCAACTAAGTATTAACTGAGATGGTGAGAATTTTTGCATATCTCATTTTTTCTATGTATTTCACATTTTTTCCTTATACATGCTGTTCTATTAAATAATAATTCAGAAATGTTATTGAATTATAATTTTGATTAAATTATCTTTCCATTGATATATAATTTTATGGTATTGGCACACAAAAGTGAGGTTATGAGCTATCACACCTCACAAATACACTTTTTCTAAAAGGTTTCTACAATTTTGGTCATTACTGCATATTTTTGTAGTGAAACTGTATAACTATAACTTACAGTAAAATATTGGAGTGTTAACCTACTTCGAATGCAAAAGAGACAGCCATCTTCTGCAGGATAAAAAAGAAGCGTGACCTGAAGTATTTATTCAAGTTCGGCATCTACGGTAGAATACCCCACAGGGCTGAAAGTTTGACAAAAGTTAGCTTATATAATCTCTATTAAATATGTGTTTTTACAACATTTTTAAATATCCCATGTGACATATGTTGACATTAGTAGATTTTATCATCAAGTAGTTGCTACTAATCCTTTTACTAACCGTTTACATATGTTTTTTCAACTAATTTTTTTCTACTAATTCTTCGCCTTTTCCACCATTTGCACCTTTCATAGTATTTTGCCTCTCGTTTTCTATTTACTTTAATCATTATTACTCTATGGATACTTTTGTCTCACCTTCAGTCACGTGTGCCATTTTACTACACATGCTAAACTTGCTCGAGAAAGTGTGGTAGTGCTTCTAGTTTGTCCTGATAAAGAAGGACTTTTTTGTCTTCGAAACTTTTAAACAAATTAATTTATTACAAAATACCATAGTTGTACGAAGCTTTTTGTTTTCTAACACGTAACATTGAGAAAGTATTGCTTTCAGCAAAGTTTTCGATTTTGAGATTTTGATGCCGATTTATGTTCTACGACCTCCTCAACGCGTTTCGACTATTTCCGGAGTCATGTCCGTCTGACTATCTGACTGCGGTCGATTGCTTGTGTTCACGATAGCGGCCACAAATAGTAATGAATTTTTACGAAACTTTACATCCGGCTTTATTTCCAGAAATTCTTGAACTAGATAGAATGTTTTAAAATTTGAAAGAAAGCTTCGAAATTTATTCGATATTTTATATTCTTTTTACATGGCAGCGTAGAACAAAGTTTGACCTAATCATGCATGGAAGGGATTATGGATGACTCGATCACGAGACTTAATATTTTCAATCAATGTGATGAAAGGTCGTCGCGGTACTATATTGTTGTTCGTGACGTCATTAGACCCGTGGGAGTGGACAAGTTCCTCACCCTAGGCCTAGGGGAACATTGTCAACCGGGGTATTAATCAAAAGATTATTCCAAGCCTTTCAAAGTGAAGGGCAACACTCTATAGTTGTAGTAATTTAGACAAAATATACCGATTTTTTAATATTTTTTTGTAAAATTTGAAAAATAAATTCTGGTATGAGAAAGTCCAGTTAATTATAAAATCCCATTACATTGCTCTAACTTTTAAATATACTATTCATCTGGCGACAGTTAAAAGAGGAGCAATAAATGTGATCTTCTATAGAAATATCTGGTACAGATAAAAAATATAAAAAAAAACCGCACAATAAACATCAGACAAAAGAAATTTCGTGCCCAACTTCACCTCCTAACTACCTTATGTTTTGTTAGCAACGGCAGTTAATGATAGTGTAAGGAAATGTCATTTACTCCAAACGAGGATTGTTGCACTGCTTCTGAAAGAAACATTTTATTCATTTGTTTTTGCTATCTCATACTCGTGCAGAAGTATTGTCTACAAAAATATTTTTCAAATCGAGTTTTTGCAGAAAAAGTGTTTTAAGACTTCCTTAATACGTTTGAAAGACATTTGAAAAGTCCAGCGATGTGTATATGTTTGTCAACGTGTATATATTTGAGATGTGTTGAAGATAACCCTAGAATATATGCATATAATTTTATATGTGTACTCCTTGTGTAGCAAACATTAACTGTATATTTCCTAATTTTCATTAATAGAAATTTACGATTTTCATATCAGTATTTCCTATGTCAACCAATTATAATTTAAGTAAAAATACTATAATTCTCAAAGTAGCATAGTTAATTTCTGGTATAGTTGGCAGTATATTCTATAACTATAAATTTTAATTTCGGCAATAGAAATATATTTCTCAAAGTAGTGTAATTAAATCACGGTGAAATTGTAATTCAACTACGGTTTAAGTGATAGTTTGAACTACATTATAGTTACATGGCGGTTCTAATTATGTAACAGTTAAAGTGATTACGTTTGTTATGATAGTTTGAGCTACTATATACATAAAAATGATACTAAAGAATTAAGTATTCTATATGTATACTCCTTGTGTAATAAACATTAAATTCATATTCCTTAATTTTCATTACGATCTCCATAGTAGTCCCCCTATGGCAACCAATTAACACATCTATGTAATGGTAATATAGTTCTCAAAGTAGTATAGATAAATCACGGTATACTTGTATTTCTACTATGGTTTAAGTGATGGTTTGCACTACATTATAGTTGAATGATAGTTTAAGCTACGTTACAGTTGAAGTGATTAGGTTTATTATGATACATAGTTTGAGATACCATATATACATAAAATTTATGCTAACGGATTACGTATTTAAATAATAAACCAAATTAAAAAATTACCAGATTTATGAAGCCCAGATCCCATACATGGAAAACAATTTTAATAAATGTTTATAAAGCGTTTAAAAGAGTGGAAAACTAACTTGCAAATAATAAGCGTGAACTACACTTCCGGAAAATAAAATCCCAACACTAAGAAGGAGCTGTGCTAGATAAACAAAATCTGGGAGGCTCGTTTGCACATATGAAAGATGACTCCTATTCAAATTTCTAGCTAGACGAATAAGAGTGGCGCTAGTAGGGCCACTATGATCATGAAAATCATGTGTGCTTTAAATACTCGGTGTAAACTTTGTGAGCGTTATTTATCTTCCAGACTGAGCGTTGTGAGCTAGGTTTGAGTCAAAAATGCCTTTATGGAGACGAATAAGGCAGTATCAGCAGCCTAGTGAGTTTGAACGAGGCCGTATAAAAGGGCAACGAGAAGGTGGATTTTCTCTCCGCGATATTTCATAAAGACTTGGCAGGAATGTATCCACTGTGCATGATTATTGGCAGCAGTGGTTATGGGAAGGCCCTGTCTCAAGAAGACCGGGGTCCGGCCGCACACGGACCACTACTGAGTGGGAAGACCTCCGTATTCGCCGCATTGCTGTGGCGGGTCGTACTGCATCTGCAGCAGCAATTAGAGCTTCTATTGACCCCAGAGTGACACAGCGAACTGTAAGAAATCGATTACTTGAGGGACAGCTCTGAGCCTGACGGCCTGTAGCGTGCATACCACTAACTCCGAATCACTGCCATTTGCGACGGCTGTGGTATCAATCTAGAGCTCATTGGAGGGCAAAGTGGAGATCTATTGTATTCTCAGATGAGAGCCGTTTCTGTCTTGGTGCCAGTGATGGTCGTATGTTGGTAAGAAGGAGGCCAGGTGAGCGCTTGGAACCAAGCTGTATACGGAGTAGACACTCCGGGCCAACACCAGGAGTTATGGTCTGGGGAGTCATTTCCTGTGACAGCAGGAGCACTCTCGTCGTTTTCCCAAGCACAAATGTGTACATCAGACTGGTGATTGAACCGGCTGTGCTGCCATTCATGAACAGTATTCAAGATGGTGTTTTTAACAGTATAAAGCTCGTCTTCATACCGCTGCTGTCACCCAAGGTGCTGTACAGAGTGTCGACATGTTGCCTTGGCCTGCGAAATCACCAGATATTTCTCCGATCGAGCACGTATGGGACATTATTGGAAGTGTCATCCACAACCAGCATTAACCGTTGCTGATGTGTCAGACCAAGTGCAACAGGCATGGAACTCCATCCCACAAAATGACATACGGCACCTGTACGACACAATGCATGCACGTTTGCATGCTTGCATTCAAAATCGTGGCGACTACAGCGGTTATTAATGTGCCACGATTTCACATTTGAAATGACTCTTCTCGCGCATACTTTAACCTGTGACCTTGAAACTTTAATCAAATAAGTATGTTACCTACACAATTGCTTTGCCTAAATTTTATTTCTCCAAACTAATTTCTTCTTGGTGTTGGGATTTTATTTTCCACCAGTGTATTTAAAAAATGCCAAACGCACAGTTTTGCTCAAAACCTGAAATCACATCATTAAAAAAAACTAAACCTCAATCGATTTACACTACGTTTCATAGACAAATTTCTAATTTAAAAAAGTATTTATTTTTACTTGAACAAACTAATCAATTCAGATGATTCATTCTCATATCCTCCAGCATGTATAACTTGACACAATAAAAATCAGATAGAAAATTCTATATTTCTGCTTTATTCAAAAATTACATTTAAATATTATTCTATATATGCCTCGTGATAATGGGTGAAAGAAAAATTGAATATATTAGTATTGTCAATTAACAAATGTTGTTGAAATCTAAAACCAATCATTTGCAATATTCTGTCCCAAGACATCAAAATCTTACCAAGGCAGTTCAGTGAATAAAATTAAGGATTTGGCAATGCCTGTAACAAAAATGATTTAGCGTATCAAAAGAAATGTGATCTTCATTTCGACTTTCTGCAGAAACAGATTAATACCATCCTTTGGTGCAGGGTGATTACATTTGAACCAAAGCTACAAGCTACAATGAGCGACTGCAATTAACTACAGTTATTATTGCATTATTTTTATGGTAATTGGGGAAATCAAATATCCAATGGTGCGTTGTAGTCATGATAAAGTGTTTAATTGGACGGATTTCGTACCAGATTTGTTTCAGTATCATTTTACACTAATTTCAGCAAACATTTTGTTGTATTTTAGTTTGGTTATATCAGCTGAGTGACATAACATATCAATCGTCTAGATTGATTAGTTTATTCAGTTACAAAATAACGTTTTAGGAATATTATAACTTTGTCCTTAACTGGTAACATAAATTGATTGGGGTCTAGTATTTTTGCATCGAGTTCTTTTAGACCATATATGGTCCTATAAGTCCTCAAAATTATAGCTTTAGCCGTTTTGAAATAGCTGTAATGCAACTCATGTGGTTCCTTCGTAACTATTTCAGCAAAGCAAACAATTTCAAATTGGTGTAATATTTAGAATACCTGAAGTAATATATAGAATATATTTTAAATAAAACATGGATCCCCACAGGCTTTGAACGTCTTTGAAAATTGTTTGATTTTTATTTGGATTTTGAATTTGAAAATGTTTGGATTTTACAATAGATCCTTGAACTCTCTTAATTTTTAACACTTTACAACATAAGTTGAAAAGCGTTTATGACTTTGTTCATTCTGTTTGTCTGTCCGTTAGCACGATAACTGCGGTAAAAATGACTTTATCAAAATGAAATTTTAGTATGTTGTTCAGACGGTCTGTGGGACCTATGCGAATATACATGAATAATATCACCTAATTAGTTTTGGACTGAACCCAGATTGAAGCAATGAAATACATTGAACAATATAGGACCTAATATTTCAAACATTTTTTATGCGAATTCAGAATTCACAAATTGCTTCAAAAGGTTTAGGAAATATTCAAATTATCCCATAAATTATATAAAAAAAATTTCAGCAAAATATATTCAGAAGGGTTTTAAATAGAAGTGAAAATAATAATTATACCCTTTATATGAAGAGATCACGTGACCATTTAAATGAAGAGACACGTGACCATTAAATGAAGAGATCCCGTGATCCACTTCAAAATAAAATATGGTATCCCTCTTGTCAAAAGAGTATTTTTTAAGATTCTTTTTAATTTATATTTAGTGTTGTATCCATCCTAAAACCACTTTATTTTTGCTTAATTTCTGTGCATCAAATTCTCAAACGGAGCAATTACAATATATTTAGGTTTAAATGATCAATACCATCCATCTTGTGTGAAAACTGTGATTTTTAAAGTTCTTTTTAATTTATATTTAGTGTTGTATCCGTGCTAAAACCGCTTCATTTTTGCTTAATTTCTGTGCAGCTGTATTCTGGAACAGCGCAGTTACAATATATTTGAGTTTAAATAATCATCAAATTTTGATTACTTCTACAACGAAACCTAATTTTCACTTATTGAGAATGTAAACAGATTAGGCAATGAGTTTTACAAGAATTGCTGAATTTCTTTAACGCAGAATTATTTTGCTCTGAAGTCTGCAAAGTAGATGATATGAATGAAACATTCATTGATTTTACATAGAGAAGCATACGATTTAATGACAGACTTTTTCTATGAAGTTTTATGCATAGAGTTAAATTACTTTTACTTCCATGGTTTTAAGTTTTTAAGTAGAACAAATTATTGTAATACTGTGATGAATGAAATAAAAATGGATGAATGTTTAATGTATTTACTGCTTTTACACAAAGAGCCAGACGATTTATATTTCGATCACCTCATTTAAAGAAAGTTCGTTTTTTTTCGACGAAGTATTAAATTTTCAAATATTTTATTTTATTTTTGTTATTATATTATTTCAAAAAATTTGTTCTGTCTCACATTTTTAATTCCGGCTCTAATCATCCAAGTAGTTTACTTGCAACCACTCTCACTACATTTTATTATTTATTTATAATAATGACTTACTTAAATTTGAAAGTTCTTAAAATGTGTTTGATTTTTATATCTGTAAAAATGTGGGAACCTTATAAAAGCTTCACTTGATTTATTTCTGTAGTATATAACATTCTGCTCATACAAGTATAGTGTTTGGCGACGCGGACTCTTATTTCAGTTTTATAGTCTGATACCTCTAACAGATGACAAAATGATAAATTTTATATTAGCTGGAAATTGCTTTTTGTATTTGTATCTACCACAAACCACCATAGAAGCAAGTTAAGATGGTGGCTGGATGCTGTACATAGTTAAAACTACCTGTGATATCAGATTTGTAAAATGACTAAAATAAGTGTAAAAACATCTGATGTGAGCAACAAATGACTTTCCCTGCAGACATATCCACGTTCTCTTTATTTTAATTAAATTTAAGTCACTTTTAATCCAATTTCAGTTCTCATTTGCTAACTGGACTTATTTTCAAAAGTGGCGTAGATAAAATACTAAAATATCTTGAGAACAGCTAGACCTAGGGTAACGGGATTGATCTTATTCTTTTTTTGTTAAAATTTACGTATAAAACAAGCATTTAATGGATGTATTTGGCCATGCGTAGTTTTTAATTTTAGATTTTGATGATTTTTGAGGTCCATTTGACAAAAACAAGGCAAGTTATTTTTTTCCTAATAGTGCTAAAATCTAATCAGCACCAGAATGACCCACAAGAGACTTATCTACCGAATTTTGTGAAATTCTGTCAATTAGATTTTTAGTTAGAGTGGATACAAAATCTACACAGACAGACACACAGACACACACACGCAGACACACAGACACACACATAGACTCACACACAGACGTCACGCTAAAAATGGTTTTCTCGTATTCTAGAGGTCGGGAAACGTGTAGATCCGTCGAAAACTCGAGTTGTGATTTTCGGTATGATTCCAATACTTTCTCTAAACATTACCATGTATTGCAGGGAAAGTAATAACTAAATGGAGTGTAAGATAACTAAAAAGCACTGTGCATACATTTACATGAATGCGATATTGTGTAACATTTGCCAGTCATTGTGCTTGAATGCAAACAGCGATATAAAGTACAAGAGGACAGACAGTCTGGCTGAAGCCGACCATGAAACTCTATACTCAGAAACTTATGATTGAAAGATTCAACTAAATCAGTTTGTTCGCTCTAATGAAGACTCCACAGTCTCGAACCAGTACGGTTTAGGAAATTTATGAAAATTATCAGACTAAGAGGCTATGTTCTCATATTGAAATATATTGGAACATTTTAAAAAAAATTAACCACATATTTGACATGCCCGTACTCCGGGTGAATATGGGGACAGTTCGTACAGGGGCAGGAATCGAACTCGAGTCATCCCAGTGAAATCCTTGGATGCTAAATATTGTGCTGCCCCACCCTTGGATATCACTAGTTAATTTTTTCATTCCGGTAGTTTTCCTTTTTCGAATATTAGTTATGTTTGCTACTTTCTTATGAAGTAGACTCGTATGAGTTACGAAATCAGTTGCCGCCCAGGCGGTGAAGTGGATAGCGTCTCCGACTGCTGTCTAGTGGGCTTGGGTTCGAATCCCGAGTAAGGCAAGGGCGTTTTCTTGAGGATGAAGTCAGTCTTCCGCCTTCTGAGTCCTCGCCAAATGTGAAGCTGCACCCCCCCCCCCCAGACCTTCGTCAGTGATGCTTGTTTGTGTTAATAAACTTTGTGATCTCGTCTTGTGTCATTCTTTGTCCTTCTTCTTCTGGCATCACTGGTCCTGTTTGTGGTTCGACCGAAACAGGAGGTCATGAGAAACAACAACAACGAAATCAGTTAGTTCCTTTGTATTTTAACTTTAGTTTTTCCTTTTCATTCTAATTGGTTTACTGTCGTTTTCATTTTTTGTGACTTATTTTTAAAGCTAATTTAACATCTCAGGTTTCGTTCATACTGTCTTTTGTAAGTTTCATCTATATTTAGTTGCTTCGAACCATTTTGCTATTCATAGTCTTACATCCTTATGTTTCTTCTGTAGTTTTTCCCGTTCGTTGTCTCTTGTCTGTTTGATTTTTTTTTTACCTTTCATATCTCTTGGGGCGTTAACAACTTCTTTCCCCCGATATTTTCAGCCTCTCGTGCCATCATCACTTGTCAATTTGACTAGAGTCAGTGAGGTCACCTTCCTTTTCAGTCCAAAAGCAGGCTATTATTTGATTTTGAAACTTCGACTAGTCAATTTTTGTATTTATGCTATATAAGGGGTCTTAATTTATTGTGTAATAATTTGGAATTATCCTTTTATATTCTGAATTTTCCAATAAAAAGCACTTCAATTTCTAACTTCCCTTAATATTTTATTCATATTCAAGCATGCATTACTAAACCATTAATATAACTTAATTATGTAGCATAAAATAAACTTCATATCTCAGAATCAAATATGTACTTTCATAAACTTGAAGATCTGAATTTTAACGATGCACAAAATATAAACTGCAGTGTTTGCATATTAAAATCCCGTGTTCCCTTTTATAGAGTAAAGTTAGGGGGATTATTAAAATGGAAAGAAATTTTAATGATACAGAACTCGTCGTACTTACGTTAAGTAATAAAAATTAAACCCAAGTTAAGTCTTAAGATTAAACGGGAGAATATATTTCATATCTGTGCGGTCCTCACTGATAAGTATATTTACTGGGGTTTTAAAGTCTTAGAATCAACCGCCTACAGATTTAATTCTTAAGTTAAACGAAATATTGTAATAAATTGATATTTATTTACTAGGAATAAATTTATCCTGGATCAATAGCTAATGGTTAATCAAAGTTTCAATAAAACCCGGTTTTACTTGGTCCTCTAAAAGGATTAACTGACTAGCATATTCACAATGACGTATATTCAAACATACATGTATTCAAAACAAAACGTGTACTTATTAAATTTTTAATAAATAATTTCAAAAGGACATGTTGACTGATTGTTTATGTGTTAATAACTTAGTTATTGACACAACCATAATGCAAGAATGAAAGTCTTTGACAAAAATCGTAACAATAGCATAAATTAATAAGTAAAACATTTTGTGCAAAGAATAAGGAAAACATGAGCATCGTTTCCAATTACAAATTTAATAACAATGCAGCACAAAGCTGTTTCGAGGATGTGCTGCATCAGTGGTAGAAACTGGGTAACCCGATGTCAGCAAGACAAAATATATATCAATAGAAGATGTAAAGATGCATATATGCATAAGTTGTTGATTTAGAGCCCACTAGTGAAATACAAGTAGAAACCAGAATTAAGAAGTACCCAGCCAATTCAAAATATGAAACTAACGCTTCAGATTAGAGTGCATTAAAACACAACAGGTATGTTCTAACAAGATGAGATAAAACCGAATAAGAAAAAAAATAAGACGTAAAAGAAGTCTATATGACACACAAATGTTCTAAAATTGACATAAATGAAATAAATATAAAGCAAAGTTTTGGAAAGTATATATACTTTTCATTATATTTATTCAAATTTTGGCCTTCTAGAATTTCGTAACTTTTGAATCTCTTATGTGACATTTTGCATTTTACGTTTTGCTGGGATTTGTTTAATCTTACTAGGATTTGTCTCGTCTTGTTGCGACCTTTCGTGCTATGTTTTTGCGCACTCCAATATTACGTGCTAGCTTTATATTTCGGAATGGCTGAAATGTTTGTTTCCAATTGCTTCCTAATTGGCCCCTAGTTGTAATCTTCTTCTGTTTCTTCGATCTTCCTTCTGTTTCTTCGATTTATGCCCATTTCGTTATTAGACTTCTGCTTTGTTAGTTGTCTAGCAGTGACGATGATCCAACATATACTCAAATACAGCTTTATACCTGATTGTTATTCTATTTGTGTTTAAATATATTGTTATACAGGGTGTCCCAAAAATATTAAAACGCCTTTTAATTCTTTACCTGTTGGAGATAAGTGGGCAATGAAAATTGCAAAAATGTTGAAAGTAAGGTAGGAAATAAGACTACGTTAATGAAATAGTCCTCCCATTAATTTAAAAAATATACACCTTTTAAATTTTTATATGACTCCCTTAGACAAATTTGGTCAATTGGTTTTATTTTTAATGCAACAAGATCATTAAAAAAAACCCGCATAATTTTATCTTTAAAATTGAACGAGTTATATTTAACTGAAAATTGAACGAGTTATATTTAACTGAAAATTGAACGAGTTATATTTAACTGAAAATTGAACATTGTGAATGGGGACCCTATATCAAATTAGAAATGTAAATTTGTGACATATCACAAAAAAAATAAAACTGCATGATAATACATAGGAGATAGTTTTGCGAATTCCGTATAAGCTTACGATGCAATCACGGATTTATTTAAATGTATTTGTGATAAAAAATTTTGACACATATTAAGGTATTTTTGATCTAAACAATTTCCATCGTCAACTTGTTTATGATCCCTATTTTCACTGCTGAAACAGCCTTTCACATGGTACGGAAAAATGGCATAAGTCAGATTTTTTTCCTTTATCATAATTAAGTTGATTTTAAAGATACAGATATGTTGTTTTTTAATGATTTTGCTGCATTAGAAATAAAAAAATTCTAATTGACCAAATTTGTCTAAGGGGGACGTATAAAATTTAAAAAAGTATAACTTTTTGAAAATTAATGGGGGGACTATTTCATTAACGTAGTTTTATTTACTACCTTCCATTCAACATTTTTGCAATTTACATTGCCCACGTATCTCCAAAAGGAGAAGAATTAAAGCTCGTTTCAATTTTTTGGGACACCCTGTATAATATATTTTCTCCAAATAATAAATTTTCTCTGCATAATATCTAAATATATTTTCTCTATAGCACAAAATATGTATTATATGCCAGCGGAAACGTTTTTCAGGAGGGAACATGCACACGACGAAACATCAGAATTTAAAGAAAACCTAAATTTGCATGAATATCACGTGCCGCTGGGATGTCGATTTATCAAATTAAACTGCAACTTAAAATTTCCTCATGAAGAACAACGTCCTAACGGTTATGTCACCAGAAATGTGTGATCAACTAAGTGCGCTAAAATACAAACCGAGAAATGAAATTGAAATATTCGGACGGATATTGTAAATATAAAATTAAGAAGAGTAAAAGTAATTTGAGTCTGTGGAGAAAGTTTTGTGCTGACCACATCCGATATAGTTTTATTAAATGCGCTTCTATATTTAAAACAATTGAATGTTGTTTATTCAAAAGAGTCGCATACATTACTATATCTATAAAACGTAATTATACAGTCTTCTTAATCTCCAGAGCTGAAAGTTAAATTTAATCGTATAAAATTTTGTTATCATAAACTATGGGATCTGAATTTTAAGGATACCTAAAATTATGCAAATTGGTGTATAAATTACTATGACTTCCATGCTCTTTAGCATGCAATGAAAGATAAGAGGATTATTTAAATGGAAATACAATTAAAAAACCCAGAAATATTTTCTCCAACATATAAAAATGTTAAAGAGAATGATCGAGCGTGGTCTCGATGTTAAATGCAGTCGATTATGCAGTTGTAATGCCGAAAACCGAAAGTTATAACAAAAAGCGATAAATATTATAAAGAGTATCAAAGTGACTATGCATTTTAAATATATAAATTACTTTTGAAACGCAACTTTAGCTTAGATCTTCTATTATTCATCAGATACATGAGATTAGTGCATAATGTTTTCAGAATTACTAAAAACTATACATTTGATTACAGGATAAATTTTTAAAAAGGTAAGGTATCATTATTCACATACATGAAATTTCATTAAAAAAGGGAAATATTGTAGTTTAGAAATTTCTGTTATTTATTGCGTGTTTTATTTTATTATTACATATATTGTAATAATTATTACATAATTACATTATATATAAATAAATATTTCATTTTTACTTGATTACTGATGTTGATTGATTGTAGGCGTAGATAGATATGGTTAAAAACTAGAAGTCAATAGATCTTGCAGAAATTATCTTGAGCTGATCTCGAATAATTTTCATTTAATATTTTCATAGCATTATTTAATAAAAATTAACCTTCTTTAATGTAATACTTTCCTTCAATTCTTAATCTTAAAAATAAATAATATTTCTGAATATAACTTTTGATAACAGAAAAAAAAATCTGATGTGGGCAACACATGACTTTCCTTATATAATTCAATGAATTGATTACTTTTACAGTAAAAAATAGGTTTTTCTTATAATAGATACTTATATTCTTTCCAAGATATTGAATTTTCGACAATTAGTCGTCATTTTCATTGATTTAGCGTCAATTTAATCCATTTGGCGACATTTTCGTTAATTTGGCAACATTTCAAAAAGTAGCCAAGTTGACGACATTCCACCAAATTCGTCGCCAAAATCTTGCCAAGCTTTACTGACGGAGAAATAAGTTATTTTTATAGCAGATATATGACTATTGGCGCTCAAATACAAAAGTATTACTCGAAATATCTTTTCTCATGAATGGAACGAGCTAGATCCACAAGAATGATGTCACCAATTTAACACAAGGTATTACATATGAAAAGTGAACTTGTTTCTCAATAGGAAATATATTTTTTTATTTTATATGACTTTTTGATATTTCTTTTGAAAAATGTGCAATATCTCAAGAACGGTTCATGTTAGTGTTTTAAAACTTATATGAATCGTTTTCAAATGAAAAATTACATTGGAAATGTCTATTTGCGTAACTTTATAAGCGATTTTGATTTTTGACGATTTTTTCAAAATTCCACTCGAAAATTTAGGGGGGTCTGAACATTCGATTACGTTTAAAAGCAATAAGCTTCCAGTGTTTACGGATTGTGATATTTATACCAAATTTCGCTCGAATCGGTCTATTCATTCGTCACTTATGGTCTCGATAGTCTCACTAACACACACACAGACACACTCACATACATCACTTCAAAAATGTTTGAATCGTGATCAGGGATGCTTGAAACGTGCTCTCCTGTCGAAAACTCGAATTCGAATTTTCGACCCCGTCACAATACTTTCTTTATACATTATGTATATAAGGAAAGTAATATACTTAAAATTTGCAAAATAGATATAATTTGAGGTAAGTATTGGTTTAATTTATCATTTTGCACGATAGAAGTGATTTTTATAATTATATAGATCATAAGAAATCTAAATCTATTATGAATTCTTATGGAAAATCACGTGTTTCTCACACAAGTGTATTTCGTTTTAAAGGGCTTCACACTTCAAAATCAATTACTTATATTTATGTCAATTTCCCAACGTGGATCATTAAAATAAGTTTAGTGGTGAATTCTTTTGAATTAAAAGTAATATATTTATTTTCAAAAATACAAAATCCAAACTGTAATCATCTTCAACATATAAATTTCTGCGCTCCTTTGTAAAAGTATTATATATTGCATGCAATCAAGTTAAGAAGATTATTAAGAGAGAAAAATTAGCAATGGCGGAAAGTTTTCTTTACAATTAATATGAGTATTAAAGTAAAGCGCAGAATGTAGTCGTAATATTAAGTTGATTCGTCCAAATTATGGCGTTTGAGGTTATTCCTAGAATGCTAAAAATAAGTTTTAATAAGATAAAATAAGATAATAAAAATAATATTACTTATAATTAAATAGTATTAAGCGAATATTAAGGGAATATTAATCGAATATCAAAAGAATATTAATCGAATGTTAAAAATTAAGAAACATATTGCAAAAATGATATTAAGGTTGTTCCAACAATGGCGTGAATAATATAGAAGATAATAAACATGTATTCGTGGTATCTTACAATTTTAAACATACTTACATATTCTTTTGTGTTCACACAGTTTTACTTCCTGCAGAACAGAAAATTCTTCCGTTGAAAATTCAGTCACGCACTATTTAGTTATTAACGCATAGCTTATGAGAATTTCTCTTTCACAATAACACTTACCAATAATATATTATCCAAAATTCTCATGTTTTATAGTTCTACACCTAATTTATATGTACGGATACATTTTAACAGTTTTCAGTTTTTTTTTTTTTCATTTTAAAAGAAGTGTAGAGAAATGGGATGTAAGCAGCACCTGATTTTCCTTACAGATTCAAAGTTTTGTTTAGTTATTATTTGCCAGTGATATTGTCTTAATGCACTAAATATAATAAATGAATATTTATTGGAAATGATATCGATTGTGACCTGTTAGAGCATTTTAATTTTGTCATGTTTTAATTTCATTGACAAGCCAAAGTATATTAAAACGGAAATATTTTAGTGTATAATTGAAATTACTAGCTGTACTAGCACAGATCATCAGCGCACTAGTGCCTCTTAATAATCAGTTACTATTTATTCGTACTTGGGCTAGCATTAAAGTTTTTAGAAAATAATACACAAAATATTTGTGTATGTAAATAAATCGTTTTATTACTTCTCAAAATATTCACCTTTAACATTAATACATTTTTCGAATAAAGCAATTTTCAAAATTGTTATGCCATTCCGAAGTTGGTATATTTGAAACATGTGATTTATAAGTTTCAAATTCTGGCATGATAAATCGTTGACCAAGTATTTTAGTTTTGATTGTTGGGATCAGAAAAGTAATTGCATGCTAAATCAGTTGAATAAAGGCAATGGCTCTTCAAATCAATGTTTTCAAGCGTTAAATAACTGATAGCTTGAAATGCAGTGTGTCACCTTGCATTGTCATGATGAAGAATGAAGCAACGTTTCTGATTATTTTTATCTGATTTGAAAACTATTTCTGGCAAAAATATTGTCATATGCCAATCAGCATGTACTGTTCTATGATGCTTCAAAGCAACGATTGCAACATATCCTTACTTACCAAAAAGCGAAGTAATCATTTTCTTTGAAACATTTCTTGCACAAACAACTTTTGCAGGATGGGATTCATTTTGAATCCCCCAAACAGCATATTGTTGTTCAGTTTCGAGTCGATAAGAATAAATCCACTTTTTGTTATTTGCTAAAATGTCAAAGACATATTTTGAGCAGCAGAGTTGAATTTTTTAAGATTTTCCTTGAACCATCTGACACAAACATCTGTTAGAGCTTGAAATACATTGTCTAGAATACAACTCGCATATACCTTTTGACTTTTAAATGATCATGTTAAATTGAATGCACCTGCGTCCTTGAAATGTTCTATTTTACCTTAATGATATATGACATGACGATCTAAAGTGATCATTTGTTGCACAGCATCAATGTTTTCTAGCACCATAGTAGTTCTTGGTCGATCTTCACAAAATTCATCACTGAAACTTTTACGTCCAATATGGAATTCTTTAAACCAGTTGACAATTGTTGCTTTGAATCATAGGTTCTCAACGTGGGCGATAACGCCCCCTTGTGGGCGTTTGAGACTTTCAAGGGGGCAGTAGAAGACCCAGAGAAAATTAGGGGGCATTAAGATGGTACGGAGGGGCGGTGGGCAGATTAAAAAAATATAATTTAAAAAAGAGAAAAAAAACACGCTAATCACGTACTAACCAAAGTAAACTTTAATATTGGTTAATTTTTGTTATTGTATGTATTTTAATCATTTTTATCACGTGTGCGAAAATTCACATATTTCGGTATTTCGGGAAGTGGATGAAAATTGAACTTAAAAATTCCATTACATTCAGATCTACATTAAATTGGATGATATAAATGTTTTTAATTTTAGATTTGGATTAAAAATTTTCAAATCTTCCAATTTCACGTGAATTATCTCATATATAAATACAGGTAAACAAAAAAAAGTTAACAAAAGCCTGTTAATAAAAAGTAGCAAAAAATATGCTTGTATCAATTCAGTTATAACAAGTTTTTGTTAAATAACGTGATTTTTGCAATCCTGCAAGAATTGACAGTATTATCTGTGCTTATTCTAACCCGCACTCTGCTCCCGCATCACCCTTTCCCCCGCGCTTGACTTCGGCGCCGGGTATTATAAACGAGTCACTGCATGTTTATCTTATTCCTGTCGATGCGTGTTATATGTCTCCAACCTATATAAAGGCAGTGATTGTTCATTTTATTTTCATTAGCATTATCGCGGGACAGGGGTAAAAAGGGGACAGTGTTTTAAAAGTGCACTATTACTACTCACGTATCTGAAAAGTAAAAGCCATGCCGGAAGCAAAAAAGAAGAGACGGCAGTCTAGTGTGGATTATATTAAGTACGGATTTATCGAAAATCCCACTAATCCATCATCGTCAATCTGCCTTATTTGTCAAAAAACATTTTCAAATGAAGCGATTAAGCCTTCTAGGCTTCAAGATCATTTTAATAAAATACACCAGGATAAGAAAGACAAAGATGTGAACTATTTTCAAGACATGAAAAAGAAGTACGAAATTCAGCCAACTGTATCAAAACTTTTTTCATCAGTTTCTAAGCAAGACGATGATGGACTTCGAACTTCATACAATATCTCATTGTTAATTGCTAAAACATGCAAACCACATACTATTGGGGAAGATTTAATTTTACCAGCAGTAAATGAAGTAATAGCCACTGTGCTCCATAAACCAGCTGCAGATATTATCCGAAAAATTCCTTTGAGCAATAGTTCTATGCAAAGACGAATTGATGAGATGGCTGAAAGCATTGAGGTATCATTGTGCAATCATCTGCAGACTTGTCAATTTTCAATTCAGCTGGATGAGTCCACTTCACCAACCAATGAAGCATTGTTATTGGCATACGTGAGGTTTATCAAAAATGAGAAAATATGTCAAGAACTATTGTTTGCTACGAATTTGGAAACATATACAAAAGGAGAAACCATATTTAATACACTGGAAAAGTTTTGTGACGAAAAGGAAATTCCTTTTAATAATATTTTGTCAGTTGCTACGGATGGCGCACCGCCTATGATAGGGCGTCACAAAGGCTTCATAGCGTGCTTAAAAAATAGAGTTTCTGACGTGCTTACTGTGCATTGCGTAATTCATCGCCAGCATTTGGTTGTGAAAATTTTGAGTGAACGCCTCCATACATCACTGCAATATGTTATTAGAGCAGTTAATAAAATCAGAAGTAACTCGTTGAATGACAGATTATTTAGTCAGCTTTGCATTGCCAATGATGAAGATTTCAACCGATTGCTGCTTCACACAGAGGTGCGCTGGCTGTCAAAAGTACTTGTTTGACTCGATTTTACAATCTGTTTGGGTCTGTGATAGAGCTCCTAGGAAACAAAGACACGGAATTGCGCGACAACTTAATCTCATCAAAGAACGATATTGCTTACTTGACAGACCT
Source organism: Amaurobius ferox (assembly GCA_951213105.1). Taxonomy (NCBI): domain Eukaryota; kingdom Metazoa; phylum Arthropoda; class Arachnida; order Araneae; family Amaurobiidae; genus Amaurobius; species Amaurobius ferox. The sequence goes on along the minus strand of OX578147.1, from coordinate 38,870,016 downwards.
GCATAAATTGTTTAATGATGTCAATCTCCAACTTCAAGGCGACGACTTAAACTTGATTAAGACAAAAAATAGCGTTGCTGCTTTCGTGTCCAAACTGCTATTATACAAAAGAAATATTGGCAGATGCGAATTCAAAACTTCCCAAATTTATCAGCAGTATCATTCAAGCACGACGACTTGCTTGTTTACTGTCAACACTTGGAAAACATCCACAGTGATTTCAAGGAACGATTCCAGGACATTTTAAACATGGACATACCAGACTGGGTTTTGGATCCTTTTTCAAATGTCAACACAGCAGGATCATCCCAGTTAGAAGAAGAACTAATAGAACTGACGACAAATGAGGAATTAAAAATTAAATTCAAGAATAGCTACCAAGAATTTTGGCTGCAGAAGCCGATTTTGCAACTGTACCCAGGATTGTGGTCGATTGTTCAACGATTTCTGATAGCATTCCCATCTTCCTATTTAGCTGAACGTGGATTTAGTGCTGTAGCAACATTGGTAACTAAAAAGAGAAATCGGCTCCATGTTACTGAACGCGGCGCCTTACGGTTGTTTTTAAGTAAAATCGAGCCTGATATTAACAAACTCCTTAAAATGCATCAAATTCAACCTTCTCATTAGATAAGTTATAAATTCAATGTCTTTTGAATGTTAATAAAAATACTTTTCAAAATAATTAAGTTAGCGTTTTAATTGTTTTCATTGAAACAGTCTTATTTAAACTTAATAGGATAGGATAGGCTAAACTTAATAGGAAATAGGATAGGTCCATATCCTATCTTACGACTATAGTATATAATATTACACGTTTAAATATAATCATAGCAATAGCTGTTTCAGATTCGCAAGTAAAAAAAATGGGGGAGGGGGGGCATTAGGAAAAAAAATATTCTCAAAGTGGGCGGTGGGCAAAAAAAGGTTGAGAACCTATGCTTTAGATGGTGCTTCATCATAATAAGTCGAATTGACTCTGTAGGCACGCTGTTGCTGTGCCAAAAGTTCTTATTCTTCGACCCAGATAGTCCGACCTACTCGTCAGTGTAAGGTATCTATTGAGATGGCCGGGAAGTGCCCCTTAATTTAGACTGAAACCATTTTACCAGTGGGGATATGTCAACCCTTGTTGAAAATCAAAATAAATCCTTAGTCAAAATTCCATTCCAATTCTATCCATGTTTTGTCACAACCTTATTAATTTCAAAGCGACACAGTAAAAATAATTTTACAGCATTTCTCGTTCTTTAACAGCCGATGTTCTTGTGAATATTCATATTTTTAAAAATCGTCTGTACTGAAAGCTGTTATTATTTGGTATTGTCATATTTTGCATACTGAAGAACTGTCCCTAGTAATTTACTAACCACTCTCTGACGTGTGAGTCACTATGCCACTTTCACACACATTCATATTGTATGGTATGTAGTTCAACGTCTCAAAATCTTTATCAGAATGGAGGTTGCATAAAATTATGTAAAATATTCCTTCCTATACCTATCCGCTTGTCTACCGTTCTTGTATTCATAATATCCCGAACCACATGCAGAGGACACATCTCTCTCACTCAATATCATGAGTTAGTGGAATTTGCCCCTTAGCGATCACTAAATATAGCTATTTACTGATATTTGATTAATGATATTTGATACGCAATTTCGCTGTAAAATAGTTGATTTTGCTTTCAAAAAATTGTACCAGTCATTCGAGAAAGTATTTTAGAATGTTTTCATTTCTTCGTGATCCCGAGAAAAGGACAAGAATGTAACAAAAAGTTTCGTCTTGTACAGCTATCGCTTCAACAGAGAGTCATGATGGCCTCTGATGCGCCAGCCTGTGCATTTAGAAGCCTTACCCACATTCACACTTCTTTCCGGTAGAAGACAGCGAGAAATAAAGTAGAAAGGAACTCCAGTAGATAGAGACAGCGAATTTTCGGATGGAAATTCTTGAAACATGAATTTCACAGTAAAAAATGAACACATAAAGTGGCAACAAAGATAATTGAAGTTTCGTAGAGCTAGTATATGAGACTTGACAATGGCAAAATTTAACGGCTGTACCTTGAACAGTTTATTCTTGGCGGAATTTTGACTTTGAGCATTATTTCTCTTTCAAATAAAAGTTGTCGAATTCTTAATCTCATTGTAGAATATTAGCAAATAAAGTTCAGACAAAAAGAGTGAATATTTTTGAGAACTAAGACTTGAGACTTTATGAGATAAATACTAAATAAAGACCGCACATATAAAACTTTTGTATGGAATATTAAGTTTGATGAATACATTGAACAGACGTAAACGTCGAATTCTTTATCGATACTCCGTGATTTTTTCAGGGAACGCTTAAAATACCTATCTTATATTTGAAATTACAAATCTCGATCTGTAAAAATCCTGAGTGTAGATTTCTAAATGTCAACTATCTCTACCCAGGAGTCAGCTGTCTGTAAAGAGGCAGATATTTTTGGATTCCCAGTTCGAAGATCGAGACGCTATGTCTGTGATCTTGACGCATTCTTTGGAATACATTTTTCTATGTTTTTCGCGATTTTTAAAACTGCAAAAAACAAAACAAAATAAAATCAATCAATTTTATCAAAATTACGTCTTCTGGAGGATCTTTGAAATTTATCTGCCTCCCATTAAAACCCAAAACCTATTCAATCCCAAAATTTCTAGCACTTGTTTCGTAGGTGCAAAAATTGCATTTTAGGCAAACTCCCTTTTTACTCTCATTTTGGGGGATGTTTCACAAATAGTATAAAAATCTACCACATGCAAAGTCTCTCTCATAGAGAGCTTAAATGAGTTTTTTGTAAAAAAGGTTGTTTATAAGTTTTATTTCTCATAAACTTAGAATGCTACCGAATTAAATATTGTAATTTGAAATGCTGAATAGCGTAGTTAATGACCAATAATTTACTTTTGGAAGAACTCACGAACATGTAAACTCACGCTTTTAAATTTATAGAGTTATTAACGGTAAATAAATCTGTGTACGCAAGATCAATTCAATAAAAGATGACAAAGTTATCAATAACAAATAATTAATTTAACCCCACAGGTTAATTATGCGTGATCAGTATTATTTTTCACAACAACTACTATCATTCTTTTCCACTGGAAGTAATGCTAGTAAAATCTTAAAATTTTAATATATGCGAGTGTTAAACATGAAAATTTAAAAAAAAATCCATATTTTATACAAATTCGTTCTTGCACAATTGTATACACATAAGCACACGCATACACACACACACACACACACACGCACACATACGTACACATAGTGAATATTTCTTAGACATGTTCGACATTGAATCAATATGTTAAAGCATGCATATCCGTCAAAATCACATATTTTGAAAATTTTCGGAAATACATAATATATCTAAGCAAGAGTATAAAGAAACAAAAAAATGCTTTTTTTTATCAAATTCAGTTCTCATCTAATTCGTTTAAAATCTTTAAGAGTATCGTTTTTTTTAAATAAAAATTATTTAAATAAATCTTTAAATAACAATTCATTACTGTCGAATGAAAATTATTTTGAAACCATTAACATCTGCGGAATGAGAAATGTTTGGTTTAAATCAGATTGAATGCCTGTCTTTAAGAAAAGTTCAATTCGGAATCAAACCCCATCTTAAAAAGTTCCATTGCACAGAAATATATAAAAAACAACATTTTTTCCCTTAATTAAAATTACTATAGAAAGCTTCGCAAACTTTCTAAGACCGCAGCACGGTAAATTTTATTTCTACTAGATATGCCTGTTATATGACTGAATTAATAATTTGCAAAACATTGCTTCCCATTTACGTTATTTTTATCAATTTGGTGAAATTTTTATCAATTTGGCGACATTTTCGTCAGTTTGGCACTATTGCAATATTTGAATACGTCACTAAGTTTGCGACATCGGGACACAATTTTCGCCAAGCATTACAAACGGGCGGAGAAATGGGTTATTCATATATTTGTCTGTTTAATTATTTCCAATATATTGAATTTTCTTTAATCAGTCGCTATTTCAATTAATTTAGTGTCAATTTTATCAATTTCGCGACATTTTCGTCAATTTAACAGCATTTGAAAATACTCTCCAAGTTGGCGATATGCCGCCAAAATTCATCGCCAGAATTTCGCTGAGGGTTACAAACAGAGAAATAGGTTATTCGTGTAGTGGATTCTTATATTTTTCCAAGATATTTAATTTTCATAAATTAGTCGTCATTTTTACCAATTTGGCGACATTTAAAATATATCGCCAAATTGGCGAAATTCCGCCAATTTCGACGCCAAAATTTGTTCAAGCGTTACCCATAGATAAATGGATAAACATACATATATATCAATTTATTTATATTGTAAATAAGACGAAGACCAGGTCCCAAGAATTTTGCTTTTAAACACATTTCTATATTTTTTAAGATCATACATTAAACTAACATAAGTATTCATAATTAACATGGCATAATCATAAAACATATCAGTATATTTATGTATATGGTGCGACATTTAGACAAATACAAAATAAAATGCAATAAGCTATCAATAATGGACTGATAAAATCTTGCCGCATTGTATCATATCCGCCAGCCAACATCATTAAATTATATTTAATAATGATATTCATTGAAATATCCCATTCTGATCGCTGAAAATTTATAATATTAATCTGTGTAAAATCGATTATTGTATTAATCAATTGATTTTACTGGTGTTGGTTTAAAAAGAAATCAATATCGAGAAAAATATTTATCCATTATAATTTACATATAGAAATCCACTGAGTATGTTATTCATATTGAAACTCAATCCTATAATCACGGCACTCGGATTTCAATAAATCACTTACATGTCGTAATGCGAACTTGCAAAGAAACAGTGTTTAGTATCACTAGATTTGTTAACATACAGCTTGGTTTTCAAGCCAAGCCAAGCAAAATGAAGGCAAAGGAGTACCTTACACAAAGGGACATTGTGATTTCACCTCCTAGTCATAAGACAGGTCAAAGGAAAGATAAGGAGCAAAATACAGGAAAGAGAGTAACAGAGAGAACGAAGGGAAGAGTCCATAAGGAAGAATACCGTCGAGAAACGGAAATTCAATCCCAGAGATACTCCGAAAGGGAGAAGGAGAAGATAATCTGACCAAATCCACAACCAAAGGAAGAAAAAATTTGAAAGACAACAACCAGAGAAAAATACTGGCCATTCGGAGGAATGCTCACTTGGCAGAAGCCGAAAGAACAAGGTTCAAAAGCGAGACCGGAGTCAAACTACTCCCATCCGAACACAGGCGGCAACATCAAGGGGATCGAGGGCCGTCCAATAGAAAAAGAGGAGGCCAAGAGGAAGGAAACGAGCCAGGCAGCCAACGAAAAAAGGAGATGGGGAGAGGGCCTATACTTGGCTGTGGAGAATTACAATACTCTCATACAACCAGTATATCCTATCAACATCATAATCAGTCTTAGTTTTCAATTTCAGTGGAATATATTCCTTCATAACTTCTTGCTGATTAGTCACACACCGCCGACATAGGCCAAACCACAGCTCCAAGCATTACTCTGCCCACGTTGCCATTCGGTGTCGGAAATTCTCGATTACTCATGAATACTTACATGTTTTAAAATATGCTGCTTGGTTGCTGATAATTGCTATTCAGTTGTTATTTAGGTGTTGTAATTTTGGACTTAGATTATTTTCACTATGTAATATTAGATTCTGCTTAGATTATTTTCACTATGAAATATTTATTCACATTAAATTCAAAATAATCTCCTTCGGCCTGTAAAAATGATGCCACGACCCGATGGTTGAGAAGCACTGTTATAGAGTTCTTAGAAATAAGAAGCATGTTTCTACAATAATTACGTAGTCTTATATAAAAGTTTTGGGTTGGACTTTATGTACTGTTGAATATTAAATTTTTAGTTCATTTACCAAGGAATGGATTTTTTAATAATAAGACCTATTTAGATGGATATATTTACAATCCCGTGTAAGGTACGAAATTGAATTCATCGGCACTATTTTCAATAAAATGCCCTTAGGTTTTTTGATTTTGTGTAAAATTTTGAAAATGTCTGCTTTGCAATAGACAACTCACATAAATTGTTAATTTATACTTCAAAATTTATACTTGGTTTAGCATTACTTAGCACATGTAAAATAAAATTTCTAATCCTTTAAGAATTTAAAATATGTAGTTTGATCATTCTATAGATATGCACTTTGGGAAATAATTTATTTCAAAATTACCATAAAATTACATTTTGTGTCTCAAACATCTTAGGCATTATGTTATTCATCTTATAGTTCTGACATTCATATCATTATTAATAGTTTCAATAGAATATATGTTCCAAAGTGTTCGAGATTTGCTGTTTATTTCCGAAAGACCGAGTGTCCGTAAAAATCACATATGTGGAAATTTTCGAGAATACAATTCTATTTCTAAACTAAAGTATGAAAAATAAATAAAATATTTTGTTTTCCAAATTCATTACCCATGTGATTCGTTTACATTTTTTATGAGTTTCGTTTTTTTATGTTGAAAGTTCCTTAATGATCCGTAGGGAAATACTGGGTTCGCATGTAAAATAGAATCCTGTTTGTAAAAATTACAACACCATAAAGGAATAATCAGAATTCATTGAAATTTATTCCACAAACGACCTGTATTAATAAAAATTAACGATTAAATTTAAAGAGAAAAGAAATAATTAAGTCGAAAATTATTATTTGGCGAAGTCAGCACGTGGTGCAATTAGTGATTCTGTACTACGTGGCATCGCATCAAACAGATTATGAATTTGTATCTGAGAAAGAGCATTCCAGATTGCTCCTATCCAAATCCAAAGTTCAGCTGTATTAGCTACGAAACAAGCGTCACGAGTGAGACGCCGACCGATGAAATCCCAGACATGTTTAAAAGACGACATATCCGGTGAATGGCAGGCCAAGGAAGAAGCTGTATGTTTTGTGTTGAAAAAAAAATCTTAAGCATTCCTAGTAACATGAAGACGGGCATTGTCCTGTTGAAATAAAGCTCCAGGAATGCGTTGAAGGAAGGGTACGACTTCAGGCTCCAGAACTTCATTGACGTACCGGTTACTGCTGAGAATACCCAAAATTCTTAGCAGCTGAGATGAAATACGGAGGACGAAGTTACATAGGCTACGAAGATTACATAGACTACGAAGATTACATAAGCTGATATAAAAGATTTGTATTGGATTATCTAAGCTGTTCAATATTGAACTTTTAGTTTATTTATATTAGATTAGATATTTTTTTTATAATAAGAGCTATTTATATGGACATATTTACAATTCCTTGTAAAGTACATTTATGAATTTTTTTTCAGAGTTCCTCTGCTCTTTTTTAAATTAAATGCCCCATTTCTAATAAAACATTTTGGGGCGTAAAAAATGCTTGACATCATAATGTGGTGAGTAAAACGTGCAAGGGCATAATAGTACCAAAATATTGCGTAAATATATGTTTATTTATTTGCTCGAAAAAGTCATGATACAATATACAAAAAAACTCAGTGCGCACATTGCCTGTGTTCGCAACAACACACCATATACGCATTCGTCATTAACCGGTAAATAATATAATTCTTGAATACACATTAAAATTCAATGCTCTTAAATGATGAGACCCTTATTTTCTCAATTTATAGATTTATTAAAATTATCATTTGACATAATCAAAATAATTACTAAAATTGCGTTTTTACGTTACACTTGATATTTATATATTATAACGTTTAAGTAAACTTTTAAGTTTGATATTATTAGTGTGATGACCGATAAAATGTTGATGGGCTTAAGAGCCAAACTCATAATTGAAATTGAATAACCTGATAAAATGGGTACCTGTGGTTCTTTCAATATCTTTTTAAGTCATCTTTAGTCACCGCAGCTGCTGATATATTCAGTACGATCTCATTCTGGTCATTCTTGTTTTCAACACTTTCTCAATCGATGTGACAACTGTTTCACCGCCTCTTACGATATGATATCATTTTGTATCTCATGATTTTATGTCGTCTCTGACTGAATTCAGTTCTTATATAATTGCTCCGCCTTCATTTATCTGCCCATTGGCTGACGAGCTTGTGTGAGGCTTTTTCACTTGTGGATTTTCTTCACTTTTAGTTCCGAACATATATTTGTCAGTATTGGCTATAGTTAGACCTTGGTGGACCGCTGATATGGATACATCGTAGAATTCTATAGGGTTTGAAATGTTCACTAAGGATTTCCGTTTGCCGATATAGACATCACACTTTCAGTTTTACTGAAAATATGTGTAAATCTACGAAACATATGTACAAAACGTAATAAAAAATTTTAATAGTTCTTTAAAAGTGAAGTGCATGCACCATTTGTCGCCATAAAAATACTCTTTTAAAATGGTATTTTTTATGGTGACTATATAAAATTGGGGACGAAGAAATTTGAACCTATTGATTTGAAATATGCACAACTCTCCTTTGAAACATGCACCTGATTATTAAATATGCACAACTGTCAACGACAGTCTGTCTGTCATATCAGTCGTCACATAATTAATTGGAATTTAATTGTTTGACCCATAAAATTACACAAAATTAGTTCCATTTATTCCATGGTGTGATCAAAAATTGAAAACTTGAGATAAAAAGTTTGAGATATTAAAGTTGATAAATCGGTTTGTTAGAAAGGGAAGAGTGAATTAATTCCGTTATGTTAGGGGTTAGTAAAATATTTATATTTCGATAGGGAGTCGTATAAGAATTAGTAAAATTGCATGGGAGTGGTGCATGACTCGCATGTGCTTGAATATGAGGAACGGATGAGAAGGTCAGCCGAAGGTGATGTTTGTCGGTTCCTCTTTGCTTTTTACGGCTGTGGTGCAGTTGGACGGGTGTAATGCATAAAACGCACGAAATTTCCCAGTTGACAGACAAATATATTATCTATTAGAGTAATCCTTCAATCCCTTTTCTTCACAATTCAGTGCGAAATGAAACATTCAATCTAAACGATATAATCATTCTCTATGTTTCTATACGGACTAGGATATAGCTCTCCTCTTGTATATTTTTATATATCCTGTGCGTTCTAATATTCGTAAATTGCAAGATTATGGATACCACTCGTATGATCTTTTTAAAAATTAAACCTCTTACTTTCCCTGCAAAACATGGTAATGTATAGGGAAATTATTGGAATCATACCGAAAATCGCAACTCGAGTTTGAAAACGGATCTACACGTTACGGAACCTCTATAATACGATAGAACCATTTTTAGCGTGACGCCTGTGTGTGTGTGTGTCTGTCTGCCTGTGCAGATTTTGTATCCATTCTAACTAAAAAACTAATAGGCCGAATTTCATAAAATTAGGTAAGACACTTGTAGACTAATCTGGTGCTGATTAGTTTTGGGTAAGATTCGGGATAAAAGAACCCGCTTTTTGTGAAATGGACCGTAAAAATTACTGTATCCACTCTAGCTGGAAAACTAATGAACCGAATTTCACAAAATTGAGTAGACAAGTCGCTTGTGGGTTACTTTGGTGCTGATTAGATTTTGGTACGATTCGAAAAAATAACCAGCCTTTATTTGCAAAATGGCTCGATAAAATCGTCAAAATCTAAAATAAAACTATGTATGCTTAAATATATCCATTAAATGCTTGTTTTAAACGTAATTTTTAGCGAAGAAAATAATAAGACCAACCCTATTACACTAGCACGAGTCGTTCTCGAGATATTTTAGCTTTTTCGTATTTTCTGTACGCCATCTTTGAAAATAAGTCCGGTTACCAAATGACGAAAATTGAATTAAAAGTGAATTAAGTGTAATTAAAATAAAGAGAATGTAGATATAAGTCTGCAGGGAAAGTCATGTGCCGCCCACATCAGATTTTGTTTTTGATTTCTATGATCAGTGTATCTAACCTAACCTCCAGAGTTAAGTTGTTTGTGCCCCATTGCTGAGAGCTGAAGTCGTAACTGAGATTTAAGATCTCCAAACTGCCGGACAACAGTCTATTCATTTATCTAGTGGTATGAAATTTGTTTTTCTGATAATGGATGTGCACCCCGCAATCATTAAATAAAATAATAAATTGTTCCTTCAATTTCATCGCAAGAAAACATTTCGGAGATCATTATTACTTTAATGACATAACCATTAATATTTTCTTCATTCCCTTTATTCGAACGTTCTCCCCGTTATCAACTTGCATGCTTTGTGTTTGGTATTCCTGAAGAACAAAATGGAATTTATTATCATCTGCTTTCTCAGTGGTGGATGTACATTAAATCATTAATGGGGAAATATGAAATGTAGACATATAAATCACATTCTTCTTAATGAAATTTCTCTCAAAGATTTTTATTTCTTTAATGCAAAACGAGCTGTTAATAATTTTAGTTAACACAGAAAACTTTGAAAAAGAAACAATACGATATAACGTCTATAATCTGAAATCCGATTATCCGAAAATTTGTTTATCCGAATCATTATTTTTGTGTGTGTGTGTGCGTGATCTTAACAAACAAATTCTTAATTGTATGTCCCTAATGTCACAAGCAAAAATGATGCTTTTCTGAACCAGAAAAGTAGGTTTGGAAGTGAAGAATATTTTTTTAAGATGACCTTACCTGCCTCTAACAACAATAAAAAATCTGATGTGGGCAGCACATGACTTTCCCTGCAGACTTATATCCACGTTCTCTTTATTTTAATTAAATTTATTTCACTTTTATTCAATTTTCGTTCTCATTCGGTAACCGGGCTTATTTTGAAAGGTGGCGTAGGGAAAGTACGAAAAACTAAAATATCTCGAGAACGGCTAGTTCTAGTGTAATGGGGTTGGTCTTATTCTTTCCGTCGTTAAACATTACGTATTAAACGGGCATTTAATGGATATATCTGAGTATACCTAGTTCTTTAGTTTAGATTTTGAAGATTTTTGCGGGCCGTTTTGCAAAAAAAGGCAGGTTATTTTTTTCCGAATCGTACCAAAATCTAATCAGCACCAGAGTGACTTATACGTGACTCATCTATCGAATTTTGTGAAATTCGGTCCATTAGTTTTTCAGCTAGAGTGGATACAAGCTTTTGCGGGCCATTTCGCAAAAAAAGGCGGGTTCTTTTATTCCGAATCGTACCCAAAACTAATCAGCACCAGCCCCGCCCACAAGTGACTTACCTACCAAATTTTGTGAAATTCGGTCCATTAGTTTTTTAGTTACAGTGGATACAAAATCTGCACAGACAGACAGACAGACACACACACAGACAGACAGACAGACAGACACACAGACACACGCACAGACGTCACGCTAAAAATGTTTTTTTCGTATTCAAGAGGTCTCGAAACGTGTAGATCCGTCGAAAACTCGAGTTGTGATTTTCGGCAGGATTCCAATACTTTCCCTATACATTACCATGTATTGCGGGGAAAGTAAAAAATTAGCACTTACTGTCATTAAGAAGAATCTCCATCCCCCAGTTATTAACACTAAACGACGTATCAACAGGAAGAGAAGCATTTTTGAAAAAATGTCAGAGAAGGGATAAATTCTATTAACTTATTATATTTTTAAAAAATCTGATATAAGCAGCACATGACTTTCTCTGCAGATTCAACTGTATGTTCTCTTTATTTCTATAATAATTCATTTAATTGAGTTTAATTGTACAAAATATCACTGAATTTGCACTTTTAATTCACTTTTAGATTTTATTTGGTAACTGGATATTTTTTCAAAAGCTGTGTATCAAAATTTAGAAAAAACTCAAATATCTCGAGAACGGTTAGTTCTAGAGTAATGGGGTTAGTCTTATTCATTTTCTTGTCAAAAATTGCGTGTAAAACAAGCATTTAATAGATATATTGTTTCAGATTTTGTCGATTTTGGTTGTTCATTTCGTAAAAAAATCAGGTCTGTTTTTTCAAAATCGTGCGAAATTTCAATCAGCAGCAGGTATATTCCAAAAGTGATTTATCTATTTTCAAATTTCTATCAAATTTTATAAAATTTGATCAATTTGATTTGTAGCCTAAGTGAACACATGCGATTGATTTTTGCGGGCCATTTTACAAAAAGTGCGGGTTCATTTAACCCGAATCGTACCAAATCCAATCAGCACAAGGGCCCCACGCAAGTGATTTACCTACAAAATTTTGTGAGATTTGGACCGTTAGTTTATATTAGTCCGTTAGTATAGTCCGTTAGAGTGGAGACATACATTGCATACAAACTCACACACACACACAGACATAACGTTAAAAATTGTTTTTCCTGTCTGTTCTAGATATCCCAAAACGGATAGATCCGTCGAAAACTCGAGTTGCAATTTTCGACATGATTCCAATACTTTCCCTCTGCATTACCATGTATTACAGGGGAAGTAGTAATGCTAATCTTAGCAGCACAATTACGAGTTTCATCTTTGAAGGAGGGGACGAAAGATGGGTTTTCCGTGCAAAGGGACAAAGTAAATGGAAATAATTTAATGCCACTATGTTTATGCATACATAACTAATACGCAATTTCTACTCAAATATTTAAATAAATGAACTGTTAATGAATGTTTATTTTAGTGTTACTACCAGTAAAAATATGTGCGATTATAGGATTTTTCATCATCTGTTTCACTTCCGTTCTGACGAATGAGATAATCGGCGGTCTACTGCATTTAATAAATAATTAAAGCTAGTAAACGATTTTAACAGAAAAAATCTGATGTGGGCAGCACATGGCTTTCCTTATATAATGCAATGAATTTACTACTTTTAAAGTAAAAAATGGATAATTTTTATAGTAGTTACTTATATTCTTTCCAATATATTGAATTTCAGTTAATGAGTCGTCATTTTCCATGTCGTCATCATCAATGAGTGGTCATTGATTTAGCGTCATTTTTATCCATTTGGCGAGATTATCCTTAATTTAGCAACATTTAAAAATGTCGCCAAGTTGGCGACATTCCACCAAATTAGTCGCCAAAATCTCGCCAAGCGTTATAGACGAAGAAATAAATTATTCTTACAGCAGATAAATGACTATTGGCGTTCAAATACAAAAGTATTACTCAAAAGTATCGTTTTTCATGAATGAAACGAGCTAGATCCACGAGAATGATGTCACCCAATTTATCGCATGGTATTACATATGAAAAGTGAACATGTTTCTCAATAGGAAATGTTTTTTTTTTAATTTTATATGACGTTTAAATAATTTTTGAAAAATGTGCAATATCACGAGAACGGTTCATGTTAGCGTTTTAAAATTTATGTCAATCGTTTTTTAATGAAAAATTACATAAGAATTTTTTTTTGCGTAATTTTATTAGCGGATTTAATTTTTGATGATTTTTTCAAAATTTCACTCGAAAATTTAGGGGGGTTCTGAACATTCGATTGCGTATAAAAACAATAGGCTTCCAGTGTTTACGGATTTTGATTTGTGTGCCAAACTTCGTTCGAATCGGCCCATTCGTTCGTCAGTTATTGCCTCCACAGACTCACTGGCACACACACACACACATACACACAGACATCACTTTAAAAATATTTGATTCGTGATCAGGGATGCTTGAAACGTGCTCTCCCGTCAATAACTCGAATTCGAATTTTCGACCCCGTCACAATACTTTTCATATACATTATGTATATCAGGAAAGTAAAAATAGCTTCTTTCGTTACGACTTTTGGGACATAACAGTTCAACTAATATAGCCATTGATAAACCTTGCAGCAAATCGCCAAGTTGGCAATATTGCACGAACATTCTGATTAATCGGTACAGACAGAGAGATATATTAGATTTTAAATTATTATAAAGGGAACGTAATCGATTGCTATATTTTTTAAAAATGCTTTGTTAGTTCTTCAAAGAAATTCCAACATCGAGTTCCGTAGTCTGTGAATATTTCTAGTATGTTTATCTCAGTTAAATTGCCCCATATTCATAAACATTAAATGTACTTAAAGCAAGAAAAATTGCCCCGCAAAAGTGGGAGTTTCTCAGGCGTTATAAATAGTTCCCGCTTATAGTGACTCGTAAATACTTTGTGTAAAATGCATTTCATGAAGTTACGCCAGAATAATTTTGAATGCATTTTAATATTAGCGAAATTAAATATTTCTTAATAAAATAAGTTATCATCAGTATTATTGAAATGAAATCGTTAAATATTTAAAACTGAAGTTTTTGATACCGAACTCTGCGGTAAAATGGGGTATGCCGTTGTTATATTGTATCCTGTGAATTTCTATATGAAGTTTCAAGATGCAAGAGCAAGTACGAGATTTGTATAACATCAACAATAAAGTAGTAATCGCTAGTAGTGAGTACATACACATATTAATTTTAGAGCTTTGTATGCCCTAAAACAAGAATAGTATAAAAAAATTATTTAACCCTTAAAATGTTTACAAAAAATAAATTTGTGTTTTCAAAACTTCAAGTTTTCGAAGTTTAAAATTATATATACATAGTTGATATGAACATGTGTTATGGCTTCATTTAACTAGCTTCTACGAAAACAATTTTTAATATCGCTAAAATGTTACTTTCGGATTTAATTTTTAAACTCTACGAAATTCACTAATATTGCGAAATTGGCGTCATTTTCCCATAGTTGACCCAAAGGTCGCCAAATTTGTTAGAAAGGGCATGCATAAACATAACTGGCTTTCATAGCAATACTAATTGGTTTTCAAACGTTGTTTTTAAATTATTTTTCCTTCCGAAGAATTCAAAAGAAAGTAAAAGGGAAAAAGAGTTATGAGTTAACTAACGGTAACATTACAAAATCAGAAACAATACAAACAGAAATTAATGCTGGCTTACTTCAATTACTAACTTGAACGCCAATTAAAATTCAATTATTTAACTCATTGTAAGGAAATACAATACTGCAAAATATAAAATTATTAAAAGTATAATGTGATATGCTATAGTAATCATAAATGACCTTAAATTCAAATATTTAAAATACACAAAGGCAATTATACATTTAATTTATAGAGCAAAACAAATATTTTAACAAACCCAAGTTTTTGTTCTTCAGATAATTTTGCACCACTTTAAGTGCTTTAACTCAAAGTTGTTCTACCAGAAGAGCTGATGAATTGCATTTTCTAGTAACATTGCATTATTAAGCTTTCTTTAACCATGACCATAGAATATGTTGCTGAAACTAAGTGCATTTTTGTTTAGTTCTACTCAGCTTATGCTCGTTTTTCATATTTTTCTAGGCATGTAACAAAAATATCCGAAGTTATTTTTCGAATGTCCTCCGTCTCAAATTACTACCATGTCAATATATTCATATCTAATCCACTCTTTATAGAAGGCCCCTTCAACTTCAAAATTAAAATGCTTTTAAAGAAGTTTTTGTACTGTTTGGAAAACTTGCATCTCCAAAAATATTATATATATATATATATATATATATATATATATATATATATATATATATATATATATTTATATATATATATATATATATATATATATATAATTTTCAAATTCAATTAAAACCTAAACCTATTACCTAAATATCAAAATAATCAAATACCAGACATCAAATTTTTCGGTTCCAAAGATTATATATTAATGTTTCAAGGAAATAACAATGCACAGAGTCAATTTCCAAAAAGTTTTCTACCTTTAAACTTCTTAATCTTCATAAATTGCTTTCACACGTGAAGCATGAAATGCACCTTCGCGAAAACAAAATATTGCACAGAAACTTCAGAGTTTCCAATAATTTGCTTCGTAAAATGTTCTATGTAAAAGTCATTCTTACGTAGGGCCTGTGGTTATAATTTGAGCGTTTGTTAATACAATTTGGTGTAACGTTCTTTGAGAAATGTGTGCATCAGCTGCTTTTTACTTTCCCTGCAATACATGGTAATGTATAGGGAAAGTATTGGAATCATGCCGAAAATCACAACTCGTTACTTTCCCTGCAATACATGGTAATGTATAGGGAAAGTATTGGAATCATGCCGAAAATCACAACTCGAGTTTTCGACGGATCTACACGTTTCAAGACCTCTAGAATACGAAAAAACCATTTTTAGCGTGACGTCTGTGCGTGTGTCTGTGTGTCTGTCTGTCTGTCTGTCTGTCTGTCTGTCTGTCTGTGTGTCTGTCTGTGTGTCTGTCTGTCTGTCTGTGCAGATTTTGTATCCACTGTAACTAAAAAACTAATCGACCGAATTTCACAAAATTTGGTAGGTAAGTCACTTGTGGGCGGGGCTAGGGCTGATTAGTTTTGGGTACGATTCGGAATAAAAGAACCCGCCTTTTTTTGCGAAATGGCCCGCAAAAGCTTGTATCCACTCTAGCTGAAAAACTAATGAACCGAATTTCACAAAATTCGGTAGATGACTCACGTATAGGTCACTCTGGTGCTGATTAGATTTTGGTACGATTCGGAAAAAAATAACCTGCCTTTTTTTGCAAAACGGCCCGCAAAAATCTTCAAAATCTAAACTAAAGAACTTGGTATACTTAGATATATCCATTAAATGCCCGTTTAATACGTAATGTTTAACGACGAAAAGAATAAGACCAACCCCATTACACTAGGACTAGCAGTTCTCGAGATATTTTAGTTTTTCGTACTTTCCCTACGCCACCTTTGAAAATAAGCCCGGTTACCGAATGAGAACGAAAATTGAATTAAAAGTGAATTACATTTAATAGAAATAAATAGAACGTGGATATAAGTTTGCAGGGAAAGTCATGTGCTGCCCACATCAGATTTTTACTTTCCCTGCAATACATGGTAATGTATAGGGAAAGTATTGGAATCATGTCGAAAATCGCAACTCGAGTTTTCGACGGATCTACACGTTTCAAGACCTCTAGAATACGGAAAAACCATTTTCAGCGTGGCGTCTGTGTGTGTGTCTGTGTGTCTGTCTGTGTGTCTGTCTGTCTGTCTGTGCAGATTTTGTATCCTCTCTAACTACAAAACTAATACACCCAATTTCACCGAATAATTTTGTAGGTAAGTCACTTGTGGGCGGGGCTGGTACTGATTAGTTTTGGGTACGATTCGGGATAAAAGAACCCGCCTTTTTTTGCGAAATGGCCCGAAAAATCGTGTATCCACTCTAACTAAAAAGTTAATGGACCGAATTTCACAAAATTCGGTGGATAAGTCACTTGTGGGTTACCTTGGTGCTGATTAGATTTTGGTACGATTCGGAAAAAAATAACCTGCCTTTTTTTGCAAAATGGCCCGCAAAAATCGTCAAAATCTAAACTAAAGAACGAGGTATACTCACATATATCCATTAAATGCCTGTTTAATACGTAATTTTTAATGACGAAAAGAATAAGACCAACCCCATTACACTAGGACTAGCCGTTCTCGAGATATTTTAGTTTTCCGTACTTTCCCTACGCTACCTTTGAAAATAAGCCCGGTTACCGAATGAGAACAAAAATTGAATAAAAGTGAAATAAATTTAATTAAAATAAAAAGAACGTTAATATAAGTCTGCAGGGAAAGTCATGTGCTGCTCACATCAGATTTTTACTTCCTCTACAGTACATGGTAATGTAGAGGAAAATATTGGAATCATGTTGAAAATCACAACTCGAATTTTTGAAGGACAAGTGTCAGGACCTCTAGAACATGAAAAACTACTTTTAGTGACGTCCGTGTATGTATCTGTGTTTTGTGTGTGTATGTGTGTGTGTGTGTTTGTTTTTAGTGTGCGTGTGTCTGTGTGTCTGTCTGTGTCTTGTTTGCATCCAATCTAGCTCGAAAATGAATTTACCAAATTTCATAAAAATGTATAGGTAAGTCGTTTGTGTGTTATCCTGGTGCTGATTAGATTTATGTATCAATTAAATACTTGTTTTATGAGCAATTTATAACGTTACAAATAATAAGACCATTCCCATTCTTCTAAGGCTAACCGTTCTCGAGATATTTTATTTTTTTCGCATATTTGCTACGACGGTTTTGAGAATACATCCGTTTACCAAAGGAAAACGAAAATTGATATAAAAGTGTAAATTCAGTATAATTTCAAATAATTATGCATGTTGTTTTGTGCAATTAAACTCAATGTAATGAATTATTATATAAATTAAGAGAAAAAGTGTTTGTGACAGTATGGAAAGTCATGTGATGCCTACATCAATTTTTTTTTTGTTTTCGGTTTTAAAAATTGTACTCATTTCGAAGTCAAATTTAAAAGAAATAGGATCGCTTGCTTTCCCTGCAAAAATGCTCAAGAAAAATCTCTAAAATGTTGAAATAATCAAATGTAAACAAATTAAGCCACATAAATCTTCTTACTACGTTGGTTGAATGTTTCAACACACTATTATAAATATTGGTAAAGCTAAAATCTACTTGAGTTCTGCCGTGTGACTACATTTTGATCTGAAACTATTAACAATTTGAATCTAAAACAAATGTCAATTTACCTAACAATTAAGATTCAACAAAATGATTACGACATTTAAAAGATTAAAACCGACATTTAAAGTATTAAAATCGACAATTAAAATCGTTATTCACAACCCTTTGCAGGAAACTCAAACCACACTTACATTCACAACATACAGAATCTATCGTTACAAAGCTAGCCATACTCTCCGTATTGATACTTACATAATGAACATAAATTGCCTTCAGGTACTTCATAACATTTTAACCTACTAACAAATTTATCTTACATTACTGAATTACAACCGAACCTGAAACTAATTGATCCAATTACTTATGAAACCGACAATGATCGTTTCCTACGATCCTTGCACAGGCTATACTATGGCATACTTGCTGAATTCTTGGCACAGTGGCATACAACGACAAACTGACTAAACATGGGCTAATCCGTTGCAGAAACTTTACTTGCCGAATCTCAAATTCCACTGATAAATAGATCTGGTCAACCACGAAAGTGAGCGTCTTCTGAACTGTGTGAGGTCTAAATAACCTTTCCCAATTATTTCCCTCAGTTTTCATTTTAATTTATGTTTAAATTAAATTAACAATGTTGACTGGTTAGGTTAAATAAACCATTCACAGAGCCAAGTAGCATTTCGGCGATCCTGTGGTGGAAATAGGATCAAGGTTCGAATCGCTACTAAGTTAGAGGATTGAGGTGAGAAGGGAGGAGAATGGATTAGAAGGCAGTCTAGTTGACTAGAATGGTAGATGATGTTAGGGGTAGACGGTGAGATGAAGTGAGGCTGATTAACCTGATTAAGCTAAGTGCGTGAGTTAGAAGGATAGAGCGAGCCTCCCTAATAGATACCACTATGACCAGGGAGGTAAAGTATCCCGAGTTAACCGCACCAAGGTTTTGTGGCAAGAGAAAAACTTTCGATGCTCATAGAAGCTTTGTAACTTGTCCACTGTTTATCGAAATATCGCCAGGCCCGTAAAAGTGCATCTCATTATATATTTGCATTTATTTATAGACAAGTGGTTGTTGGTATATATATATATCTCCATTTTATTTAAACAGCCAGTTTCTGTAATTTGAGTGAAATACACAATAAATGTGTTTGATTAACTGATATGCATGTTATTGCCCTGGGACGCAAGGTCATATGTATCCAGAGATGCCATGTTTTAAATTATGTCAGTTTGTTTGACAGATCTAAGTAAGAACGGATAGTAAATCCCTCAACTTATATCGATAATCCGTACAACAGAGTGCAAATCAAGATTTATTAAATTTCCATGAGGCCTATATAGGCAAAATACTCTTCAAATGAATTTGAAAGATTTGCATATATAGTAATATAGAATTCCCACACTTTACATAATTTATACATAAAAAATACAGCATAAAGCTGTTAAGGTATCAATTAAGAATTGAAAGTTTTATTAATATTTCAAAATATTAATGCATTATTAAAGCAATCGATTCTACTTAAGAATCTTGAATTAGAGCCTCTTACATAAACATTCATTTTCCACTTTTATCGCAAAATCGTATAAATCCAATTTTGGAGGGAAATTCATTAAACATATTACAATTTATTTATCCTGTTACTATATATTAAAAACTATAAATAATAAATATATTTGATTTCTTTTGAAATTAGTAAATGAAAGTTTTGATATAAGTGTTTTAATAGACGAATACTCTGTGATTTTCCGCATGTCTTATATAATGCTTGCTACGTTTAGAAAAGAAAAATAAACAGTAATTTATAGTCACATGTAGGTTATAGATATATCGATGATTTATTACAAAAGATTCTGGAGTTATATCCATATTTTAAAGTACTTGTATATATCTACTATGATATTGTGCATTTCATAACAATTTTAACGAGTTCGAAATGAACATTAATATGTTGAGTTCACATGTGAATTTATGTCATGTTCTGCACTTTTAAATTCCATCATCAACTATGATATTGAATTCAACTGTGATATTGAATCATGAAAAATGGCTCCAATAATGATACTATTTTTTAATATAGCAAGTGCTGTAATTTATGCTCGGAAATACTTTATGAGAAGAATATTTTTGGAGTAAATGCTTAACTCACCCTGGGGGCATTTTATTAACATGTTGCTTATATGATATTATAGATAGATGCTGCTTAAAAAAATGCTATATGTTCTGATATTGTATCATGATGCTTTTATATATACAAATAAAGATGAATAAGTAAAAGATAAATAAAGACATCAGAAGCAATGATCAAAAGCAGATAAACACAGTTTCAACATTTGAAATAACGCATTTTTCATTCAATATGATAATTATCAAACATGTTTTTGTCTTTTTAAAAACTTCATAAACCACGTGAACTAGGGGCTGAACTTTTGCGCACTTATAGTTTCGAACACGGAACAGCTTTTAACGGAGCCATATATCCGATTTCTTCAACAATTGTGGACAAAACAGGACAGGGGGGGCGAAAAGCTTGTGCAATTTCCTAGAGGCCCACAACCTTAAACACTGATAGTACTGACCACGGAACAGTTTTTAACGGAGCCAGATGGTCGATTACTTCCCCAAGGGTGGATAAAACGGAGAGAGGAGATCAAAAAGTTTTTCTAGACATTATAAAAGTCACCAGTTGCCTGGAAATCTGAAACCTTTAACATTTATAGTATGGATTGCGGGATTGAACGTCATTGAACCAATTCACGATTATAATGACTTCTTTTGACGCAATCCGCCAAATATTATCAACCAAAATAAAACTTATATAAGAAACATTTTATGGACGGAGAAATAAGTTATTCTTATAGCAGATAAATGACTATTGGTGTTCAAATACAAAAGTATTACTCAAAGTATATTTTCTCAATGTAACGAGCTAGATCCACGAGAATGATGTCACCAAATTTATCGCATGGTATTACATATGAAAAGTGAACATGTTTCTCAACAGTTAATATTTTTATTTTATGGGATTTTTTGATAAATTTGTTTGAAAAATGTGCAATATCTCGAGAACGGTTCATGCTAGCGTTCTAAAGTTTATGTCAATAGTTTTCTAAGGAAAAATTACATAAGAAATGTCTATTTGTGTAACTTTATTAAACGTTTTGATTTCTTGATGATTATTTTCAAAATTTCATTCGAAAATTTAGGGGGAGGGGGAGTGTGAACATTCGATTACATTTAAAAACTATTGGCTTCCAGTACTCACGGATTGTGATTTTTATACCAAATTCCATTCGAATCGCTCCATTTGTTCGTGAGATATTGTCTCCACAGACTCACTGACACACACACACACTTTCCCCCCCCCCCCCACACAGATATCACCTCAAAAATGTTTAATTCGTGATCAGAGATACTTGAAACGTGCTCTCCCGTCGAAAACTCGAATTCGAATTTTTGACCTCGTCACAATACTTTCTTTTTACATTACGTATATAAGGAAAGTAATAAGAATGTTATAAAAGTGATTCAATTAAATTATTATCTTTGCTTTAGTAAAATAAAAATGTTATTATCCATATTGTTAAAAATTAATTTGAAAAACAAAAATATTAGTTTTACATACGATAAACAATATTTTTGCGTCTGGAGTCTGAAATAAATGTGCGCTGAATAAACAATTCGAATTCTCATTACATGTTAGCTCTTCATTTATATTTTACTACCTATATTGTCCAAAATAAAAATAACAATGCAGTAACATAAAATTCTGATAAAATGCGACAGATTTTAACCATACACATGATCTTTCTAAGCCTAAGGAAACAATGCAAATGTATGTAAATCTCAAGCCGCTGACAAATTATGAGCAGTTACTATATCGAGGAAAAAAGGTTGTTTTTAATTATCTGTGATCCAATATAATTGACAAATGCGAGTATAAGAGGATAGAAGTAATACAAAATTCTTCCGTGGTGTGTTTTCTTAAATGAGCGGTTTCGATATTTTTATATTTCCGATGTATTTTTATATTCGTTAATCTTAATTGTATGAGTTTTGAATAATATAATTATAAAAAATTATATAAAGGATAGACATATTTATATATGTATGGGTTTTTAAAATATATTTAAATAAACAATCATCAGTACTAAAATTTTTGCGATAATCCTCTGAAGCGATTGTTTGATATTTTTGTGTGTAAGAGAGCCACTGTATTAAACCACACGAGTTAAACACTGCAAATTCACAATGCACACAATTTAAGAAGACTGCGTTTACCTCACAACAAAAGTGTATATCACGAGATTTTAACAATCTTTAAGCATTTTGTTTCTAAGAAAATAGTCAGTTCTGCTGAGCAGTTGCTGTACAACCTCTTAGTCTTCTCGTAGAAAGAAACTGTCTGTTCTCTTTTGAAACTTAGTCACGTTACGTGATGTGGTATTACCATAACTTATTCACATTCTTTTTATTTTTTGTCAAAACATGTGTAGTTTAGCATGTAATCCATCATGCCTTTCACGCATTAGCATCTCACTGTGGAATTCACAAATTTGTTGAGATCTTGAAACATTTACTAAAATAAGCGTTTAATATTTGGAATAACTAAAAACAGTGGAAAGTGGAGGATTATGCAAAAGATTGTATGTGCTTAGTACTATAAATATTATATTAGTATCAGCATAAATAGTTGATTAAAAGTACTTAGCTATTTCGAAAAGCAAAAAAACCTGATGTTTCAGTATATAACGACAGAGCTGCCGGCCCATTAAAAGCGAGATTAGTATTTTTAAACTTTTGTTTGAATGTTATTTGGATTTAATTGATGAATCAGCTTATGTAGCTTTAAGAAACCGTTTATTTTTCATACATTCTTTGCTTTTCAATCATTTAATAACTGGCGTTTTTACTGTAGTTGTTCTAAAGGGCAATTAAGCATGCCGAATCTATATAGCAGCTGTAGCTCTTCTATCTTTGATAGGGTATTATTTTTATTGCTTCTACGTGGACTGTCAATGTGCAAAAAATTTCCGGCCACTTGTTTAATTTAAAAAAAAAAGTCTGCCACTTTTCTTTGATTCTTTCAGGAAGCGCCTTGATGGGCATACTAACATAAGGCTGTTTGCCGTTAGCATTTATGTCGTTTTGTATTTCGAGATTTTCATAGTGTTGGATTGGAGCAATTCATCCAAGTTTGCCTTGCTTATATATTTTCAAATCGAACAGATCGAACATTGTTAACAACGACAGGTCTTAAACTGGAAACCACTTGTTTAGGATCAAAATCAGGAGAGCCGGAAACATTAGATGAAATCTTTCTCCAAAATCCATAAATACAAGATCATTTAATTACTCCCCATGTAATTCCAATAGTTTGACGTAGATTAAAGTATTTATCGGCACTTGGTATCTGGACCATGTCGCCATATCTGGTTTGACGGAAAATGTTGAGATTTTGAGAGATTGTAGCTAGGCGTGTAATAGTTGGATGGGAGAATTCAGGAACACTGGCCAGGCAACCATGTAGGTTTTTGCCTATTAGCGGCCTGCCCCGGGGGTCAATCTGCAATCCAGCGGAGCCGCAGCCAGGTCGCTGACTTGGCGGAACCATTCACCGGGCAGGGTCCAGTCGGATGGGAACATCAGTAGTATCAAGTATTAGCACGAGGTTGTGCGCGTATTATGAGGAGTAAGACGTCGTGGTGAAGCAGTAGAAATAGGAATATGGCCGAACTCTAAATAAGATATAAATTGTAAATCAATAAACACATTTTCAAGCTTTTTCCTTTATTCTGGCACTTAATTAAAATTTTGCAATAATTAAATTTGCAATTATTTCTCCTGCAATAGACTAATGTTCGCAGTCTGTAGAAATAAATGAAGCACCCATATGGTAAGACGCATTCTAAGTTGTGGATGTACCTCTGGTTCATCCCCTCATGACTTTTCATTCTCATAAATTCCATCTTCATTATCGGCATCTTTAACTACCTGCATACATGTTCAGCGGCAGTAACAACTTTTGAAGATAACCCCTAGAAGAGTAAGACCCATCGATACTCTTTCATAAGTACTTACAAAAAACGGTTTATTCATAGGATACACCTCGTATAAACAATAGAATCGAGGTTTTGTTCTCAGTCTATGCAACTTCAATTTCGGGTTCAATATTATTTTGATTTCGATCTCTTGCTTATAGAAATTGAAAAAATAATAATAAACATTAGACCCTGTGATATGTTTTAATAATAAATTTAATATAATTATCCCTCAACTCGTGCACTGGATATGTTACATAAGAGATCCATTCACTTATGTAACATAAAGTAAAAGGATTTCATGGATCAATGGGTTTACAATCATGATTCGTTCTAACTTTTGTTTATGGAAAGTAAAAATAAAAAAGCTAAAAATGAAAACAAAAATTAGAATCCGTGTGAATGTATTTTATAACGAAATACTAATTGACGCGCTTTATTATATAATATGTACTTCAATTTTCGCTCATTGATGTCGCACTAGAGCGAGCTGCATTTCGAAGTTATTTTTGGTCAAGATATGGTCAAATAATTTTTCCCAGCTCAGCGACGTAGATTTCTTGGGAGAAGCTCAAAATTTTCAAAATCTCTTCAACCAAATATTGAGTAGCAATATCTTCAACCCAGTTGAGTTTTTATCAAAGCACCAAAATGTAGTTTATCAATAGCGTTAATGCGACGAAAAATTTTAAAGTGGCTAGAAAATGCAATTCGGCAGATTTTAATGTGGATGTTCAGTTCCTTATATATAAAGTGAATAATTGAAGAGGACGTAAATTTTCTCAATGAATCTATTGAACTAATATCCTCTCCAGTTTCTCCATAATTGGTAACTGTATTTGTGTTATTTGATTTCTCGCCATTCTAGTCGCTCTTTTTCAACTCTGAAATGCTCACTTATTTTACTTAGTGTTTTAAAAAAACTGCTGTTCTCGTAATGTTCTTGTTTAGCAACAAAAGCTTATGGAAACATGGAAAAAATAACTCACAGTTCTCAAATTCTGCGTAGTATTAATTAAAATTTAAAACGTTTTGATCCGGTTATATTCAGCAAATGGATATGGGAAAATCCCCCTTTTCTTAAGTGAAAAGATAGTAAAAGTACCAAATTTCTAACTCTGATTTTGAAATCTTGGCAAACTATTAGGGGAAGATATACATTTTGGATCAGAATTTTAATTTTACGTACTATAGAATATAGTGCAAAAATATTGTTAAGAAAATATTCGACTTCGAGAGTTTGGTTCTGATATATATTTTACGACCTCTTAAACACCTTTTGAGTATTTTTTTAGTGATGTCTGTCTGTGTGTCTATCGAATTTTCGTGTATACGATAGTTGCCACAAAGATTCATGGATTTTCGCAAAATTTGCACAAAATCGACATTTATTAAACATTTTATATTTTCTTAAAATGCCAGCAAAGGAAAAAAGTTGACATAATTATGCATAAAAGGGGTTATTAAAAGCTCCTTTTATGCATAGATGAAACATAATAGTTCAAAGCATTATAGTTAAAAATAGCCGCGATACAAATTTAATTTTTATGTCCCCAACGTCATTAGAATATGGCGTGGGAGGATACGTCACCTTCCCAATACCTATTGTTAAATTTAACATCACAAAAAATACATTTTTAAACCTTTTAAAATGAAAGGCATCATGTTATAATTTGGATAATTTGAACCAATGAAACCTATTTTCCTAACAACTTCTTGAAAAATATGCATCAACCAAAAAACAAACAATAACAAGAAAGATCAATCATGCCAAAAGCATGGAATATAAAACACTTTCCAACTGAAATACTATTTTATTTAAACATCTCTAAACTGCGATATATTCAGCGCTCATTTATTTTAACATATTACAGTACTACATTAATTTATTATATTTGAAAACTTAAAACTCCATCGAAAAAAAATAACTTTATTCAAATGACGTCATCGAAATACAAATCGCCTGTCTGTCTGTGTAAAAGTAATGAATATTTCATTCATATCACTTTTATTCCAGACTCCAGAGATAGATGATTTTGCGCGAAAAAAATTCAGCAATTCTTATACAACTCGTCTTGCAATCACTTGTTTACATTCTGTCTCCATTAAAATTAAGCTTCATTGTACAAATAATCAAAGTTTGTTGATCATTCAAACTCAAAAATATTTTTATTTCATTGGCTCAGAATATAGATTCACAGAACATACCAAAAATAAAGCAATTTTAGGACGGATGCAACACTACATATAAATTTAAAGGAACTGTAAAAATCACGATTTTTTCATTGGGAAAAAAATATCGATATCATATTTTGAAGTGGGTCACGTGATTTCGTCATATTATGCGTGTGCAATTATTATTTTAATTTTTATTTTAAAAAACTACTCCACACATTTTGCTGAAATATTTTTCATATACTGCAAGGGATTATTTGAATATTTTCTAAAATTTTCGAAGTAATTTGTGAATTTTTACTTCGCTTGCAAAGTTTGTAAAATTAGATCTCATAGGGTTCAACATCTTTCACTTTACTAACCCGGGTTCGATCCAAAACTAATTGGATTATATTATTCATTATCATTCCCATATGTCCCACAGACCGTCTCAACAGCATACTAAAATTTCATTTTCATAAAGCTGATCATAATTATTGATAAGTCATTTTTGCGGCAGTTAGCCTGCGAATTGATAGACAGACAGACAGAATGAACAATGTCATAAATAATTTTCAACTATGTTGGACATTTTTAAAAACATGCTTCTTAAATTGATTCTTGTATGAGACGACTGAGTTTAGCCATATTTCAGTTACTTGAAACTTGAAAACGAGATTAATTAAAAGACAAAGCTGATCATAATGATGGTAATATCTAATACAAATGTTTGTTTCAAAATACATCATGTGGGAAAAAATATTTTATATTTTATATATATTAAGACACGCAAAATAAATAAATATACCGATTTAAAATTATTATACTATAAATTAGCTTGTAACTGTAATCGGAAATTAACAGAGATATTTATTCAAATCTGGAAAATTTACTCACAGGCGGGAGAAGGTAATAGATTTGACAATTAGAATTTCTCGAACTGTCTGAGGATTTAAATTACCAGTAAATAATCTCCTTGTTTAACTAAGCGTACATTTGGAATTAAACGAGAAGGGATTGCCTTATCTGAAATTATCTTATCCCTCGTAATTCAACTCATTTATTCAATGTGTGTTGAAGAATTAACTGTGTTCCCGCGTTTGATTATTTGTGGCTAAATCAGAAAAGGCACAGCTGGTAAAATTGAATCGTCGTCTTTAAAATAGAAGTTTCCTATTTGCTATTGTAACTATCTAGCACTAAAGTTTCCTATTTATTATTGCAACTATTTAGCACAGAAGTTTCCTATTTATAATGATAACGATTTAGCACAGAAGTTTCATATTTATGATTATGACTATTTAGCACTAAAGTTTCCTATTTATGATTGCAACTATTTAGCACTAAAATGTCATATTTATGATAGTAACTATTGAGCATATAAGTTTTCTATTTATGATTGTAACTATTTAGCATATAAGTTTTCTATTTATGATTGTAACTATTTAGCGCAGAAATTTTCTATTTATGAGTGTAAATATTTAGCACTGAAGTTTCCTATTTATGATTGTAAATATTTAGTGAAGTTTTCTATTTATGATTGTAACTATTTAGCATAGAATTTTTTTCCTATTTATGGTTGTAACTATTTACCACAGAAGTTCCCTATTTATGATTGTAACTATTATTCTAGGGAATGTATCAGGGTTATACAGATAATATGAAATCTTGATGTTAGTGCAACGATTTTCATCGGAAGTTCAGAACCGCAATTGTAAGTTATTTTCAGCACCGGACAACTTTGAAGACACTTAAATATTCTTTACCATTTTAAAACGATATTTGTCACTTACCCTGTTATTTTCCTTATTTACTGTTATAACACGCATTTCACATTTTTAACTATATAAGGAATGCAAGTATAGGATCCCCTAGAAAGTCCATAAGCACCTTAAAATCTTTTAAAAGAACGTGCTAAATCTATCTATAATAGAGAGACTACGCATCATCGAATAAAAGTGATTGCAGCGCCCGTAGCGGAGAAATTAAAAATTTTTGATACAGAATTCGACAACAAAGAGAGAGAGACTGAAAAAGCTAATTTCAAAATTGTAGGACATTGTTTAATAGGTTACTTTCGAATTTCTGTTGTATTCAGATATCTATGAAAAAAATATGTATGTGGGTGTGTGTATGCCAAAAACCCAGGTCGCCCCACTCATTATAAGGTTTGAGTAGCAATTTGATCGGCCAGAATGTGTGTGTGTGTGTCAGTGCCATCATCACCTTACAAAGGCAACACTTCATGAAATTATGTAGATAAGCGTGTAATAATCCCCATTTAAAACCGCAGTAGCTAATTTTACAGCTTAATAAGTGTTTTCTAAAGTATGCCATTTGCTGAATATCTTATATGAAATATTTGAATTTATATTATGTATTTCTCTAATTATTGTATTTCCCCAATAATTCTGCTCGAGTTCTCTCTGAATTGTATTTTGTTTTATTTTGTTTTATATACCGCTGATGACAGAATTGGAAACGAAAAATTTATGAAGGACTCTTTATGTGGTTGTATGTTTTGTGTGCGATTGGACCTGATGGTACGAACAAACATTTTAAAACGTGACCCTTAAGAAGAAATACTACATGGACCTTTTACATCCTCCGGAATTCAATGCTGACTCCATATTATCCGTCCGTCATCTAATCCCAATATATAGTCA
The DNA here is from genome assembly GCA_951213105.1 of Amaurobius ferox. Lineage (NCBI taxonomy): Eukaryota > Metazoa > Arthropoda > Arachnida > Araneae > Amaurobiidae > Amaurobius > Amaurobius ferox. The sequence goes on along the minus strand of OX578147.1, from coordinate 38,840,725 downwards.
GTCCTGGGAAATAGGTATAGCGAGGAAAATGTAAATTTTTATTCGAAAATGAGGTCTTTAGTACCCGAAGTAAAAATACTTATTGATACCCCCAATGCCACTCCCACCAGCACGTGGTTCTGAACTCATACCAGTCATCGCCTAAGTTTTACTTGTAGTCATTTCTGAAAATAAAATGGATGTTTCAGGAATCTGTTTGAAACGGAATTCACATCTCCAGAACTTTAACTAACATTATTTGATGACTCCTTCTACCACCTCCGGAATTCGTTACTGTATATGTTATTTCAGCTATCATCTAAGCTCTATCTATAGCCATCCCAGAGAAATAGTTATCTCAAAGAAATTTTTTAAACCGGAAGGGACATCTCTAGATCTGCAAGTAGGAATCCTTGACTAGTTCTTCCCTTCCAGAATTCGTTGGTAAATCTGCCAAATCAGCTCTTGTCTAAGCTCTATTTATAGCCAATTTGGCGAAATAGATATTTCAAGGCAGCTTTTGAACCGGAAATGGCATATTTAGAACTGGAAGTAGGAATCCGTTGCCAATCTCTCTACATTCTCCCGTGTGTAATTCGTTACTGCATCTATTATATCAGGTATTATTTAAGCTGTATCTATAGCCAATCCTAAGAAATAGATGTTTCAAAGAAATTTTTTGAACCAAAATTGATATCTGCAGAACTGGAAGTACAAATAATTGTCTAGTCCTCTACCGTCTCTATAACTCATTGCTGAATCTAATATATTCCTATATTTACCATATCCTTTGATATATCATACATGTTAGGTTTATTTTTCAATTAACTTCAGGGGTCGGAATTTTAACTTAAGCAGAAGTTCTGATTGTTTGACTAGTGATTTCATGTTCTGTGGCAAAGAGTCAGTAAAGACAAAGTAGACCGTGTGTGACTAAATAATTTGTGATCAAGTAATTGTTATTTCAATTATATATCTTAAATAATAAAGGCAATGTCTGTGTGTCTGTGTGTGTGTGTGTCTTATACACTATAGGTTCAGCGACCGCGAATCGGAGAGCTACGAAATTTGGTAATCGGAGACCCGGGGGGGGAGTTGACACGTGAAACCCGATTTTTAAAATTTGAATTATTTTTTTTGCTATTTAATGTGTTATGCGATTTCGACCGTATTTTCCGCTTTTTTTCTTCATCATCCAGACGTCGTAGAAAAACACAAATCAGACCACCGAAATAAGCGGACTATTGCGAGTAAAAATATATCAATTTCAAATCTCAGGGATAAATTCTAATATTTTTCAAAGATTTTAAAAAAAAAGTCACTTTCGGTTAAAAAAAACCGAACTTTCGTTTTTAAATCCTCCCATCGGGAAAAGTTCCGAGAATTTCGACTAATAATTTACATTTTTAGAAAGTTCAAAGATCTGGCATTCTTACAAGATCAATCTGGTCAAGAAATAATTAAAATTGCCCGCAGGATCGGGATTTTAATATTTTCCGAATTCCAATTATAAATATCCACAGGATCGCGATTTTAATGAACTAAGGATTTTGAATTTCTCGGCTATCCGCTAAAATAGTTCTTCACCGGCCTTTTTCCCCCGCAGAAGTTTTTTGTCCAGGAGGAGGGAAGGTGGAGGGGAGGCCACGGTTCTGAATACGCAATAGGGAAGAAAATGAAGAAATTAAGAGCATAACATATGGTCATTATAAAATTTAAATGATTGAATTATGGTGGATTGAATTGTGGTGATGTATTGATTGTGATGTAGTATTGTGACGTAATGTATTGTAAAAACTTAATTGTGGCGATGTATTTCACGTTATAAACATGTGGGTCCGTAAGTCTTTCCGAAACGTTTGTGGTAGGGGAAGGAGGGTTCAGTCCCTCTGGTTGTCCCCCCACTGGATTCCAGTCTAAATTGGATGAATAAAAATAAAGTTATGGAGATTGTCGCGGAGGGTAAAGTAGCCCAGTGGTTAGCGCGCGGAAATTGCACTCGGTAGGCCCGGGTTCGATTCCCAAAACTGCCGTCGTGTTCACGCGTAGAACGATCAAGTTAAACATGTGGGTCAGTAAGTCCTTCCGAGAGGTTGGTGGTAGGGGAAGTAGGGTACGGTCCCTGTGGATGCCTCCCCCACTGGGTTCCGGTCTAAATTGGGTGGCACTTCCAGGCCGTCCAAATAGTTACCTTACACCTTTCTGGCCTTTGGCGACCAGCCTGTGTAGCAAACAGGCTGGTCGCCAAAGGCAGCTAGTTTGAAATAAATGTACAAAATAAATAAAATATATCGCAAAATTCTATATTTGAACAGAAAATTATTATATATTTGAATAGAAATATTTTCTATGTGTGAATAGAACGTTATTATTTATCTGAATTGAAAATTATTGTATATTTGAACAGCAAAATAAATGAAATATTAATACCTTAAAAAAAATCATTTCCAGTATCCTTTGTATTCATACCAGCTCTCTGTGGTGCTAAAAATTATTTAAATGTGTCTCCCTATACATATTTGGAACATTCATTTAAGAGTAATTATTGATAAATAGCATTTTTACAAAATGTTTTCTATCTGCGGTTTCTTTGAACGATACATTCATCGTGAATAATTTTTATGCAAATATAATGTTACGGTTAAAATATTTAGAAAACTAATTGTAATTACTCTGATCGCATAAAAATGCTTTCCGAAAACAATTGTTCATTATTGTAAATGCAGATGTATTCATGGCAAATTAAAAGTATTTTGTTTAAGTAAAAAGTATTTTCTTTCGTTTTCGTAAATATGAAAATTTATAGCTAAACGTATTTATAATGATATGTGTTCTGAATAAGCACAATGATATCCAAATGTCTGATATTTTTAATTTAGTTTTAAACGATGTTACATTTATGTTCGTCTGTAAGGGTGAATTCAATTAAAATATTTAAAAATCGGCAGCAATTAGTTCTTGATTAAATCTATTGCTGTAATAACCAGTAAAACATCGTAATTTGAGGTTATATGAAATTTTTATAGCTAAACTATAGCATCCCATATAGTGTAAAGTTCTCACTGATCCAGCCATAACCGAAATGCTGATCTTCAAACAAAGCCAATAATCAAAATGCTGATCTTCAAACACAGCCAATAATCGAAATACTGATCTTCAAGCTAACTATAAATGATCTAATCTTTCAGCTACTGGAACAAGTTTCGAATTTCATGTCCAGTACTATTTTTGTCCACAGTCTGGCGAGACGTCCTGTTATTTTTTTTTCATTTTATTTATATTTGTTCCTTTCTTTGTCTTGAGATCTCTTTCTCGTCTTGTGCCTCATTTAATCTTTTTCCTCATCTTCTTGGGACATTTTTGTCTTGGTTTGTCGCACTCTAATTTTATGTGTCAGTTCTTGTTCCTCCTTGGCGTGACATTATGTTTTTTGATTGTCTCTTTTTGGTGGACATTTAATCGACGACTTGGGTATGTATATCCTTCTGGCTTTTGTATTCATGTCTTTTTGACTTCGGGTTTATTGTTTCTTTAGCACCGATGAAAAGAAGCCAGCGCAGCGGTATGCTGCATTTTTATATTATTTGTGGTTGAATACGTCGCTCAAGTTTTCTTTATCTTTTGCACAAAGTGTTTTTATTCACTTCTTTGTGTGTTTTTATTCACACAAAGTGTTTTTATTATATTATTGACGGACAGTTGATGCTCTAACTGTTGAAATTCTAGGACAATATTTCATGTCGTCGAAGTTGGTGCTATAACCTCTTCCTCCTGAAATGATATTCACTGCAGCTGCCGATCTCAACAACCACTTTTGTATTCTGGGCTTTATCTAGACTAACATCCTGTATGGTTGGGATGTTGAAAATGGAGTCATAATTTGCAGATTACAGGACTCACTTTGACAAGCATAGCTTGGAAACTTGTTCCAAAATCTTAATGGTTAGAGCATCGTATGTCGAGTTCGAAGATCCACTAATCGATCGTCGGCTGGGACCATGAGATCTTTACAAATTTTAATATACAGGTAAATCCACGAAATCGATTGACAAGTTAAATATTTATTACAGGTATATGTATTATTGCAACATTCATATTTGTTCAAAATTCTTTTGTCCCTATTTTAAACAGGACAGATACCGACAATTTTCTATTAGTAAGTTTATATTTCTTCATATACAGAGTTGAAAAATATCTTAATGTTTATTTAATGTAGAATGGACTAATTGTCAATTACACCCTATTTTTAATTATGGATAATTTATTCCTTTAAAAGATAGTCATATTTAACGTCTTCTGTAATATAAAATATATAGTATATGCAAAAGAAAATATTATTAGTAGTACAAAATTCCGATCCACCACTTTTGATAACCTTATACATTTTAAACATTCTTGCGAATCAACCAGGTTTAAATGACAGGTGTTTCTACGGCTGCTTATGAGTCTGTAGGCATAATATATATTTCAAACAAACATATCTATTCAAATCAAATTTGATACAATAATTTATTTTTAATTCGTATCAGAATATACAGATGAATTTAAGGGTATATCAGACTAGAGGTCAGTATTAATATTCTTAGATATATTTTTCAAAAATAAAAACATTATAAAATGTAATTGTAATTGATATTATAATTTATACATATGATGAATAATCTTATATACGTAATCTTTTTTCAAAGTAAATGTCATCATTTTTAAAGAGCAACTATACACCATTCTTGGGTACAGGTTTCTATTCTATGTGGGGGCATAATTAGAATACAAATATCTTGACTATTTTTAAAGGATTGATTACTTTTACCCTAGACTGAAAATAAATATAAATCTCTTTTCAGGCGTTATTAACAGCTAATCTCGAGATACTAGGGATAATATTTTATCACGCAGCATAGCATATAATGCATCCTAAATAATCAAGTAATTACCGCGATTATATTTATAACAAAAATAAGCCTATCGATGTTTAGACAGTTCAAGTTATAAGAACTCTCAAACTTATGTTATCGTTTTCGTTACTACGGAAATGTGTTATTGTACAATGAAATAATAGGCGCAACAAGGGTGAAACGAATTTGTTGGTAGTGCTTTATATATTACTTTGTGTCCTCCATAACCCAGATTCGAATCCTGGCCACGGCACCATTTTTTCACATAATTTGTTTCACAAGCAGTGTCTTGGAAAAAGTGCTTAATGGGTAGTTTTAATTAATTTTTAACTATACGTCTATTTACGTGGAATAGCTTATTGAGCATGCAATCTCACACATTCAAGCAGAAAAATCCACAGTCTTTAAGCGTAAGACTGAAAATAAGATCCCGCATGCTCACCATTACTGTTTTGTCACATTTTGAAGAAACATCTTAATTACATCCAAGAGAAGAACTAAAGATACATATCTAGGTAAACCCAAAAATTCAATCTTAAGCAGAATTTATACTCTTGGTTGTTCAGTCTTCAGTCGTAATCCCAACAGAACTGTAGCCTATACGCCACTGATGTTACCTTAATTAAGAAGACTAGTGCACAGCCATGCGCAGTAAATATCCTAAGTTAAATAGATTGAGTGATCCTTCCAGATTCAAAATTATATAAAAATACTAGAACGCAAGATACAGATATTTCAATTTACCTTTCACACGTTACAATTTAGACAAGTAGGAGTTTTACGCAATCATTAAATTTCTTGACTCATGTGGAAGGGTCATAAATATTTTGAGGGGATTTTGATCTCTAACCCTCCTTGCCATGGATTGAAGCCATGTGCGTACAGGTATTTCATTAGAATGTACAAGGTGCCTTTTAGTGGGTGATGTTTGGCAGTAGATTCCCATTTCTCATATATTCTAGCTTTGCACTTGTCTATATCCTCGGATGAACACAAAGCCCTGTGGTTCTCCAAAGTTGTGGACAAACCACAGTATGTGTATTTTATTCATAAATGTGTTAATATCGCAAAAAAATTTATAATAAACTAATTCGAGTTGGCCTGATTTTGGACTATTTACCTAGTAATTGTTTTTAATGAATTATCATTTAATTGATTTTTATCTGTATTTTAAACTATTGTTCTCGGCTCTCTGCTCTGAAGATGCTTTGGATTCCCTTTAGTAATTTTAAATTTAGCTCTTTAATCTGTTCTTTTAATTGCAATCTTATGATATTTGTGTCTTGAAATTGTATAATTGGTAATGTGTCAAAATGTTTTTATGATTATTCTGAATTTTTGTAATTGCCTCGTTGTAGTAATTTTTTTGTTTTTTTTATCCAGAACTAAGTTGTCTAGGAATATTGTTTATGTTTTTTATGTTTCTTATTTTTCCGGTCTTGGATATGTAAATACCATATTTTTGTTTTTAAGGGGGCATAGGACCTTTAAACAGTCGAAATTCATTGAAAATAGAGCTATATTTACAATTTTTTAATTTTAACCAGGTGTATCCCAGATGTTCAATTTTTTTTCTCTAAACATGTAGAAAACCTTTCTTACTACATAAATTTTACTGAAGTCATATAATTATATGTACATTTTATATTGTTTTTTAAAATTTATACAATTTTGACAGACATAATGGTGTATGTAGCAGCCGCGCGCAGGATATTTCAAATAATATTATACTTATGGACTTCAATTTGATAATAATATATTTATAACTATTACATCTTTAATTTGTACACACTTTTTAAAATTTTGAAATAAATTTAATATTTTTAAAATTTAAATAAAATGAAATTTTCATTTTCAGTGTTAAAAAACATGAAATAAACCTCTTCACAATTCTTTTTTTACTATTTATGGTGAATTTTTGAAGTACAAATTATATATATGGATGAAACAAGTAAGCCCAAAAAATTTGAAAGTGATTGGTTAAATATATTTTAAGATATGTTGCGCGCAAGGGCTAAAATCACATATCTGAGAAAAACAGCTTTAAAGTTTAAAAATATATTCAGTGTTACTTATTATCTTATTTTACACCTTAAAATACCTTTAGTTCATAAATAGCACCTTCCTATGTCTGTTATGTAAGAAAAATAAAAATTTTCTGCCTTTTAGGGGCTACTTGAGCTCTATATGTTGCTTCGGAAACTCAAACAGACGTTCCGCGCAGTAGTTTCTTGTTAGTCAGATGAAGAACGTTTACTAAATTTTTACATATTTATGAGGAATTTTTATCTATAAATGATAGATGAAACAAGTAAGAGCAAAAAATTTGAAAGTGATTGGCTACATATATTTTAAAACATATTGCGCACAAGGGCTAAAATCACATAGCTGAGATACCCGCTTTTAAGTTTAAAAATATATTCAGTGTTACTTATTATAGTATTTTGACCTTAGAATGCTTCCAGTGCATAAATAGCACCTTTCTAATTCTGTAATGTTTGAAAAATCAAAAATTTTCTGCCTTTTAGGGGCTACTTGAGCTCTATATGTTGCTTCGGAAACTCAAACAGACGTTTCGCGCAGTAGTTTCTTGTTAGTCAGATGAAGCACGTTTACTAAATTTTTACTTATTTATGAGGAATTTTTATCTATAAATTATGTATATAGATGAAACAAGTAAGAGCAAAAAATTTGAAAGTGATTGGCTACATATATTTTAAAATATATTGCGCACAAGGGCTAAAATCACATATCTGAAATACCCGCTTTTAAGTTTAAAAATATATTCAGTGTTACTTATTATAGTATTTTGACCTTAGAATGCTTCCAGTGCATAAATAGCACCTTCCTAATTCTGTAATGTTTGAAAAATCAAAAATTTTCTTCCTTTTAGGGGCTACTTGTGCTCTATATGTTGCTTCGGAAACTCGAACAGACGTTTTGCGCAGTCGTTTCTTGTTAGTCAGATGAAGAACGTTTACTAAATTTTTACTTATTTATGAGGAATTTTTATATATAAATTATGTATATAGATGAAACAAGTAAGAGCAAAAAATTTGAAAGTGATTGGTTACATATATTTTAAAATATTTTGCGCGCAAGTGTTAAAATCACATATCTGAGAAAAACAGCTTTATAATTTAAAAATGCTTCAATGTTACTTATTATCTTATTTTGTACCATAAAATGCCTTTAGTTTATAATTAGCACCTTCCTATGTCTGTTATGTAAGAAAAATCAAAAATTTTCTTCCTTTTAGGGGCTACTTGAGCTCTATATGTTGCTTCGGAAACTCAAACAGACGTTTCGCGCAGAAGTTTCTTGTTAGTCAGATGAAGCACGTTTACTAAATTTTTACTTATTTATGAGGAATTTTTATCTATAAATTATGTATATAGATGAAACAAGTAAGAGCAAAAAATTTGAAAGTGATTGGCTACATATATTTTAAAATATATTGCGCACAAGGGCTAAAATCACATATCTGAGATACCCGCTTTTAAGTTTAAAAATATATTCAGTGTTACTTATTATAGTATTTTGACCTTAGAATGCTTCCAGTGCATAAATAGCACCTTCCTAATTCTGTTATGTTTGAAAAATCAAAATTTTTCTGCCTTTTAAGGGGTATTTGAGCTCTATATGTTGCTTCGGAAACTCGAACAGACGTTTTGCGCAGTCGTTTCTTGTTAGTCAGATGAAGAACGTTTACTAAATTTTTACTTATTTATGAGGAATTTTTATCTATAAATTATGTATATAGATGAAACAAGTAAGAACAAAAAATTTGAAAGTGATTGGTTACATATATTTTAAAATATATTGCGCGCAAGTGTTAAAATCACATATCTGAGAAAAACAGCTTTATAATTTAAAAATGGTTCAATGTTACTTATTATCTTATTTTGTACCTTAAAATGCCTTTAGTTCATAATTAGCACCTTCCTATGTCTGTTATGTACGAAAAATCAAAAATTTTCCTCCTTTTAGGGGCTGCTTGAGCTCTATATGTTGCTTCGGAAACTCGAACAGACGTTTTGCGCAGTCGTTTCTTGTTAGTCAGATGAAGAACGTTTACTAAATTTTTACATATTTATGAGGAATTTTTATAAACAAGTAAGAACAAAAAATTTGAAAGTGATTGGCTACATATATTTTAAAACATATTGCGCACAAGGGCTAAAATCACATATCTGATATACCCGCTTTTAAGATTTAAAATATATTCAGTGTTACTTATTATAGTATTTTGACCTTAGAATGCTTCCAGTGCATAAATAGCACCTTCCTAATTCTGTAATGTTTGAAAAATCAAAAATTTTCTTCCTTTTAGGGGCGACTTGTGCTCTATATGTTGCTTCGGAAACTCGAACAGACGTTTTGCGCAGTCGTTTCTTGTTAGTCAGATGAAGAACGTTTACTAAATTTTTACTTATTTATGAGGAATTTTTATCTATAAATTATGTATATAGATGAAACAAGTAAGAGCAAAAAATGTGAAAGTGATTGGTTACATATATTTTAAAATATATTGCGCGCAAGTGTTAAAATCACATATCTGAGAAAAACAGCTTTATAATTTAAAAATGCTTCAATGTTACTTATTATCTTATTTTGTACCTTAAAATGCCTTTATTTCATAATTAGCACCTTCCTATGTCTGTTATGTACGAAAAATCAAACATTTTCTTCCTTTTAGGGGTTACTTGAGCTCTATATGTTGCTTCGGAAACTCGAACAGACGTTTCGCGCAGTCGTTTCTTGTTAGTCAGATGAAGAACGTTTACTAAATTTTTACTTATTTATGAGGAATTTTTATCTATAAATTATGTATATAGATGAAACAAGTAAGAGCAAAAAATTTGAAAGTGATTGGCTACATATATTTTAAAACATATTGCGCACAAGGGCTAAAATCACATATCTGAGATACCCGCTTTTAAGTTTAAAAATATATTCAGTGTTACTTATTATAGTATTTTGACCTTAGAATACTTCCAGTGCATAAATAGCACCTTCCTAATTCTGTTATGTTTGAAAAATCAAAATTTTTATGCCTTTTAAGGGGTATTTGAGCTCTATATGTTGCTTCTTAAACTCGAACAGACGTTTCGCGCAGTCGTTTCTTGTCAGTCAGATGAAAAACATTTACTAAATTTTTACTTATTTAGGAGGAATCTCTTTTGTATAAATTATATATATAGATGAAACAAGTAAGAGCAAAAACTTGAAAGTGATTGGTACAATATATTTTAAAATATGCTGTGCGCAAGTTGTAAATTCACCTACCTTAAAAAAACAGCTGCAGTGGTACTTTGATAAACTGAAACTCTAGTGACAAGAAAAGAATGAGTTATAGAAAATTTGACGTATTGAAATTGCTTAAAATTACAAAAATATATAACAAATATGACTTTCGCACATGGAAAATTTTGAGTTATCGCAGTTCGGCTAATTAATGTTTGGCTGTAGTTTATTATACATCCTGTGTTATTTTATATCTAATTTAGCATCAAAATGCACCTGATGCATAAGTAATTCCTTCCTCTTCCTCTTGTCTTTGAAAATCAAAAGTTTTCTGCCTTTTACGAGCTTTTCAAACTTCATATGTAGTGCTAGAGACTCGAAATTCCATCACATTTCATTTTTCCCGCACTACTCGAATGGTTTTTCGAACACACTATTTTATGATTATTTTTCCACTTTTCATACCGAGGGCCACTTTTCTTACTTCTGTAGCTGTTGCAGCCTTTACAAAAAGAAGACATTACTTCGGTTTCATTAACCTTCCCACTTTCTGCTCCGATTAGACACACCTACACGTGGCGAATACCCCTATTTTTCCAACTACCATCTCCATTTACAGAATTATCTTTCGATCCATTTGATAATTCTCTTTCGTCCTGAACAGCAGTTTTCATTGAAGATTTAGCTACAACAGATGTGGCATTTAAAGTCCTGCGATTAATTTTATTATATGATTTCTGAGAAACAGGCGCTGGAAGACCCATCGTAGAACAAAAAGTAGATAAAGCCGATAAACCCTGCCTTATACATCGCATAGAAAATACAGCTCTTCTGTTTATTTCTGGAATATTTTTCTTAACACCAAACAGTTTTGAATTTTTCGCAGACTTTAGTTCATCACAGCTATCACAATATACAAGAAATGTTGATGCTAAACCCATTGAAGATTTTTCACGTATATTTATTGTTCCATGACATATTTGGCAGCACAAAACATTTGCAAGCTCCTTGAAAAGTACTGATATATGAACCATTCTATATTAATGTTCTTCAGATGAAATATGTGACTTATCAAGTGAAAGTTCATCTTTTGAGCTGAACAGTTTTTTTACTTGAAGCACTTAGCTTAGGCGTAGAATCAACATTTTTCATTCGAACACTTTCGGATTGTTTTTGTTTTTAATTACATACATATTTCATTGAAAACGTCTTCTTTTCCCAGAACGAGATTTAGTTGCCGGTGTATCCATTATTAGAAAGCAAAAAGCAAAAAGTTTATATTAAAAAATTGCACCAAACAGTCTTGTACGTTGAAGTTTACACAAATAAATATGCAAACGTGAAGAAGTTTGTAATGTATAATTAAAAAATAGATTAACTGTATTTTAGTTCAAAGTTCTTATGCTCAATCAACATAAATGCAGCAAATCAATCGTAAAAAGAAAGAAAATATAATGAAAAGAAATTGTGAAACTCAGAAGAAATTTTCCACGTTATAAACAAGTTAACGGCTCTAGAATATGAACAAACTGGGCTGAGCAGTTCAGTAGAGGTCAGTAGTTGCCTTCCTACTGCTGCAGAAAAAATTAAATAAATAATTAAGACATGGTGGTGGAAAATGTATTATATTTACATGACAAATCAGCAAACTGCAAACGTAAACAAATAGTGACGTCCCTTTAAAAATGGCGGCGATGGCTGACATGAGAAAATTTTCAAAAGTGTATGTTGCATAAGAGCTCATAACTTTAGAAATAATGCGAATTTTAGAATGCGGTTTTTTGCACAGTGTTCAGAAATGTTCAAACATTCAGAATAAAATAAAATTGAAAAATTGATTTTTTGAAGGTTTAAAGGTCCTATGCCCCCTTAAACGTCTAAGTGCTGTATTTTGTCTTCGTACATGGTCTTCCATTAGTCCTTTAAATAAGGGTATCCCTTCATATGGTCTACTGGGTCCTTTTCTGTCGAGGATATCTTTCCCGTCTACACTTTTTGGGCTTCCAAACCCTAGGATGATTCGTGTGGTCATGGAGGATATACAGGAAGTTAATCTTCACTCGTAAAAGCTAAATCGGCGAGTGATGAGGAACAGCAAACGTGACTGAATATGAAGCTTTCCCTTCTTCAGTCACATTTATATTTCTTCTATCAATCTGACACTTGCGAATGAAGATTACGTTTCTTGTGTGTCTTGATGGAGAAGTATATTATCTGTCTTCGAAACCGGTCGACACTAATAATTTTGTGTTGTATGCTTCTTTTAACAACATTGCTTTCCTTTTATTGGAGTCATTTGTTAGACACACTATACTCTTTGGAATTATCACATGCTTGGAAAACATAATATTTAACAATTTATTGATTCGAATCTATGAATTGCATATACAAAATAACAAATACCACATTGTAAACGAAAATGATTAGATATATTCATGTAAATGTATTTGCGTATTTTACACCTAGTTGCTTGTGTTTTTTATAAAATAGTTTCTTTATGTACGTTTTCGAAACATTTATTTAAAACTAATTGCTGAAAATATGTATCTAATATATATGTTTCATTACGTTAATATTTTATGTTTCATCAAGTTAATATTTTATGTTTCATCAAGTTAATATTTTATGTTTCATTACGTTACGTTTCATTACATGTTTCATTACGTTAATATTTGTAAAAATTCAATATTGGATCATCATATTACTTTCCTTTTATACATAATGTATAAGGAAAGTATTGTGACGGGGGTCGAAAATTCGAATTCGAGTTTTCGACGGGAGAGCACGTTTAAAGCATCCCTGATCACGAATCAAACATTTTTGAAGTGATGTCTGTGTGTGTGAGTCTGTGTGTGTGCGTGTGTGTGTGAAAGTATGTGTGTGTATGTGTGTGTGTGTGTGTGTGTGTGTGTGTGTGTGTGTGTGTGTGTGTGTGTGTCAGTGAGCCTGTGGAGACGATAACTGACGAACGATTGGACCGATTCGAACCAAATTTGGTACAAAAATCACAAGCCATAAATACTGTTTGTTGTACACACTTATTGTTTTTATACGCAATCGAATGTTCAGAACCCCCCTAAATTTTCGAATGAAATTTTGAAAAAATCGTCAAAAAATCAAAACTACTAATAAAGTTACGCAAATAGACATTTCCTATGTAATTTTTCATTAGAAAACGATTAACATACATTTTAGAACGCTAACATAAACCGTTCACGAGATATTGCACATTTTTCAAAAAAAATTATCAAAAAGTCATTTAAAATAAAAATAAAAAATTCCTCTTGAGGAACATGTTCACTTTTCTTATGTAATACCATGCGATAAATTAGGTAACATCATTATCGTGGATCTAGCTCGTTCCATTCATGAAAAAAGATACTTTGAGTAATACTTTTGTATTTGAACGCCAATAGTCATTTATTTGCTGTAAGAATAACTTATTTCTTCGTTCATAACCCTTGTCGAGATTTTGGCGACGAATTTGATGGAATGTCGCCAACTTGGCGACTTTTTGAAATGTTGCCAAATTAACGAAAATCTCGCCAAATGGATAAAAATGACGTCTTATTGTCGAAAATTCAATATCTTGAAAAGAATATTAGTATCTACTATAAGAAAAACATTTTTTTTTACTGTAAAAGTAGTAAATTCATTACATTATATAAGCAAAGCTCATTAGCTAAATTGGAAGCGGCATTGAGTAGCGAAGGTTTATAAATTTCCTTATACCTATCTATTGACAAGTTAGGTTTGTCCCAATTAAAAATATCTGCATCGCTAATTTTATTTTTGTATAAAATCTGGATTAAATTGAGTTTAATTTCCATATTTAAAACATGAATACAAAAAAAAACAAAAAAAAAAACATGTTTAAATGTGTATTTACAAGCATCCCATTTTGTAGAAAAACTCTTTAAATACACATTTCTTGGTCGCCAAGTAATTTAAATTCCATTTGAAAGTATGTAAATCTAAGATTACCAACAATAAAAACTTTCCATAAACAAGAAAGCATTTTTCCTCATGATTTAATATTAATGCTTTTCCTGATGTGTTTCGAGTTTCCTAAATAATACATTTGTTTTGCATTTAGAACAAAAAAAAAAGCCATCCGAACATGAATATATGCATGTTTATGCAGATTTATTTATTTCGTTTGTAAAAAAACTTTTGTTTAAAGTAAAAATATCCAAATCTTTTGTTCTTGTTCACATGAAATATGTACATTAAGTTGTTTCTTCATAAAATAAAGTGGAAAGGTGAGAGTCGTTAAAGTTTGTAACTATTTCTGTAATTGAAACGTATAAAGTTTAAAGCTTTTAAAGATAAATCAAGTACTCGACAATATATTTTTATAGAACTGATGTATTACAATAAATGTCTTCTAATGATAATTATTGAAGTGAAAAAATATATTATATATGTTTAATTCAATAAATGTAATTATATAATATACTAGTATATATAGTGCAAAATATCACACCCAGTGATAAAATGAGATGGTACACTTGGTGTTTTGTCTTTTGAATATAACTCTTAAGCAGTAGTGTACTCTGACCGGAACACGTCAAAACAATGTTCGCGTACTTTTCGGTAGAGACTGAATAAGTTTTCTGGAACTTTTTTCTAAATATTATAGAGGTCAGAATTCTGTTCGGGCTCCATTATAAAGTACTCAATTGATCTTTGTTGCTTAACTCTAAATTATGCCAAGTTAAAGTGGCATAATTCCGAACGTTGTAATAATTGATACAAAAGGGCCTTACTGCCAGGGACAATAACACACCGATAAAGAACGTTAATTAACTCATTTATTGTGCACTTAATAGTAATAATACAATAGTTGGCTGCGCAAATAAATACAGTTGTTTGGTTAATAGGGTATTTTTTGGCACAAGATCCAAAGAGAATATGCTGCGTCATACATATGGTATAAAAATACAGATATTAGCAAAGAATAAAAACAAGTGCATAACCTAAAAGGGTGATAATGTATGAATACAACATGACAGTGAAAGATGTATAACTATGGAAACAAGATGAAATATTGCTAAAAGGTTATGCAAGGTGAAGTTAAATATGGTGGAAAGAACCAATGTCCAACAAGAATGGAAATAGTCCCAAATGATGATTTTTTCCGATCAACTCTACCAAAGTTATAGTATAAGTCTTGAAATGCTTAAACCGAAACTGTTTATATTTAGTAGAAGTGATTAAATATGTTGTACATTCACTGTGGCTTGAGAACCATTGCAAAAGGATTCAATTTCTCCTAAAATTAAGTGCCTATGAGTAAAACGAGTGTGACCAGTGCGCAAACGAGTTAAAATTACACCAAGTTTCCTACATTGTAAAGTAGTCCATTTTTGTACTAAGGGCTTAACTCGTACTACTTATTAATGAGATTTCCGATTCCAAGAAAACAGCCATTTGTCATGAATATTTCTTAAAACAAATTGTTTGATATCAGTAAAAGGGATGACTAGATTTAAAGTTTGAGTAGCTCATTTGGCATCAATGTCTGGAAACTCAATTTATTTGATATCAACATGTCCTGGGACCCAACATAATATAGTATGGTATCCTTGTACTGTCAGACGATGCTCATACAGAAGGATAATACAGGCAATGGGGTAATGCATAACCACCTTGAATGATAAGAGTTGTAACGAACTCAATTAGTCAGTGTACATAATGCACTTTTTAAGATTTTGATAAGTAATGAATATTAGATACTGGTATATTGCCCTAATCTTAGCTGTAAAAACCGAGCAAGATGCAGTTTAAACGACTTTACAGTATTGTTACAAACATAAACCAAACCAACGTAATCACCTGCCATTGAATCATATGTGAAAACAGGACTAAATTCCTTATAGAGATTTCTATGTTTAGCAAACTATTGCGTATAAATGGACTGGGTTATGTTACTCTTAGTAAAATTATTAAATGGGTTGAGATAGATGAAATTTGGACCACTCCATGGAGACGTTTCAAAATACTTTGTTTTCCTAGCATTAAGATCTACTAGTGAGGTTGTTACTACTATATTGCGTATCCGCTTGCCAAAAGATGGCTGCATGAGTTTCTATAGTTATAGAGTCGATCATAATGCTCCTCTAGGATTGACCGTTGCAGAAGACGGGTCTGTAAGGACATGACCAGGTAGTAATAATTCAGTGCTAGCTGATCACGCCTTAATTCTCAAGATGAAGCATTGCAGACAGCATATGAGCTCTGAACAGGATATGTTCTAAAGGTAACTGAGCATATACGCAAAGCCTTATGGTGAATTGGATGAAGTTACTTTAGCACATCCTTTCGTGCTGATTCACAAATGGAACAGCCAGAGTCAAGCTTTGAGCGAATAACAGCTCTGTAGATGCGAAGCAGGGAAGTAAGATATGCATCCTGTTTGGTACTTGAAAGGAATTTTAAGATATATATATATATATATATATATATATATATATATATATATATATATATATAAGATTTTTCTCGCATTTCTTTCGCAGTTTCTGAATGCGGTGCAAAACAGTAAGCTTTTTATCGAACCGAAATCTGAGGAATTTTATTTCGTCTACAACGGGAATTTTTACACCTCCAATAAAGTGTAGATAGATAACAGCCGGTATTGCACATTCACTTTATTTCACAAAAACAGATCCTTAATGAAGTTTGACCGGTCTTGATTATATTCTATTAAGTAATCATTGGAATAGCTATAAATTATCGATGTTTACCCAACTTCTTCCTAGGGCATCTATAACTCGGCTTAGCTAAATAATAATACTAGTTCTTCACTATCATATATGTATCAATACTAATGCCTGCTTCACTTTACACTTTTTTTCATTCACACATCGACTCGACACCTAGTGACATCCAACTTCTTCCAGAATTCTCAACAATCTTGCACCAGTCTTTCACGAGAACTCTACTCAGACTAAATTACAACTAGAGTTCTACCTGAACTCTTTCCCAAATGTCTCTCTTACTCGTAATCCGACACTTTTTCTGTCGCCAGGCAGGATCGCAGAATGTTATTTAGTCTACATGACTTCACTTCGATTGGTCTACATATTGGTCTACATGACTTCACTTCGATTGGTCTACATATTGGTCTACATATGAACCGTCGATTAATCTACATAACTGAACCAGTCAGTGGTTGTTAATATAAAGCCAACATAAATTATTACGTAACTGAGAGAAACAATAACCAAATGCTATATAGACCTGACAGTGCCATAATAGAAAATAAATGCATTAATATACCAAATATTATGAAATGATATAATGAAAGGGTAGAGAGAAACAATATATTTTCTCCATTGCTATTAGAATATATGTTAATAGTTATCTTAAAAATTAATAGATATCTTTAAAATTTTACATAAAATGAAAAATTTAAATTAAAGAATTTCAGTATTTTTTATAATTTTAGTAAACTGCTATAAATTGGAACGCATATTTAAAAATAATAGTTTGGAATTTTTGTTTAATGCGATCTTGACTTAAGCTGTACTGAGAAAAGATCTCATATTCTTGTCAAACATGTGAAAAGGTTGTTGTATATCCCACTAATAAAATTATGGAATCCAAATATTTATATCTGGACTTCGTTGCGGTCTTGTCGTTCTGTTGTTGACCAACAAATATCAAATCCAGTCAGTTACTTAATGTTACATAATCGACTCTGTATGGGAATTTCTATGATTCTTTTGAACAATGCATTTTGGATTATTTAAGATTTTATTTTTATTTTTCTCTTTTATAATCATTTTAATTGTTTGTCTTTGTTTTATTATAACTTTTTAAACATTTATTTGATAGTTGCATAAATAATTACAGAACAAATATTCTAATATTTGACTTATTTATTTTTTCCAAGAAATAAAGCGCATATAACTATTCCAGTCCCTCCAAAAGACTGAAATTTTCAGTAGTACATAATATTTATCAATAGAAAGTCGCAAAAATTGGGACTTATAGCAAGTTTCTTGCTGCCGTTGCTGATATCAGCTATTTCAAGCAGATGAGCGTATAATAGGACGGTAACCGGTTCGTGGATGCTAGTATCTGTAATAAGAGTGTCTACCGTACAAGTTAGGAATCATATCAGCAAAAATAGCAAATCAAAGAAAATGATCCACAATTGGAATTACGAGTTAACTTCTGGGAGAACTAGAAGTCAAATTTTGAAAACTATTAAAATTCACCTAAACTGCTGTCTAAGCTGAAATATAAAACACTTAATTGCAGCAGAATAAGCAGTTGATTAAAAATATCAACATGACTTCGGTGGAAAAAGCTACAGCTTTTTTAAGGATAAAAAGAAGAAATAACTCCGCCAATAAAATCTGGAAGGCAATTGATAATTGAGTGTTGCATCACATGAGACAGGAAAACCGTTATCAATCAGAAAATGCAAAAAATTTAGGAAAAGTAAGAGGAATAAGAACGTATAACAGACATCAAAAACCATTTCTAAGTGGATAAGATTAAAAAATTCAGTAATTTATAACAATATAGATAAGAAAAACTACCAGTTTCGAAAACTGCGTAAAGAAAACATCAATAAACTTAAAAACATGCCACATATAAGGAAAGACAACAAATAATAAAAAAATGTGCCTAGAAAATTTAATAAACTGACTTTCTAGGACAACTACAAAATCAATACCTTCAAAGTACTGCAAAACTGCCAGTTATTAAAGTCATTAAGTGTTTTAATGTAGTTTTAGCCTAATCTTCAACACTATCCATGGCGGTATTAATTAAAATTCATTTCTGTGAAAATTCTTCAAATTAACTCAATTTGGCCGTTGATAGTACGTATTTAAACCTTACATATTGTTAAACTAGCTCATATAAGGTGTAGATACTGATATATACGAGTTTCACCAGACATCTTTAGCAATTCATAGCTGAGAAAGACACTTTTATTCATGAACTATTAAAAATTAAATTCAATGCTGTTAATTATGTTTAAAGACTTCAATTTATGCAAACACTGACTTCTAAGCAATTGTAATAACTAATACCGAAAGATCAAAATGACATCCATGAAATCCATTACAAAGTTTTTGGTGCAAAATAACTGAAATATTTATGACGTGTCATAAATAATACACATATCAGATACTGTAAGTTTCTAACGAGTATCCCGTGTCTAAACCGAGTCGTCACTTCCATGAATACAGGAAATGTGTCCATGGACTTATCGGAAAAGAGTTGCCTAAAGAGTTACAGATGATTTCTCATCGTAATGCTCATTATGTAATCAGTTAGGTCATATTGGTTTAAGTAGCCTTTGCCTAAGAAGGATTTGCAATTATATGAACACAATTAAAAAAAAATTTCATGTGGGCAGCACATAACTTTCCTTATATAATGCAATGAATTTACTACTTTTACAGCAAAATAAATAGGTTTTACTCATAGTAGATACTTATATCCTTTCCAAGATATTGAATTTTCGACAATTAGTTGTTATTTTCATTGATATAGCGTTATTTTTATACATTTGGAGAGATTTTCGTTAATTTAGCAACAATTAAAAAAGTCGCCAAGTTGGCGACATTCCGCCAAATTCGTCCCCAAAATACCGCCAAGCGTTATGGATGGAGAAATTTGTTATTCTTACAGCAGGTAAATGACTATTGGCGTGCAAATACAAAAGTATTACTCAAAGTATCTTTTCTCGTGAATGGAAAGAGATAGATCCACGAGAGTGATGTCACAACATTTATCGCATGATATTACATATGAGAAGTGAACATGTTTCATAACAGTTAATATATTTTTTTAATTTATGGGATTTTTGATAAATTTATTTCAATATTGGCAATATATCAAGAACGGTTCATGCTAGCGTTCTAAAGTTTATGAAAATCGTTTTCTAAGGAAAAATTACAAAAGAAATGTATATTTGCGTAACTTTAATAAATGTTTTGATTTTTGATGATTTTTTCAAAATTTCACTCGAAAATTTAGGGGGTTTCTGAACATGCGATTGTATTTTTAAACAATAGACTCCGAGTATTCACGGATTCTGATTTTTGTACCAAATGTCATTCGAATCGCACACATTCGTTCGTGAGATATCGTCTCCACAGATTCCATGACACACACACACACACACACACACACACAGACAAATCTCAAAAATGTGCAATTCGTGATCAGGGATACTTGAAACGTTCTCTCCCGTCGAAAACTCGAATTCAAATTTTCGACCCCGTCACAATACTTTCCTTGTACATTATGTATATAAGGAAAGTAAAAATATGATGTGGGCAGCATATGACTTTCCCTGCAGACTCAAATTTATTTTCTCTGTATTCCTTAAATAATTCTTTAAACTAAGTTTAATTGCACCAAATAGCTCTGCATCCGCCTATTTAATTAAATTCTTGTTTTTATTTGGTAATTGGATTTTTTTTTTCAAAAGCGGCGTAACAAAATTCGAAAAATTTAAATATATCAAGAACTGTTCCTTTAAAAGGTCGTGGTTTCGGAAGCAAATAGAAGCTAACTTCAACAATAAACTGCAAAAAGCATTCATACTGCACAGAATTCGTTCAACACAATTGAAAAACATGCGGGTGAACAGAATACTACAAATACTGCGTAGTAAATAAAAAATATGTTAGAAACAATTAGTTTCGTGAGATAAATGAGCTAAGAACTAAACATTCCAAATTATAAAAATTCAAGTATGTTAAAAATATACATCCAGAGATGATTTTAATGAAAATCCTATATTTGCGACTTATATCATCAATCTCAAATTTACAAAATGTTTTCCGTTTATACATCTATACACTACTTTATTCCAACAAAACGTTGCTTACGGCTTATAGTCATATTTATTAATATTCTGTGCACTTGTGTAGTTTACCGATTCCCAAATATTTGTTGCCAAATAACAGGATAACCAATTAATTATAATGTATATGACATATTCAGTATGTGATGTCAGACCAAACATAAAGTTCCATTGCTCAAGAAGACTACTTTCTTCATAATGTAGGTTTGAAATGTAAAATAAAATTTAAATTTAAATTATTGAAAGTAAAGAAAGGGTTTTTAAATTTAATTATTCAAAAGTAGGCACAAAACTTGGTAATCATACTATTAAAAATAAAGAGATATTTCAAAATTCAAATTGTAGAAAAGTAAACATTATTTCTTTTCATTTAAATAATCAAAAATAGGCAAACTATTTTTGATATTCAAAACAATAAAGAGTAAATAAAAAATATTTCGAATTCAAATTACTGAAAAATAAGCATAAGTTTTCTAGTTAGCTATTAACAAGGAGTAAATAAAAGAGGTTATACAATTTAAGCTTTTTACGGAGGTGCACTGTATGTTTCAAATGTACCAATTTTGTTTCGTAATTAAAGCATTTAAACTTGTATTTGCATCCATTTGCGTTTTAGTATTGTATGCATGTTGGTTCATTACGTTCTTCTATCAACCATATTCTGTCATATCAAGAACAAGAAATTTTGCAGTGATGGCGATATATCTTAAAGTTCACTAAGGGAGGGTCAGCAAACTGCACAAATGGTATAATTTTTATCCAACACTGAAAAAAAAACTCGCATTTTACTAAATGATATCTATTCGCTGAAAATGACGCATGGATTACACGCATTTGTAATGAAATATTACATTTAAAATATGGTAAAAGATAAAATATCATTTATCTTATATTTAAATACATATTTGCAATATTTTTTATACTAATTTTCTAAAAACGGCTTTGCTTATATTCCAAACTTAAATTTAGGTATGTAATAACCTTCTCTTTAGAAGTTATAATATCTCCCTACAAAAATGCCAATTTCATCAATGTAAAACTTCATAAATTATAAGATATTCAAAATCAATCCAGAAAGATAATTTTAACGTTTTACGTAAAGCAAACATCTCATTTTTAAATGAAGAAAATACAGCCTTTTGATTATACGATTATAAAACAATTTTAATGCATTTATAGTTTCTTATGAATATTGAGTATTTACGACCGTTGCCATTTACTTAATGAATCGCAATATTTTTTCTTTTAATCTTAATTCATTTATTCTTTGAAAACGTAAGAGCATGTGCTATTTTCTGTGTATATTTTTTAATATAACTTTTAAAAGACATTCTACTTGGAAAGTGAAAATAATTCGTTAGGAACAGCATAAATCTACATAATAATTGTCTAAACTGCTTTTTCGTATCTGCCGACTATCTAGAAAGCACATCGATGATCCAGAGGACAAAATTCTTGCACGCTTCATGCATCAATAATAAACAAGAAAGTATTTTACATACGTATTAGGTATAAATTTTAAATTTTTCATGATTGTAGCGTAATTGTTTATTTACAATATTTTTGGAACTCTCTTCGTCTGCGCTTGACGTTGACTAATTTTATTTGTCTCCATTTTCACTCTAAAGTACAAAACTTGGCGAGTTATTACAACACTTGTAAGGTACACTCTTTTGCTAAAAAAAAAAAAAAATAAAAATAGCATCATGAAAAGGTGACTATTTTTATTGAAATTAAATATACGTACAGCTCATACACAGGTAATGAAATGATTAGAAAAGGCCGCAGATCCCATCAATGGTTAGCAATTGCCCATTGAACTTTCAAATCAGTAATTGGTTAAACCCCTGCTGGCGGCAATGTATGCTTGTATACATCTAGGAAAAGAGAGATAAAGTTTCCTACTGTGATTCTACGATACAATCTGCCATGCATTCCTCAATTGTTGCTCTAGATCTGCTACTACATTTCAGGGTGACCAAATCTGGCGGACTAGCATGTCCCATACATCGATCGATTGGCGAAATGTCTGGCAAATTTGCTAGCCAAGGAACAGTATCAACAGCACGGAGACTGTCCACAGATATACGAGCTGCATGTGGTGTAGCATTATCCTATTGGAAAATAGCCCCAGAATGACGTATTATGAAGGATAACACAAACGGCCGCAGGATTTCATCAACATTATGTTGAGCTGTTAAAATTATGCAGTATGACTAGGGGCGATCTGCTGCCGTAAGAGATATCACCCCACACCATCATACCAGGAGTAATGGTCGTGTGTCTGTTTAAAACAAAGACAGATTGGGACCGCTGCCCCTGGCACCTGCACACACGTACCCGAAGGTCATCTTCTGAAAGACTGAACCGCGATTCATCGCTGAACACTATGCGTTGCCAGTCTGCTAGTAGCCACGATGCTCGGCTAAAACTCTACTCCAAACGACTCTGTCGATGTTATGGGGTTATGGGTAGACGTCTTAAAGATCGTCGTGAGCGTAACCTCACCTCAGCCAAGCGTCATGAGATGGTGGAAGGAACCACGGATGGTGTGGAAGAGGCTGTAGCACGTCGAATAACGGACAACGATACCTTTGGGCCAGTTCGGACCTGTCACACAATCATAATATCTTGCCTCGCATTAGTGCACCTTGGTCTTTCAGAGTCTTCACTGCGCCGTTGAGTTCCTTGCAGAAACCATTGTTACCATCCCCTTTGCACAGCAGTGTTCGTTCGGTGCAAGTGGCGACCTATTGCTCGGTATGACAAGCCAGATTTACGCATCCCGACTATACGACCACGTTCGAACTCGTCTAATTGTTTATAAGGTCTTCGGCAATGTCGTAAAGGCATTATTGGTTGTGTCTTCATGGAACTGCAACGACGATAACGAGCAAAGTTCAACCATCCACATTTTTAACCTGTTTTATACGATACTAGTCGCGCAGTAGAAACGCTTGCTTTGACCGAGGTTAACACTCATTGGCTTTGCAAATTTAATCATTTGCATACATGGTATAAAAACATTGGCATGCGAAATTTTGAGATGATTGGATCATTTTTTAGGGGTGATTCGTTTTTTTTTGGCAGAAGATTGCATATAGAGCTACTAGCTGTATATTGTTCCTGTTTACGTTTATTGGTACTTTAAATGAAGCGTTTGCTAGCCAAAAATTTGACTCATCCATCCAGAACACCCTTGGTTCCTGAGGGTATGCCATAACAATATAATCTACATAAAAATATATATTGTATGAATTAAACAAACATGCATACATTATGATATACATGCATGATTGTTTATTTCAATAAACACAGTTAATACATTGTAATATTATTTTACCTTGTGGATAGCCAAAGCACATTGAATTAATTTTATTATGCTTTCTTCAATTCTCCATTAAATATATCATGGCACTTAATACCATAATGTAACGCCAATTTGAAATTACGTATACGGAAACACGAGAGTCAATAATCTTAATGAATGAAACAGTTTTTTATACTAAAAGAATTCACGTATAAAAATCTCTTTAGTAAATAATTTATGAGGTGATTAGCAACATTTATTTCTGGAGCGGACATTAAAACGTTATTTACGTAGAAAGAGCCGCTTAATGACCCTCAACATAACCTCTTTCAGTAACTAGAGTATTCAACGGCGTGAGATTTAATGATACTAGTTCAAGAAAATAGTTATAAGAATTACACTGGCAGTTGATCAATTTGGAATTTATGAAAGAAAGTTAGAAATGATATAATTGCCAACAATGGACTGTAAAAGCTTGATTTAATCAAAGCTTGGCTTTTACTGCAATATATTTGCTTGTTTGCTTTACACATATTTATATTCTGTTTAGTCGTGTTTGATGAAAATGTTCACATATATAATTGCATCCACACAGGCGGTGTATTTATATTCTAATCATATCATGTCGTTTGTTGTCAGTTGATTAATTTGGGATTAATGTTATAAATAATGTAATTGGCAACAATGGACTTTAAAAGCTTGAGTTGATTAAAACTTGGCTTTTACTGAACCATAATTGCGTGTTTGATTTCTATATATTGATATTCTGTTTATTCGTGTTTAATGGCACACGAGCATAATTGCATACACACCGCAGTGTACTTATATTTTAAATATAATATTTCGAGATCCTAAGTATTTCTATTTAGCGTTATTTTGTTACGAGCTTTCACATCTATCAAGGACACGGAAAGTAACATTCTTAAAAAATTAATCTGCAACTTTTCTCTTAATAAATATTATTTTATTTAATAATATATAGTGCTTAGCGTCAAAAATACTTCTCTCAATTGATAATTTGCCCAGTTAGATTATACTCCAGGATCGAATATGGTTTCAGTCTTTCATATTTCCGTTTGATAGCTTTGAGAAGATGCTGAAACACGTTACCCATATCCGCCCTCCATCTCTATTTTGTCTACTCCGATAAAAAAAGGGAAATCCGTCTCAGATAGATTATATCCAGTGATTGATACTACAGGTTTGCATAAATTTAATCGTCTTGATCACCAGGGTAGTTTTTGTTAAGTCTAAGGAATCATTACAAGACTATCTTCTATGCTCCGGGAGGATTAATAAAAAATTTAGCTTTATTAAGTTCTATCTCGAAACCGATACTATGAGTGTGTAAATATTTTCTAGGCCACTGGGAGATTTTCAAAGGGTCTAAAAAGACAAAACAAATATTGGAAAATTATACATAGTGATAATTTTAGCGACGTTATTTATGTTGAGAAACGTTTATTTTATCCTGTCATAAGTGGTTTTATTACCTATTTATGTAATCATAAAAGTAAAAGAACACTTAATAAATAAATATTTGTTTAATATTTCAACTTTCTAACCATGTAAAAAATGTAAAACGTGGCATTATATATGAGACAGCAATGATAAATATACAAACATTACACCTATCACTTTATTTGCGCAAAAGTATATATTGCGACTTATTTATTTACTTATACAATTCCACCAGTATTTATAAATTGATGTTTGTTATTCGATATATATATATGTCTGTATGGAAGTGCATATATGGATTTGATGGCTCAAGAACTAATGAAATATCCCATGGAGTATATTTTTTGAAAATCAATATTTAAAAGAAATTCCAAATAATAAGCTGTATTTTCTGCAATTAATGACAGTATTCTCTATGGATAAATAATTATTACTTCTTGTATCAGCGGGAAATTAGATAACCGACTCCCATCCAGAAGATAACTGATACTGTATCCATTCAGCTACTGACACGATGTTTCCATGTTTGTAACAGAAAACCACACCCTGTCCTATCATACATTTTAATTCAGTTCTCCTGGATTATCTGCCATAAATCTAAGGTCTTCAGAAATTACAATGTTAAATTTATTTAGTCTTCTGTCGTCCACTGAATCTAACATGCAGGTCCAAACTTCAGGATCTTCGTTCTACAAAATAGAGAGTAACTATTAATAGGTATAAATTGATGTGGAACATGACTCTTTTTGCATATTTCGATTGGGGAAAGGTTGATGTGCGCTGTATGTGACAATGGTACAATGTACCTGATGAAATGTTTCGATACTTTTAATCTAGAATTTCATTTTTTTTTACAATTTTCAACAAGAATTGTTTCATAATACAACGCAAAGAGTATAGAAAAATAATATACAATGAGATTCTGGCATCAAGTTGGCATCGGCAGATAATTTTATTTTTATCACATCAACATTACAACGAGTTTGTAAACCATTTGTGGGAAGTTCTAAACTGAAATCCGTAACTCATGCATTTCTAAGTCAAGCTATAAAATTTGAAAATTTCCCACAAGATTGCAAGCTGGCGAGATGTCGCCAAATTCGTCATCAAATTCGCGAAATTCGTTGACTAGTCCAAGAAATTCAGACATTCAAATTGTGACAATGGTTTCATATGAGATAATTGCAATAATATGATATCACACCCGTTATGATCCATCTTCGTCACATTCTTTTCAGGATACACAAATGACGATAAAGAGATCAAAGGGGCAAATGTTAATTAGCGGAAAGTGTTAAAATGCATTCCAGGAAGTGAAAAAGTAAAAGAAGAAAAGGAAGTGAGGCTTTGGGCAACATCCGGCGACAAAGAACGAAACTGAACAGATTGAGGCATTATACAGGGTTTTATCAAAATCAATCGACGAGAATGACTGCGATGTGGACAACGCAAATGACCCAACTGCAGCTCAGAATCGTGTGGCGTTTGACGACGAGTTCAAATTTTAAAAGGTTTTCCATGTTTTACAGTTCAGTGTAATATGCTTCACTAAAATACGGGTTTATTGCTGAAGATTGCTTAACGCTTTGTTGAAGAAAGTGGGGAGTTTTCACCGGCTGACATGCAGGAGGAGAAACGGCAGTGGTTCATGTCAACCAAAAACCACTGTGAAGAAAAGTTCAAAGATATTGGATTATTTTTAAAGCAGTTAATAGCTAAACATATACATAATATTACTCGTACATGACGTATATTTTTCACTATCATCGTTTAGTAGTAATTAAGTGTGGTTTGGGATAATTGTATTTCTTTGCTCTGAAAGGCGAATTTCCGGATAATTCGGAACCACTCTGTTTCGGATAATCGGGGTTCTACAGTATATATGTCGTTCGGTAGTGGTCAACTTAATTTCAACGTGTAACATGTTCGGTGCAGCATACTTTGAGGGAATCTGTAGCAACATTTATGAATGCTGGTAAATAATGAATTCGTAATGGCGACAACAGAATACCCCTTAAAATTTAATTAAATTTTCTTTGATAATTCCGGTCGCTTTGTGGAAGTTAACAATATATTATTTTAATTAAAAATGTAGAGATTTTTACCGTTTGTGGGACAAATACGTTTCATTAAGATATTTAAGGGGTTATAAATAATTCTGTTTTGTTGAGGGAAGCAAATATTTAACTCGATCTGATTTCCTGCGACATATAACTATTTAGTTTGTTATAAGATTCGGCATTTCGAGTGTCATTAATCATAATTTAAATAAAGTGATTACTAATATGTTTATATAAATATACTATTATTAAAATAAATAATTCACTTTTGTCATTTGATACCGCACTTTGTCTGAAATATCGTTTGTCAAATACAGATACTTCAGTTCGGAACTATTATGAGCTCATAAATATTAAAACCTAAGTAAGTTAGATGTGTCAGGAAATGCAAGAAATTTGTGATTTATAATCCGCTACGTAAGGGAATATACTAGCAGTTATATGAGAACTGAAGTGCATGCAAAATGGAAGAGATAAATTCCAGGTAATCAATCATTACGCAGGCTTAATTTTGCTTAATAACCAATTTTGTTTCATCTATGATATTTTAAAATAAAAATGCTAGACATATTCTATACAAAACAAATGACGATTTATTTTAGTCTTACGACAATTTTTAAAGGTATAAATGTAGGATATCAGATCTCGAGTATTATTTATTCGGCAATGCAGTCAGAGTAAATTTGTGTAGTTTGCTGAACCTTGCTTTCAGTGAAATTTCATTGCTTCCATAAGATTAAAATATACAATAACAACATCGCACATTCTAATGTTATCATTATACTAGTATATCCACGTAGTGGAAGCATAGATTTTGCGTTATTTAGAGAATATGGTGAGATTCGGTGCTCATTTATGGCAAGAATCTACTTCCTTGTGCTATGTTTTTTTTGTTTGCTCTCGTAGCTGACGACTAAGCCTTTCGGAAAATTTACTGAATATAATTAATTCATACTATAAATCACGGACAACGATTTCATATATATATATATATATATATATATATATATAAAATGAAAGATTTTAATCGAAAACTATGCATAAACTACTGTATGTACAAAATAATCCATCTCTAGCATATCTGTTACAAATGAGTAGCTATAGACCAAGACTAAGGATAAAAATAGAAGGTAAAATACCACTACAATGGAAAGGGGGAAGAGAAGAATATTAGAATACAAAAATCACAATTACAAAGTATATATAAATATAAATAAAAATGAAAAAGAAAACACGGCAAAAATTAGAAAAGACAATAATAATTAGCTCAAGATAAAAGATTAAGACATAGAGAACAATCAATTGAAACTACACAAAAAATGGCGGTTAGTTTCAAATTGCATTCTCATCATGACAGCCATACAATTCGAATTAAAACCGATAGAATAGCCAGTTTCTGACAATGGCGATAGTATTTAACTATAGACACCATTGGAACTGTCTACTGGCTAGTGGAAGGAGAAACATAAATCAATTGAATTACAAATCAGAAAAATAATACCTCCTCGAACAGAAATATTAACTCACAAGCATTGCTACCACGTGTAGGTTGAACAAGCGGCTGAGCATTTCATATATATATATACATATATATATGTATATATATATATATATATATATATATATAAATATATATATATATATATATATATATATATATATATATATATATATATATATATATATATATATATATATATATATATATATATATATATATATATATATATATATATATATATATATATATATATATATATATATATATATATATATATATATATATATATATACATATTCTTCATTATACAGGGTTTTATCAAAATCAATCGACAAGAATGACTGCGATGTGGACAACGCAAATGACCCAACTGCAGCTCAGAATCGTGTGGCGTTTGACGACGAGTTCAAATTTTAAAAGGTTTTCCATGTTTTACAGTTCAGTGTAATATGCTTCACTAAAATACGGGTTTATTGCTGAAGATTGCTTAACGCTTTGTTGAAGAAAGTGGGGAGTTTTCACCGGCTGACATGCAGGAGGAGAAACGGCAGTGGTTCATGTCAACCAAAAACCACTGTGAAGAAAAGTTCAAAGATATTGGATTATTTTCAAAGCAGTTAATAGCTAAACATATACATAATATTACTCGTACATGACGTATATTTTTCACTATCATCGTTTAGAAGTAATTAAGTGTGGTTTGGGATAATTGTATTTCTTTGCTCTGAAAGGCGAATTTCCGGATAATTCGGAACCACTCTGTTTCGGATAATCGGGGTTCTACAGTATATATGTCGTTCGGTAGTGGTCAACTTAATTTCAACGTGTAGCATGTTCGGTGCAGCATACTTTGAGGGAATCTGTAGCAACATTTATGAATGCTAGTAAATAATGAATTCGTAATGACGACAACAGAATACCATTTAAAATTAAATTAAATTTTCTTTGATAATTCCGGTCGCTTTGCGGAAGTTAACAATATATTATTCGTAATTAAAAATGTAGAGATTTTTACCGTTTGTGGGACAAATACGTTTCATTAAGATATTTAAGGGGTTATAAATAATTCTGTTTTGTTGAGGGAAGCAAATATTTAACTCGATCTGATTTCCTGCGACATATAACTATTTAGTTTGTTATAAGATTCGGCATTTCGAGTGTCATTAATCATAATTTAAATAAAGTGATTACTAATATGTTTATATAAATATACTATTATTAAAATAAATAATTCACTTTTGTCATTTGATACCGCACTTTGTCTGAAATATCGTTTGTCAAATACAGATACTTCAGTTCGGAACTATTATGAGCTCATAAATATTAAAACCTAAGTAAGTTAGATGTGTCAGGAAATGCAAGAAATTTGTGATTTATAATCCGCTACGTAAGGGAATATACTAGCAGTTATATGAGAACTGAAGTGCATGCAAAATGGAAGAGATAAATTCCAGGTAATCAATCATTACGCAGGCTTAATTTTGCTTAATAACCAATTTTGTTTCATCTATGATATTTTAAAATAAAAATGCTAGACATATTCTATACAAAACAAATGACGATTTATTTTAGTCTTACAACAATTTTTAAAGGTATAAATGTAGGATATCAGATCTCGAGTATTATTTATTCGGCAATGCAGTCAGAGTAAATTTGTGTAGTTTGCTGAACCTTGCTTTCAGTGAAATTTCATTGCTTCCATAAGATTAAAATATACAATAACAACATCGCACATTCTAATGTTATCATTATACTAGTATATCCACGTAGTGGAAGCATAGATTTTGCGTTATTTAGAGAATATGGTGAGATTCGGTGCTCATTTATGGCAAGAATCTACTTCCTTGTGCTATGTTTTTTTTGTTTGCTCTCGTAGCTGACGACTAAGCCTTTCGGAAAATTTACTGAATATAATTAATTCATACTATAAATCACGGACAACGATTTCATATATATATATATATATATATATATATATATATATATATGTATATATGAAATATATATATATATATATATATATAATATATATATATATATACATATATATATATATATATATATATATATTTAATATATATATATACATATATATATATATATATATATATATATATATATATTTATATATATATATATATATATATATATATATATATATATATATATATATATATATATATATATATATATGAAATATATATATATATAAAATGAAAGATTTTAATCGAAAACTATGCATAAACTACTGTATGTACAAAATAATCCATCTCTAGCATATCTGTTACAAATGAGTAACTATAGACCAAGACTAAGGATAAAAATAGAAGGTAAAATACCACTACAATGGAAAGGGGGAAGAGAAGAATATTAGAATACAAAAATCACAATTACAAAGTATATATAAATATAAATAAAAATGAAAAAGAAAACACGGCAAAAATTAGAAAAGATAATAATAATTAACTCAAGATAAAAGATTAAGACATAGAGAACAATCAATTGAAACTACACAAAAAATGGCGGTTAGTTTCAAATTGCATTCTCATCATGACAGCCATACAATTCGAATTAAAACCGATAAAATAGCCAGTTTCAGACAATGGC
The DNA here is from genome assembly GCA_951213105.1 of Amaurobius ferox. Classification (NCBI taxonomy): domain Eukaryota; kingdom Metazoa; phylum Arthropoda; class Arachnida; order Araneae; family Amaurobiidae; genus Amaurobius; species Amaurobius ferox. The sequence continues at coordinate 38,808,825 of OX578147.1, read as the reverse complement.
GATAGTTTTTAACTATAGACACCATTGGAACTGTCTACTGGCTAGTGGAAGGAGAAACATAAATCAATTGAATTACAAATCAGAAAAATAATACCTCCTCGAACTGAAATATTAACTCACAAGCATTGCTACCACGTGTAGGTTGAACAAGCGACTGAGCATTTCATATATATATATATACATATACATATATATATATATATATGTATATATATATATATATATATATATATATATATATATATATATATATATATATATATATATATATATATATATATATATATATGTATATATATATATATATATATATATGTATATATATATATATATATATATATATATATATATATATATATATATATATGTATATATATATATATATATATATTAATCATATGAGTGAGATTTTTTTCTGTGACCGGAATATTTACTTCATTTTTAAAGATTTAGTACAATTGTGTTTTTTTATATATTATTTTATTTATTATATTTATAATACATCATCCGAATTGACCTCCCATATGCTTTTGAAAAATATGAAACTAACAAGCTGGGTTAATGGATTTTTTTAAAATAATATGAAATGGTTAAAATAGAAAGCAGAAATTAATCAGTAGTTTTAGCGCAGTATAAAGTAAAGTGAATCATCTTTTTTTATCCTTTATTTGGCTGGTGCTTTAAATTTAGTTGTTGTTACTGATTGAATGTGACCTTTTTAAATGGAATGTCAACTACCATAAACTTTTTAAACATATTTTATAAAATGTAAAATTTCATTTAATGAATCTGTAGCTTCAGACGATGTTTTGTACCCATTCCAGGTAATAAGCTGCTTCGAATAGCATATTATAAGAAATTAAAATGCTTTTTTAGAGCAGGGATCGAGCTAGAATTTTTTCAGAAGAGTAAAATTAATCCTTGACTTGATTTGAAGGAGTATTTTGCTTTTTAGAGGAGTAAATTTTAACAAATGCACAATTACCATCACCAACTTTTTTTGTTTACAAAATCGGTGAGTAAAATACGCATGACTTAATTTATAAAACGTATTTGCTTATTTTAAAGCGTGAAAGACGCGTGTAGAGACGTTATCTCGATCTCTGCTCCAGAGTGTAGAAAGAGACGAAAATCGATGTTTGTTTGATCGATCACAAGGTTTTAAATTAAAAAGGTTGAGTAAGTACTCCAAAAAAATATTTACGCTTAGATTGTATGTGCTGGGAAAAGTAATGATTTAATTATTTAAAGGGACGGTATTGATAAATTAAATTATTTTAAAATACATTTAAAAATAATTTCCAGAAAATGGATATTTGAATCACCTGTGCGGCAGTTCAGCCTTAATAAGATACCTTTTTCCATTTTTAAGACTCATAAAGAGTAAAAATAATACTTTATTTAAAATATTTTTCCATGGATGCAAACCCGAATCACTTTTTCACTTTCATGCCAAATATTAAAAAAATAAATATATTCATTTAAATACTTATGTGCAAATATTGGAGAAAATAATAGGTGTGGTGTATATGCTGATTTAGCATTTAATGTCTTTACAAAGACTAAAATTATCACATGTCATCTGTAAAGATCATTTTTCTCTTTTCATGATTGAAAAAATCAATATTTTTTTTTCTAGAAAATGCAAATCTTCGGAACATTTAGTGGACGTCTTTAATATCCTGAAACCACACTTTATTTTTAAAAACTAGAAAGTGAATAGATAGATACCTTGCTAAAGTGCATTTTTCATTCGTCTGCTAAATTTCTAAAATATTAATAGAATTTTGTTTCTAAGACTGCATATCTTACTGTAACTTCGTGAACGTAGCTATTACTTTCAAACCACAAATTATTAATTTTGAGAGAATAGTTAGCAAACTCATACTGAAGTTTGCTTTGCATTATTTTTGTTTTTTAACAAATCCTTGAATTAATTTGATATTTTGATCACTAAAACAGCGTGGCCACTTCCACTGAAAGCTATTTATTATTGCCTATCATTTTACATGTTCTTAAAATAATATTTTATAGCCTCTCAAATTCACTTATTTAATATATACGAAAAAATTACATCGGGAATAACAACATATGAACAATTTTACTATTTAATTTTCGAGATGATACATTAATTTATATCTGAAATATTGACTGAGATTCCTGAGCAATTCACATACACCCTTTTTGGTTTTATGTTAAAAAGACAAGTAGATGAAACATATAAGATGAGAAAATTTTGTATTCTCTGGACTTCTGGATATTTTTCAGTACGGCGACTCTGGCTTCACACATATCTGATTATGCCGTTTACAAAATACAAATTTTCATATGAGAAGGATTATAAAAGAGAAAAATTTTCCCAAAATAAATATTGCAAGGCTATGAGAATTTCAACAATTAGGAAAATTATCGGGAACATTAAAAGCACCTTCTCAATTATTGTTCAGTCTGAAAAGACAAAGGTGGTAAGTATTATCATGGATTAGGACAAGTGGGGTCCAAAAACTTAATATAATCGAGAACTCGAGAATTTTATACATTCAATATTATATAATACACATTATTTGGTCTTACCTGGAAAGTTCGGTATCTCAAAACACGAAAACACATTTTAAAAGTAAAAGATAATGAAATGAATGATTCTTGTCTAAAAGAGAAGTTTGTCTTTATAATGAACTGAAACCACAGCCGTTAATATCACCAGTATTTGTCGTTGTTGATTTAATGCAATACTTTACTACATATAGACATGGAATGAAGAAATCAAGGTATAATCGGGATATTCCAAATGCACATGTACCAGCATTTTTACAAAATTTTAGTATATGAAGAATTTTCCTGTTTTAATAAAAACAGGAAGATGTAGTTTTTTTTTAATTTAAAATGTAGTCATGATATAATAAAGGTATTTTCATACAAAACAAATATTTTCGGAGAAGTTTATTGGCTTGCCTCACAAAATTAGAGAACAGGCCGCGGATGTAAGTATTATCAATACAAAATGTTTATAGCTGAGAGACATATTGCATTTATAAGTTTTAATAGCATTTATAAAATTTGATTCTGTAGATATAAATAAAAACAATTTTTTTCCCTAGGTCACAGTTGCTTACTAAAATGTTAAAATATTTATTTTTGTTGAAAAATATAAATAACTAACCTCATAATCTTGTGTTAAAATATGAATTCAAGAGATATAGTTTACATATAAGATAAAAAATTCAAAATGTTGTTTGTGCTCACAGAAATTGCGGAGGAAAAGGAGCATAAGCAGTAAAAAATACATAAAAAACATCAGGAAAATCAAGGCTCAGTAAATTATGCTCATGAAAACAAGAGCTCATGAAAACAAAAGGTTCATGAAAACAAAATAGTTTTCTAAACCTTTAGTTTGGGTATTAACAAATGTGATAAATCTTTCGAAAGAGAACATTCTTAATCATTTACTTTAGCAATAAAAATAGGAATTTTACGACCCATTTTCTGGTTCTGGTCCGCGTCAGAAATAAGAAAACCAATGATTCTAAAGTTCCTTTTTACAATATTTAAGCATTTTGGGGGGGATTGTTTCAAGCAATGATACAGTTATAGGCTTAAGTATTATTAGACTTTCTGTGTGTGTGTGTGAGTAAAAATTTAAATTTTTAATATTGCATTTCTTTTTTTAATTTAAGACCTTGTGCTGCACAAAATAACCTTAACCGATTTTTAAAATGTTGCACCGTTTAATAATATCAACAATATATATATATATATATATATATATATATATATATATAGTGCTGCACATTTTAAAATTATAATAATATATCATTTAATATACTACTGCTAAATTGACATTGTGGTAAAATCGTACATAGTTGTTGTAGTTGTTGAGACACAGACCGTCCGACCTACCAGAAAGGTGTAAGATAACTGCTTGGACGGCCGGAAAGTATATCGTACATAGTGGAACTCCTCATTAAATTATACACTGCGTTGTTTGACGCTGATAACCCTCCAATTATTTATCTTTCACGAGAGTTCTGTAAAAGAATATTAATTAATATAATACTAAATTGATTGCACAATTTTAACTTTAACAATAAATCATTTATTAACAACATAAAATACTTAATTACAACAATTATTCCTCTTATTAATTATTCCGTCTGAAAGAGACAATGTGAGACCATTATTAAAATTCCTAAAATGTATTTAGACCTGTAATATTTGAGGAACACATACCTTCATATTAGGCTTTAGCCATAGACCACAATTCTTGAATCAGCAAATTGTATTGGCCGTAACTCTGCGTATTTGGTTCCATCTCGTACTGCTGGTAGCACTTAAAATTGATCTAGCCATATTTTGAACACTCTACAACCCTTGCGTCACACTTCATCCATCTTGTGGATGCCTCCCGCACTGGGTTCCGATCTAAATTGGGTGGCACTTCCCGGAGGTCCAAACGGTTACTTTACACCTTTCTGGTAGGTCAGGTGGTCTGGGTCTCAAACAACAACACTCCATCCACCTACTCGTTGAGTAATTCTTATAATCCTTAATGCCGAACTGTTAATCTGTTACCATCTTGACTACGTATCCAAGTTCTTATGTCATAGGTTGTGGCTCTTTTTGTCTCCCAACTGTCACTCCCCCTTTGCTCTCATTTGCGGCCTTGAGGGTGATGCTACAAGCTTTTTCTCAATTGTCCGACCCTTTACCCAATGTCGTTGCTTCACCTATTTCTAGATTCGTTCGACCTCTCTGTGCCTTGACACCCCTGAATTTAGGGTCTGCTGTAAACCTTGGCATCATTCTTCAGACCGGAGGGGTTGTCTGATGTTTCAGACACAATAAATAATGTACATAAAACTGTATCATAATAACAGTGATATATATATATATATATATATATATATATATATATATATATATTAATTTGAGGTGCACACATCAGTATCCACTTTTAGCCTAAATGCATTATGTAAGAAAAAGTACATGCTACCCACATCAGAGGTTTATATATATCTGTATATATATATAAATATATATATATATATATATATATATATATATATATATATATATATATATATATATATATATATATATGTGCGTGTGTGTGTGTGCGTGTGTGTTAAATAATTTGCGGTACAAACAACAATACAATGTACATGTATAATGTGCACGTTGGATAATATTGCATTGAGTAAAATGCCATTGCATTATGTAACAAAACGTATGCACTACCCACATCAGAGGCTCATCTATTGTAGGGAAATAGAAATCTTATATTTTATATGTACTATTGTTTTATGTCATGCATGTGATGATCAATAGTATGGAAATATAAAAATTATTTTTTTCTGTTTTATTTGTTTTCTGTTTAAGAAAGTGCCTTTATAATAAGTAGTATTTTTAATAACATCAGATTTTTATAAGGAATAGATAATTTTATATTTCAACACTGATGAAAGATAATTTCAAAACACTAATATATTGGGACAAAATTGGATGCAAACACTAATATATTGGTACAGACACTAATGTATTAGTACACTAAAGTATTGGTACAAAAAAAAGCAGTGTTATGAGCCATCAAAAATATACTTTTTCCAAAATTTTTCCATAATTTTGGCCACTACTGTAGCTAGATTATTATGTATGTAGTATATTACTAAAGTTAGAATTCTAACTGATATGAACTCTAATAGCAACGCCGTCATCTTTTCCGTCTCATTGAAAATCCTCCCTTTCTCTGCTCTTGTATCTTATTTACTTCAAAATGAAGTCTATATTAGCGTCCAACAGTTACCGTTCTTAATTGCATCAGTGTATGGCGTATAATTGGGATTTTCTTCTTCTGAAAGAGCCAGGATATCTTGCGAGATAAATGTTCTTGTTCAAAATTAAACTTTACTGCTAAGAATAATTTTGTGTTAATTTAAAAATCTAGTAAAGTAAATTTCACGAGTTTTGTTAAAGAATTTAGCATAAAATTACGTTTCTGTTAGTAGTTTGCATCATAAATATGTTTGTATTATAATAACAACCAGTGCAAAAATAATTATAAGAATTTGTTCGTGTTGTTATTTTAGAAATTTCATACACATATTTTAAGTTATCACATTAAATGCAAATCTTGCTTATAAGAATAAAATCTTGAAGTACACGCAAATTATGTGACTTTAAATGTTTCAAAGACGTCATGAACCATCTCTCTCAAGTTATAAACATCTCGCCTTTAACAAAGTTATAACTGCGAGGTTGCATCAGCAGTGTAAGTAGGAATTTTAGTTCCTCAAATAAAATATATGTGGAAACGTCCTCCTTAGAACACATTATAGTTTCCTCCAAACTAAAACTTTTTATTTTAGTTTCTACAAAACTAATAGTTGGTAGCTAATATTTTAGTTTTCTCAAAACGAAAATTTGGGAACTTTATAGTTTTACAAAAACAGAAATTTTGGCAAAACTAAAATGCAAGCATTTAAAATGCTTTTAATTTAGCAGGCATAAATTTTACGGGACTCTAAATTTTACGGTGTCTTCGCTGTGAAAAGTTGGCTATTGGGAAGTGCAATCGTTAAAACCATTTGGAATCCCTGATAGCTCATGTGACCGCTCGATAGGTCCCCGCGTTTTCAAACTTTGAGACTTTTTTTCTTATATTTAACAGACAATACACATATTATGTAAAATCACTTTCCAAATTAGCATAAAAGTTAGTTTAATGAGTCATACATAAGAATAATTATAATTGTTATAATAATAATTAAAATGCTATTATATGTAAATAAAATATTTGAGAAAGAACATCACTTTGTTCTGGAGGCCACAAATATCTTAGGTTGTTCTGGTTCCCTATGTTTCTTAAGCACATATGCGTCGTTCAAATGCGCAAACTAATGACGTCACTTGGTGGCGGACACAGAAACCCTTGAATAGAATAGATATGGGACACCCAAGGCGAGAATTCGCTAGAGATAACAGCCATTGAAATATAAACTGAAACCATAAAAATATCAACGCAGAAAAATAATCCCGTTCCATAACATTTGTTTGACGTATATGTAGGCAAAGGTGGAGGCCCACCTTATTTACCAGAGGCGATATCTTTATGGCTTTTGTTTCGATTTCAAAGATTGTTGCTCCCTATAGCGAATTCGACATTTAAGTGTTGCAGATATATTTATTAGATTATTAGTTTTCTCATTTGTTAAGAACACACTGTGTTTCACATGAAGAAGCGGGCACATAACGCTTTTAAATTAATTTGCGTATACAACTAATTTGCGTATGCAACTAATTTGCATATGCAACTAATTTGCGTATGCAACTTAGTAGCGTATGTCTACCTTCTTTAATACGGACGGACTCAGGTGGGGCACAATTTCCTCAGCTGTGGCAGATGCAGCTTTCTAAGAACTTGTAGCATTTATGTTCTTCCAGTTATTTATGTATCTAGGTTTATCGCTATCCTTTCTCATTTGAGGCATGGGTGGAATTTTTATTGTTATATTGTTCCAAGTACTGAAATGATTTTCTTGATTTGGGAAACTATGAAAGGGTACCATTTTCAACGCCTACTGTTATGAAAAAATATATTTTTTTAGAATTTCTGTAGACATGTACCAACATAGTTGAATTGCAAGACGAGCCCTTTTTCTAATTTCGTTTTCTTATTATCTTGTATATGAACTTCAGTGAAACGTTTTCTTCTGTAAGTGTAAAAATTTAATTTCTCCAGTCGATTTCCAATTTCTCTGTGATTGATTACTGACAGAAGAGTCACAAAAATGGCCAAAGAGTGATTTTTTGAAGTACTAAAACATTAAAAATGTAGATATTTAATTATAAACATTAATTATAAACAACGTTAGTTAGTGCGCCTGGGACAAAGGGGTATATTGAGAACCATATGCTCATTCTGACAAACAAACATATCATTTCACAACTACTGTTTCATGAGCTTTACGTTTAAAGTGCTATATTGTATTGTTGTAAATCTCTCTACACTAAAATCGTAACACGATATTTTACCACAGTACCGTACAAACGGGGAAACTCGCAGTCATGAAATTTAACCATTTGTTCGCAATCCAGTAAGTAATCTTTAGTAATATCAGACAGCACGAACGAGTTCGCGACGAAGTCTTAGCGAACGCAAGAGAGTAAAAGGCGAAGACGCCCGATTCACCAATTTAATTGTTTGGCAAACGTAGCAAGCTCTGGGTCTGGGAGCTTGGCGGGGTAAAATAGTTCGTGAATTAAGCTGTGGGAATTGGCGAGCGCCAGCTAATATGGAAGGTTAAGTCCCAACTTGCGTATTACTGCTTACTAGGTGGAACAAAAGTGATCGTGGAGCGAGTTCAGTTAGCGTGAAGGAATAGGAGACAAAGCCCCCGGCTTCGTGAAACGAATTATGGGGATCGGCGAGCAGGGGAAAGAGCGCTAGCATAACAAAGAATGATAATACCCTCTGCAAGGTCAAAAGTGGAAAAATGATTTATTTTCTAATTGGTTGCAATCCCCGTTCAGAATTTCCTCTTCTGGTTACTTACCCATTTCCTATTCAAATATTTTCAATATATTTGGATTATCTATTTTCCAAATTTGGCTATAAATAGAGCTTAGATAATAACTGATATGGATTCAGCATCAAATTCTGGAGAAGGTTGATAAGTTCACCAAGAATTTACATTCCCTGCTTATCTTCCACTTCCTCTTCCTTGAATTATGCATCCATTGATTATATTTTTCCTCGAACCATGAATTCACAGGATTGCTTAGATAGAGATTAATATTGATTCATTAAATTTAATTTTATAGAAGGAGCAGCTATAAATTTTATAGAAGGTAGGATGACTCGCTTAAGGATTCCGATTTCATGTTCTGGAGATGTCCCTTTCAAATAAAAAACTTACATTTTCCATGCAGCATCTCTTTTGAGGATCGATATTAGATAGTGCTTACATGGCAGCTTATTGGATTCAACATCAAATTTCGGATGTTGCAGGAAAATTCACTAAGGATTTCAACTTTCGGTTTTTTTATACTAAGGTCAAAAATTTTTCTTTGAAAAACCTATTTCTCAGAAATGGCTATACATACAGCTTAGGTCAAGCCTATTCAGACTTTTGCAAGTCAAGAGCTACTTCAAATGTTCTTCAACTGTCGCGGTTCACCATATATTTATTACAAAGTAATAAAAATAATATTAATTACACCATCATTCTATCAAAAATGTATTTAAAAATAAAAAATGCCAAAGTAACAACAATTCAGTATTTATTGTAAATTTCAGCTGAAATAAAGTTCATTAAATCGTTGATGAAGGCTTTCAATGCAGTTTGTCTACTAATAGGTTAGAATAATAGGCATAATTCTAGGTGGTCATATGTGAATCACAGAAAATGGTTAATTACTTTTCCTCCAGTGCAGCTGAAATTGCCGATTTTTGTAACTTTAATTTGATAAAATGTAAGTTTTATAATTTTTATTTAAATTTTCGATAATTTTCTTTTAATTCTGGTAATTACTCCAAAAAAATTCTTGATGGTCCACCACCGGTAGACATCCAGGGACGCCATGTCCAGTTACGTGGTCTGTGAATTTTCAATGCTAAATATCCCAAACATGGCCAGATCTAGTCTAAAACTGGAAAGTATGTCACTCTAAACTTTTTTGGAGCTTAGACGATAACCTTGTATCTACGAAACAATATCTTTTCGAGCGGGAATACGGTTTGTTATTGTGAAATCCGTTCTATTTATTTTGACTTGCAGCTCCAGCATTCGGAGCAGCGTGCTTGATGGAAGATTCTAATTGTGGGGTGAGCCTCGATTAAACGAAATTTCACTTTATCACTAACTCCCTTCCAAAACATTTATGGTAGATAATAAAAACTGAAATTCTAGTAGCAATTTCATAATTCTAAGTAGTCCTCTGTAAATTACGGAAGATAGTTAACAAATTTTCTCCACTGGAACTTAAATTAACAATTTCGATATTTTTAATTTGAAGCAAATACACTTTGATATAGATTTTAAAATTACTTACTTTCCTTTTAATTCAGCGGATAAACCGAAAATACCTTGGCGTTCATCGGTAGACCGCGATCGACGTTTTGCACAGGACCGGCTTAGATGATAATTAATATGGATTCAGCTTGAAATTTCAGACAAGATGGGGGGAAGATCAAATAATTCCAGTTCAAAATTTTTCATTTTCTGTAAAACATATATATTTCTCAATATCTGCTAATAGATAGGGCTTAGAGGATGACTGATATGGATTTAGAACCTGAGGTGGTGAGGTGATTCACTAAGGATTTGATTTTTCAGTTCTTTTACATCGGCTGAAACAATTTTCTTGAAACATATTTCGTCTTCATAATCGATTACACAGAGATACTAGATGATTACTGATGTGTGTTCACCATTAAACTCTAATTTCTGTAGTAAAGTTCTTACTATTAGGATTTCACTTCCGTTTTTAGAGATTTCATTTTCTATTATATTTTCTTTGCAACATATGGAGATGTCATTTCGAAGCATGTAGTTGTCATTTCGATTGTTTATATTGATTACTGAAATTTGCCTGACTTTACCAAATTATGCAAAATAGTGTAAAAGATCTTCAGAGTTCAGTCGAAAATGAAGTTTACACTCTACTTGTATACAATAAAGGTGTCTCCATAAATTCCCTGTTTAAGATTACTGTTAAATCAATTAAATATAGTCGGACAGGGGCTGACTATAAAGGAGAAAATATTTCCCGCGTCTTTTTCCCTTTATAGAATTTCTATAATGACCTTCACCAGATCCTCCAAATTTGGTGCAGTGCAAAGGATGGTCATGGAATATCATTTGCCAAAAACTGGTTGGCTTGTGAGTACACTCCGTAACATGATGTAGAATCTGCTTACGGATTTCCAGGCTGTAGTTCTAAAAGTGTATCATTATTTTGTAAATATTGACTAGATTGTGGTTTAACTCGACTTTCTCATATAATTCATTTATATTTTCAAATTTTACAGGAAAAAATATGTAAAATAGGTATCGAGGGTCTAAATTGTAGCAACTATAGTGTGTTACCTTTCACTTTAAAAGGCTTGAAAAATATTTGAATTGATACTATACTTGACAATGAAACGCCCTGGAGGAGGTACCTTGCCCCTCAAGGACGGACTAATGACGTCATGAGCACAACAAATTGTACTAGCGGCTGTATTTTACGATAAAGACTGAAACTACTAAGTTTTGTGATCATTGAGCCATTATTAAACCCTTTAGTGCAAGATTGTGTCAAATTTTGTTATATGCTGCCATGTTAAAAAAATATAAATTTTCAAATTAATCTCGAAGTTGTCGTTCGAATTGAAAAAAATATTCTATCTAGTTCTAGATTTTTTATAATAAAGTCGAACATAGCATTTCGTGAAAATCCGTCAATATTTGTGGCTACTATCGTGATTAAAGCAAATCGCCCACAGACTGAGAGACATCACTCCAAAATTAGTCCGAACGTGTTCAAGAGGTCTTAAAACATATATTGGCACCTATATCTGGAAATCGAAAATTTTCGTAAAAACCGTATAATGGCAAGTAGGACAGCTATTTTCTACGTTTGTATGTCCATAATTGGAATTCATACAATTTCTGTCTTCACACCCTTAAGTATTATATTCGAATATATGTTTCGTAAGCAATATTTAGTACTTAAAATATTCCTTACTTCCCTGAGCAGTGAAACTAATTACAGTTTGGATCAAAAACAGTAAATTAATAAATCGCACAAAAAAGTAGAAGTTATCAAATAAATTAAACTTAATTTTACAAGATGTTCCATTATCATTAATATGGCGGTATTTTTTAAAGTATTTAGTAAAATATTTATATATTCAATTAATTGCTTTCAGAACTCGACGAGGAATACGCCAACTAGCCAAACAAAACTAAAGTTATCTAGAAACTCAAAATATTATTAAACGTTTATTATATTTTCAAAAAAATCTTTATATTTTCTGCGGCATACTATATCGTGTCTTGATAAATGCAAATAAAAATAATGACAAAAATTTACGTCGAGATTTTATGGAATGTTGAGACACATAACATTTTACAAACCTCGTAAAATAACAATCAGTTTCATAAGAAATTTATATTTTTGCTTTGACTTTTCATTATTTATCATTACTTTGCAAGAACATAGACAGCTTTCTATCCAGAAAAAAATAAACGATAAATGAAGCATATGACCGCTTCCTGTGGTCAGTGATGCATTCAGAAGTATTCCGGCCTCTGAAGTTTGTTCCTTTGCAGCAAAAGATCACATTTCCTGGCTCTAAAAGCTAAATTCCCATCTTATGTTACGAAAAGTTCTTGCAAGAGGTTTTGGTTTATAAGGTTTTGGCTGATAAGATTTCCAAGATTTAATAAGAATTTATTCGATTGTTTAGGACACAAAAGATGTCTTCAAGATATTTATTAAGTTACATGAAAGTAATTTGTTCTGAGATGATTGTATTGTTAGTGTATAATTTGTGAGACGTTTCAAAGGAAAACATATATATTTGATTTACCGTATAATTAAGTACGAACTGATTTTTTCCCCCTTAAACGTACTTACCCCCTTACTTGTACTTTTTACCCTCTTAAACGTAATACTATACACTAAGGAATCGCTAAAACTACCCCAATTAACCAGTTTGGCTAGATGATTTGAGCCGGACACACCTACAGTTGAACTCACATGTCCCTATACGTGGTTGTAATGTCCCTAGAAATAGCCCTTTGCTTAAAACTGATGAAGAGAAGGGGTAGAATATACACCAAGAACTGGTGAAAATACTGGATAGGATAATACTCCAGCAGAAGTTCCGATGTATATATAAAAATAAAAGCAATAAAAAAAATAATTTCATTTTTGTGTCTCTGAAAGTTCCGTCTGGCAAAATTTTAGAGGGCGTCGTTAACAACCAACTTTCTACTGAGGAAACCACATTATTCTTGAAAAGAATACAAACCGCTCAGTGGACTCTTACTGAAATTCAATTTTCATTTATTTACCAGGCTGAGATAAAATATCAAAACGTTCATTTTTTTGAAGATGGATATCTCACATTAATTCAGTGGGTGTGGTTATTATTTTATAACTCATTTTTTAAACAATAGACAGATCGATTCTCACTTTTGTCACAATCGTTTTAAAAATCCGTATATTTATAATAAACATTTTCTGAAAATTTAATTTCGCTGAAATTTAGTGGATATTAGTGGAATTTAGTGGATATTACTGAAATTCAGTAGAATTTAGTAAAAATCCTCAAACGATACTTTATTTTTTTAAAGAACCCTGAAAATTTGGAAACGTTTAACTCCTGGAAATTAGAAATTTTTAAGAAAATCGTCAATAGGTCCCCTTATTTTAAAAATTAAGTTAAGATTATTTCGAATTCAATATTTCAATCACAAGTAAATTTGAAAACTCCCACTGAACAAAATTTCGTATTTTATATATTCTGGTAAACATTTTACATAGCCTCCTAAAACAGTGTGGTAATTTTTTAAATATTTGTAATTAATGTGGTAATTTTTTAAATTTTTTATTGCGTTAATTTTTTAAATATTTATAAATGTAATTTATAACAATAACAACTGAATATTAATTATGTTTAAATATTGATTTATATTTTAAATTTGTGTTATGAATGTAGTGACATTGAATTTCTTTTTACGTCTTCAGGCAACTTAAAATAGTGATAAAATGTCGTTTATAGTATTAAATATATTGAATATTATCACGACGTATTCTTTGGAGTCGTAGGTGTGCACTCAGGGTACAAGATTGAGTTTAGATTTCTGGTAACTAACACGTTTATTCACAAGCACAACGTAATCAGGAATAAGATACGTCCCACTAATTTCCCAAAGCAACCGATACTATTCTCAGAACAATATCGTCTATTCTAATCGTTTATTATCGACTATTCGTCTCCAAATTATCGTCTATTCGTCTCCAAACGATATTTTACTATTTACTGGTCTATTTCACCAAACAGTCTCTACTATTCTCAAACCATTGACGTAAGTCACAATTCAATGCATGACGTATCTCGTTAACAGCTCTCCAACTGATTGATGACTCCTTTAATAGACCGTCTCTGCAGAAACTTTTAGAAATATTTTCATATCTCGTGGAATTATCGTTATTTCTAGGTGTTTCTCGTACATTCGGAAATACGCTAAATTTGCGATGAAAAGTTGTCAAACCTGGCAATCCTTCTTTAAACTTCGGCGAATGAGAACTTTAGACTCATCGTTTTGGAAAGAGGACTATACGGGTATTTCATAATCATAAATATTTCATAAATATTTCATAAATAATCATAAATATTTCATAAATATTTCATAAATATACATAAATATTTCATATCGCGATGAGCATTCGTTATTTCGAGGTGTTCCTTGAACATTCGGAAATACGTCAAATTTCCGATGAAGGGTTTCCAAACGAGTCAACCCTTCTTTAAACTTCGGCGAATGAGAATCCTAGACCCATGGCTTGGAAAAAATGAACTCGGGCAGAGGACTAAGAGCAACTATTTGGACGGCCGGGCATTATTCAAAGTATCTTTTTTTGAATAATGCCCGGCCGTCCAAATAGTTGCTCTTAGTCCTCTGGACGAGTCGGACGGTCTGGGTCTTCTACTTTGAATAATGCTCTTGTATTTGAACGCCAATAGCCATTTATTTATCTGCTGTAAGAATAACTTATTTCATAGTGCATAACGCTTGGCGAGATTTTGGCGACGAATTTGGCTGAATGTCACCAACTTGGCGACTTTTTTTAAATGTTGCCAAATTAACGAAAATCTCGCCAAATGGATAAAAATGATGCTAAATCAATGAAAATGACGATTAATTGTTGAAAATTCAATATCTTGGAAAGAATATTAGTATCTACTATAAGAAAAAAACCTTTTTTTTTTTTTTTTTTTTTTTTTTCATTATTCAAAGTATCTTTTTTCATTAATGGAACGAGCTAGATCCACGAGAATGATGTCACTCAATTTATCGCATGGTATTACATATAAAAAGTGAACATGTTTCTCAATAGAAAATATTTTTATTTTATTTTATATGACTTATTGATATTTTTTTTGAAAAATGTACAATATCTCGAGAACGGTTCATGTTAGCGTTGTAAAATTTACGCCAATAGTTTTCTAATGAAGAATTACATAAGAAATGTCTATTTGCGTAACTTTATTAGTGGTTTTGATTTTTTGACGGTTTTTTCAAAATTTCATTCAAAAATTTAGGGAAGTTCTGAACATTCGTTTCCGTATAAAAACAATAGGCTTCCAGTGTTTACGGATTGTGATTTTTGTACCAAATTTTATTCGAATCGGTCCATTCGTTCGACGGTTATCGTCTCCACTGTCCCACTGACACACACACACACACACATACACACACACACACTCTTTCACACACACACACAGACATCACTTCAAAAATGTTTTATTCGTAATCAGGGATGCTTGAAACGTGCTCTCCCGTCGAAAACTCGATTTCGAATTTTCGACCGCGTCACAATACTTTCCTTATACATTATGTATATAAGGAAAGTAATAAATGTTATAAAACTGTGAGCATTTCAACAATTAGGAAAATTATCGAGAATATGATAACCTTTTTCGCAACTATTGTTCAATCTGAAAGGCAAGGAGTAGGACAAGGGAGGTCCAAAAACTTAATATAATCCAGAATTCCTGAATTTTATACATTCAATATTATATATTACAAATTACTTTGCCTTACCTAAAAAGGTACGTATTTCAAAACACAGAAAAAAATTTTAAAAGTAAAAGTTTATGAAAAGAATGATTCTGGCCTACAATGGAAGTTTGCTTTCATAATGAACAGAAACCATTACCGATATATTTCCAGATCTTGGCAGCATTTGTTATTATTACTTTATTGCAATTATTTACTGCATGTAGACATGTGATGTTAGAGAAACCAGGGTATTAAGGAAATTTCAATTGATCATGTACCAGAATTTTGTAAATTATACATTGGATATTTCTATTATCTGCTTCTCTAAAATATAGTATATAAAACTGTTTTAAGAAAAGCAATTAAATATATATATATTTTTTTAATTTAAAATATAGTCATGATATAATAAAGGTATTTTCATACAAAAGAAAACTTTTCGGAGAACTTTTGTGCATGTACATTTTCGCATGTACTACTCATATTAGAGGTTTATGTATTATAAGGAATTAAAAATCGTATATTTTATATGAAATATTGTTTTATGTCATGTATGTTATCATCAATAGTATGAAAATATAAGAATTAATTTTTTTCTGTTTTATTTGTTTTTTATTTAAGAAAATGCCTTTATAATATGTAGTATTTTTAACAACATCAGATTTTTACATTTAATAGATAATTTTATATTTCAACACTGATGAAAGAGAAATTTAAAACAATAATATATATTGGGGAAATATTGGGTGCAAACTCTAATATACTAGTTCAGTAATATGAAAAAGTGGTGTTATAGGCCATCAAACCTCAAATATACACTTTTTCCAAAAGGTTTCCACAATTTTGACCACTACTCTAGCTAGATTATTATGTATTTAGTATATTACTAAAGTTAAAAATCTAACTGAAAGGAACTCTATAAAAACACAGTCATCCTTTCCGTCTCATTGAAAATCCTCCCTTTCTCTGCTCTTGTATTTTATTTACTTCAAAATGAAGTCTATATTAGCGAATGAAGTCTATAGCGAATATATATTAGCGAATGAAGTCTATATAGTCTATATTCCAACAGTTTTCTCCCTTAATTGCATCAGAGTATAGCGAATAATTTGGATTTTCTTCTTCTGACAGAAGCCAGGATATCTGGCGAGATAAATGTTCTCGTACAAAATTAAACTTTACTGCTAAAAGTAATATTATGGTAATTTAAAAATCCTGCAAAGTAAATTTCACGTGTTTTGTTACAGAATTTAATAAAATTACGTTTTTGTTAGTAGTTTGTATCATAAACATGTTTGTATTATAATAGCAGCCAGTACAAAAAATATATAAAAATTTGTTCGTGTTATTATTTTAGAAATTTCATACAAGTATTTCCAGTTATCACAATAAATGAAATTCTTGTTTATGAGAATAAAATCTCGACGTATAAGCAAATTATGTGACTTTAAATGTTTCAAAGACGTTATGAGCCATATTTCTCTAGTTAGAAACATCTCGTTTTTAACAAACTCTGAGCTATAACTGCGAGGTTGCATCAGAAGTGTGAGTAAGAATTTTAGTTCCTCAAATAAAATATGTAAACGCCCTGCTTAGAACACATTATAGTTTCCCCCGAAATAAAACTTTAAATTTCAGTTTTTACAAAACGAATAGCTATTAGCAAAAATTTTTGTTTTAGAAAAACTGAAATTTTGGCAAAACTGAAATACAAGCATTTAAAATGTTTTTAATTTAGCCGGCATAATTTTATGGTGCCTCCGCTGTGAAAGGCAGGCTCTTGGGAAATGCAATCGTTAAAACCAATGCACGCGTTTGGAATCCCTCCTAACTCACATGACCGCTCGATTGGGCCACGCATTTTTCAAACTTTTTTTCTTATATTTAACAGACAATATATATATTATGCAAAATCACTTTCTAAATTACCATAAAAGTTAATTTAATGAGTCATACATAAGAATACTAATAATTGTTACAATATTAATTTAAATGCTATTTTATGTCACTAAAATATTTGAGAAAGGACATCACTTTGTTCTGGAGGCCACAAATATCTTAGGTTATTTTGGTTCCCTATGTTTCTTAAGCACATATGCGTCGTTCAAATTCGCAAACTAATTATGTCACTGGGTGGTGGACACAGAAACTCTTGAGTGGAATAGATATGGAAAATCCAAGGCGAGAATTCGCTACGGATAACAGCCATTGAAATATAAACCGAAACCCTAAAATTATCAAAGCAGAAAAATAATCCCGTTCCATAACCTTTGTTTGACGTATATGTAGGCAAAATCGGAGGCCACCTTATTTACCAGAGGCGATATCTTTATGGCTTTTGTTTTGATTTCAAAGACTGTCGCTTCCGTAAGCGGATTCGACATTCAAGTGTTACACATATACTTATTAGATTATTAGTTTTCTCGCTTGTTAAGAACACACTGTGTTTCATATGAAGAAGCGGGCACACAACGTCTTAAAACTAATTTGCGAATGCAACTAATTTGCGTATGCGACTAATTTGTGTATGTCTACTTTCTTTAATCACGTTTTCCTCAGCTGTGGCAGAGATGCAGCTTTCTGAGAACTTGTAGCATGTATGTTCTTCTAGTTACTTTCCTTATATACATAATGTATAAGGAAAGTATTGTGACGGGGTCGAAAACTCGAAATCGAGTTTTCGACGGGAGAGCACGTTTCAAGCTTCCCTGATCACGAATTAAACATTTTTGAAGTGATGTCCGTGTGTGTGTGCGTGTGTGTGTGTGTCAGTGAGCCGGTGGAGACGATAACTGACGAACGAATGGACCGATTCTAACCAAATTAGGTACAAAAATCACAATCCGTAAACACTGGAAGCCTATTGTTTTTAAACGTAATCGAATGTTCAGAACCTCTCTAAATTTTCGAATAAAATTTTGAAAAAATCGTCAAAATTTCAAAACCACTGATAAAGTTACGCAAATAAACATTTCTTATGTAATTTTTCATTAGAAAATGATTGACATAAATTTTAGAATGCTAACATGAACCGTTCTCGAGATATAGCACATTTTTCAAAAAAATTATTAAAAAGTCATATAAAATGAAAAAAAAAATATTTCCTATTGAGAAATATGTTCACTTGTCATATGTAATACCATGCGATAAATTGGATGACATCACTCTCGTGGATCTAGCTCGTTCCATTCATGAAAAAAGATACTTTGAGTAATACTTTTGTATTTGAACGCCAATAGTCATTTATCTGCTGTAAGAACAACTTATTTCTTCGTCCATAACGCTTGGCGAAATTTTGACGACGAATTTGGCGGAATGTCGCCAACTTGGCGACTTTTTGAAATGTTGCCAAATTAACGAAAATCTCGCCAAATGGATAAAAATGACGCTAAATCAATGAAAATGACGACTAATTGTCGAAAATTCAATATCTTGGAAAAAATATTAGTATCTACTATAAGAAAAACCTATTTTTTTTACTGAAAAGTAGTAAATTCATTACATTATATAAGGAAAGTCATGTGTTGCCCACATCAGATTTTTATTTATGTATCTAGGCTTATTGTTGTCCTTTGCCAGTTGAGGCATGGATGGAATTTTCATGATATTGCTCCGAGTACTGAAATATTTTTTTTTTAATTTGGGAAACTATGAAAGGGTGCTATTTTAACGCAACACTGTTCTGAAAAAAAAATCATTTTTTCAGAATATTTGTAGACATGAACCTAGATAGATGAATTTTTACAAGACGAGCCCTTTTTTAATTTCGTTTTTTACGGGTATATTATCTTGTATATGAACTTCTGCAGTGAAACGCTTTCTTCTGTACGGGCAAATATTTAATTTGTCCAGTCGATTTCCAATTTCTCTGTGATTGGTTAGTGACAGAAGAGTCAGAAAGATGGCCAAAGAGTTATTTTTTGAAGCAGTGAAACATTAAAAATGTATCTATGTAATTATAAACATGACTACAACGTTAGTTAGTGCACCTAGGACAAAGGGGTATATTGAGAACCATATGCTTTATTGTATATTCTGACAAACATATCATTTCACAACTTCTGTTGGCATGAGCTTTACGTTTAAAGTGCTATATTGTACAATTAAATATCTTATTGTTGTAAATATCTCTACACTAAATTCGTAACACGATATTTTACCACAGTAACGTACAAACGGAGAAACTCACAGTTATGAAATTTAACCGTTTGTTCGTAATACAGTTAACAATCTTCCGTAATATCAGGCAGGACGAACGAGATCGCGACGAAGTCTTAGCTAATGGTGTTATTACACGGGCAATTTTTATTGCCGAACTTCGGCAATTCAGCCCGTCAATCATACTTTAGGCTTCTCCTCTTTAACAGATCCCTTCTCTCTAATCTCGCCGATTTCATTTCAGAAAGCATTCTTTGGTGTGTTTTTCGTATAATTTGAATCTTTTATATCCTAAAGGTGTCTGTAATTTGTTAAAAGTTCAATTATTATTTTTCCATCTCCAGTTTTTAGAAATTCCTCCCGGCAATGACACTTTAGGCCCCGCCTTTCTAAAACGCCCCTCCTTTCTAATACCGCCGAGTTCATTCCAAGAAGCATTATTTAGTGGGGTTTTTTTTCGCATAATTTGGATCTTTTATATGCCACAGGTGTCTGTAATTTGGTTAAAGTTCTATTATTATTTTTACATCTCCAGATTGCAGTAATGATACTGTAAGCCCCTCCTTTCTAACAGACCCTCCCTGTTTAGTGCTGCCGATTTCAGAAAGCATTCTTTAGCTTGTTTTTTCGTATAATTTGGATATTTTATATCCCACAAGTGTCTGTAATTTGGTAGAAGTTCTATTATTTTTTCCATCTCCAAATTCTAACGTAATTGAGCTGCTTCAACTTCATTCAACGTATTTGCATTACAGTCGCCATCGCCATCTTGAATGCAAATGAGAAGAGGAAAGGCGGAGCGTAGTGACGTCCAATTTTATCAACCTCTGATTGGTTCGCCGCTCAGAAATTGAGCAATTTTTATTGCTGAGTACGAACGAATTGCAGCAATTCGGCGGCAAGATTTCTTCCCATTGCTGGAAAATTTCTGGAAGGAATTGTAATAGCACCATAACGCTAGAGAGTAAAAGACGAAGCCTCCCGATTCACAAATTTATTTGTTTGGCAAACGTAACAAGCTCTGAGCCTGGGAGCCTGGCGGAGTAAAATAGCTCGTGAATTAAGTTACGGGAATTAGTGAGTTCCAGATCATACGGGGGGGTTAAGTCCCAATTGGCGTATTACACCTGCGTACTAGGCGGAACAAAGGGATCGTGGAGCGAGTTCAGTGAGCGTGCAGGAATAGGCGGCAAAGTCTCCGAAACAAATTTTGGGGGTCGGCGAGCAATGGGAAGAGCCCTAGCAAAACAAAATAATGATAATACCCTCTGCGGGGTCAAAAGTGGAAAACTGATTTATTATCCAATTGGTAGCAATCACCGCTCAGAGTTTCATATTTCGGTAACTTACCCATTTCCTATTCAAATTTTTTCAATATACTTGAATTATCCATTTTCCAAAGCTGGCTTTAAATAGAGTTTAGATGATAACTGATATGGATTCAGCATAAAAATCTGGAGAAGGTTGAAAAGTTCACTAATAATTTCCATTCCCTGCTCCTTTTCCACTTCTTCTTCCTAGAATTATGTATTCATTGATTATATTTTTCCTGGAACCATGTATTTCACAGGATTGGTTTAGATAGTGATAGATGTTGATTCAGTATTATATTTTATAGAAGGTAGGATGACTGACTAATAATTCCGATTTAATGTTCCGGAGATGTCCCTTTAAAAAAAATTTATATTTTCCGTGCAACACTTCTTTTGACGATCGATTAGATAGTTCTTACATGGCAGCTCATTGGATTCAACATCAAATTTCGGAGGTTGAAGGAAAGTTCACTAAGGATTTCAACCTCTTTTTTTTTAAATAAATATAAAAAAAAATTCTTTGAAGAACCTATTTCTCAGAATTGACTATAGATACAGCTTAGGTCAAGTCTGTGCAGACTTTTGCAAATCAAGAACTACTTCAAATGTTCTTCAAGTGCCGCGGTTCACCATATATTTATTACAAGGTAATAAAAATAATATTAATTACACCATTCTATCAAAAATGTATTTAAAAATAAAAAATGCCAAAGTAACAACAATTCAGTTTTTATTGTAAATTTCAGCTGAAATAAAGTTCATTAAATAGTTGATGAAGGCTTTCAATGCAGTTTGTCTACTAATAGGTTTGAATAATAGGCATAATTCTAAGTGGTCATACATGAATCACAGAAAATGGTTAATTACTTTTCCTCCTGTACGGCTGAAATTGCCAATTTTGATAAATCGAATTTGATAAACTTATAGTTTGATAATTTTTTTTGAAAATTTCGATAACTTTCTTTTAATTCTGGTAATCCGAAAATTTTCTTGCTGGTCCACCACCGGTGGACATCCAGGAACGTCATGTCCAGTTACGTGGCCTGTGAATTTTTATTGCTAAATGTCACAAAACATGGCCAGATTAAGTCTAAAAGTGGAAAGTCTGGCACTCTAAATTTTTTTGGAGCTTAGATGATCATCTTGAATCCACGAATCTCTTCGAAGGGGAATATGGTTTGTTATTGCGAAATACGTTCTATTTATTTTAGCTTGCACCAGTATTCGGAGCAGCATGCTTGATATTAAACAATATCCCAAAGACCGACCTCGCGATTAAACGAAATTTTACATTATCATTAACTGCCGCCTAAAATACTTATGGTAGATAATAAAAACTGAAATTCTAGTTGCAAATTTATAATTCTACGTAGTCACCTGAAAATTACGGAATATAGTTAACTAATTTTCTCCAGTAGAGATTAAATTAATAATTTCGATATCTTGAATTTGAAACAAATGCACTTTGGTATAGTTTTTTAAATTACGCACTTTTTTTTAATTCAGAGGACCAGCAAAAAATATCTTGGCGTTCATCAGGAGACCGCGATCGACGTTTTTCACAGGCCTGGATAATATGATAATTAATATGGATTCAGCTTCATATTTCAGAATAGATGGGAGGGAGGGTCAAATAATTTCAGTTCAAAATTTTTCATTTTCTGTAAAACATATATTTCCCAATATTTGCTAATAGATAGGACTTTGAGGATGACTGATACGGATTTAGTACCTAAGGCGATGAGGTGATTCAATAAGGATTCCATCTTTCAGTTATTTTCCACCGATTGAAACAATTTTCTTGAAACATTTTTTGTATTCAGAATAGGTTACACATAGAGATTGTCTGATGTGTGTTCACCATAAAAATATAATTGCTCTTGTAAAGTTCTCACTATTAGGATGTCACTTCCGTTTCAAGGAATGTGAGTTTCTATTACATTTTCTCTGCAACATATGGAGATGTCATTTTAAAGCATGGAGATATCATTTCGATCGTTTATATTTATTACAAAAATTTGCCTGGCTTTTCCAAATTATGCAAAATAGTGTAAAAGTTCCTCATATTTCAGTCGAAAATGAAGTTTACACACTACTTGCGTACTATAAAGGTGTCTCCATAAATTTCTTACTTAAGATTACTGTTAAATCAATTAAATATATTTGAAATTTTTTGCCGAAAAACATGTTGATATTCCCTTCCAACAGTTTTATTGTTGTTCTTAGTCTTTGACTTATACTAGAACTTTTATTTTCTCCATTAATTTACTATGAATATTCCGTTTCTGCAACTTCTCACCAGTTCATCTCATTTTCATTTCTCTGTCATCACCCGTTTTCTCCTCTTTTTAGAATTTTTATAACGATCATCACCAGCTTCTGCAAATTTGGTACAGTGCAAGGGATGGTCATGGAATATCATCTGCCAAACGCTGGTTGGCTTGTAAGTACATTCCGTAACATGATATAGAATCTGCTCACGGATTTTCGGGCTGGGTAGTAGTTCTATCAGAGTATCATTATTTTGTAAATATTATTGTTACTTTTATTTAAAGGGCTTGACAAATATTTCGATTGATACTATACTTGACAATGAAACTCCTGGGAGGGGACGACTTGCCCCTCAAGGAAAGATTACTGACATCATGATCAGAAAAATTTCTATATCGTGACTGTATTTTAAACCAATGACTGATACTACTAAGTTTCATGATCATTGAACCCTAAATAAACCCTTTTCTGTATGATTGTGTCAAATTTTGTCATATGCTGTCATTTTAAAAAATATAAATTTTCAAATTAATTGCGAAGTTTTCGTTCGAATTGAAAAAAATTCTATCTAGTTCTAGATTTTTTATAATAAAGGCGAATATAAAATTTCGTGAATATCAGTTAATATTTGTGGCTACTATCATGAACACAGCAAATCGCTACAAATATCCAACAGACTGATAGACATCACGCCAAAATTAGTGTAAACGTGTTCATGAGTTTTTAAAACATATATTGGCACCTATATCTGGAAACTGAATTTTTTTGTGAAAACAGTACAGTGGCAAGTAGTACATCAATTTTCTACGTTTGTATGTCCTTAATTGGAATTCATACAATTTCTGGCATCACATCCGTAAGTATTACATTCAAATATCTGTTATCTATAAACACTATTTGGTACATAAACTATTCCTTACTTCCCAGAGCAGTGAAACTAATTACATTTTTAATTAAAATAGTAAATTAATAAATCGCATCAACAAGTAGAATTTATCAAATAAATTAAACTTAATTTTACAAGGTATTCAATTATCATTAATATGGTATTTTCTAAAGTATTTACAGAAATATTTATATATTTAATTAATTGCTTTCAGAACTTGGCGAGAAATACGCCAACTAGCCAAACAAAAATAAAGTTTTCTAGAAACTCAAAAGATTATTAAACGTTTATTAAGTTTTCAAGAAATCTCTATATCTGGTCTTGATAAATGCAAATAAAAATAATGACAAAAATTTACGTCGAGATTTTGCGGAATGTTGAGACCCATAACATTTTACAAACCTCGTAAAATAACAATCAGTTTCATAAAAAAATTATATATTTGCTATGACTTTTCATTATTTATCATTATTTTGCAAGAACGAAGACCGCTTTTTATCCAGAAAAATATAAACGAAAAATGAAGAATATGAACTCTTCCTGTAGTCAGTAATGCATTCACAAGTCTTCCGGCCTCTGAAGTTTGTTCCTATGCAGCAAAGGATCACATTTCCTAACTTTAAAAGCTAAAATCCTATCTTATGTTACTGAAAGTTATTGCAAGAGATTGTGGTTTATAAGGTTTTGGCAAAGATTTAATAAGAATGCATTCGATTGTTTTGGACACAAAAGATATTTGCAAGATATTCATTAAGTTGTATGAAAGTAATAAAGTATACAGTACTAAAATAAAATCAGAAAAATGCACTTTTCTTGGTATTAAGAATAATGTTTACAAAACTTTGAGTCAAATATAAATCAAAAATTTAGAATTACTTCTTAAAATGTCGACAGAATGAAAATCATTTTATTTGTTAAATATACTCAGAAAACAGACAAATTGAGTTGTGTGTTCACCCTTCCAGAAGAAAACATTTTTAAAAATAAATATGGTATCGATTTCGATTTTTTACTTAAGAAATATAACGTCTCGTTAATCTCCAATTATCTACTACTTCTTACTACTAAGGCTTGCCCCGCTCAATATATCATTTTTAAGATTTAGTATATAGCTTTTAAATATTTATTGCAATGTACTTATGATTTATTTAATTTATCTTGCAAAAAAAACTGTTAAAATATATTGTTACAAAAACTGTTAAAACATTTGCAAAGTTTTTGATCTAAATTTGCAAAATATAATTGGAATTCGTCAACTTTCTGTCATCTCATTCTAAAGCATTTTACTTAAATATCTGTTTTGCAAATTTCATTTGGTACTAAATCAAAGGTCCTTCAATCAGAAGCCAATGAATAATATAAATTTTGTAATAACTCACGTTTCACATTTATTCCGCAAGTCGAATATTTTGGTGGTCAGAACCCAATAAAGAAGAAAGCATTTGTAAACTTAAATCGCACACTTCTACCTTTCGAACTATCTGCCCGTACTCCAAATTAAAGTCTCTGTCTTATCCCGGAGCATGCTATTTTATCGTTTTCCTTTTTGAACTGTTTTCTGTAAAGCAAGAAAATAAATAAACATTTTTGAAAAACCTTGCTCGTCTTGGGTTTTTATCAGATGATTGGTTGAAATCACAAATATCAAACCTCTAGTATATTTCAAAGGAAGCGTGTCTCATTTATTCGGAAAATCCAACGCATTGGTGTGCGGACAATCTAAAGTAGAAAAGAATGGAAATCTTAAATTGCATATTTTTTTTTCCTTTCGAAGGATTTACCTATACACCAAATTTGAAGTTTCTATCTCATCGCTAAGTATGATTTTCTATCAATTCATTTTTCGAACATTTCGGTGTGTCGCACCCTCTCTCACCTTAGAACATTTTACTGAATTCCAGAAGGTTTTATCGAACAAATGACCTGTGCACCTAATTACAGGTCTCTATCTATTCAGGAAGTGCCTAAAAAGCGTCACAGACGGACACTTGGCAATCTGTATATACTAGCCGAATACCCTTTGAAAATCAACGGTCTCGCAATAAGCCAAGCCTGAATAAAGTAAATTTACTGTTACATTTCGAAGCAGAAAAAAAATAAATTATTAACCTGGAAAAAATTTGTCGGCGCAGTTAATAACTAACTGACTACACAGGAAACCACTATTAAAAAAATAATAAAAACTCAATTTTCTCATATGCAAATTCAATTTTTTTTTTTAGATTACAATAAAACATTAAAACCTTTTTTTTTCGGAAGATGGATATTTCACAGCAATTCAGTGGGCGTGATTACTTTTGTGGAACTCTTTTTTGTTTAATAATCGAAAGGTGGATTCCCACTTTTGTCACAATCTGTTTAAAAATCATGTTAACAATGATTTGAATTCGATATTATGTGTAGTATCCCAAAAATTAACAATATAATGAAATTATTCCTTAGAAAATATTCAGGAGAGATTGGGTTATTATAGTACCTTGTTGCTAATCTGACCTGAATGATTTTCCCTCTCTGAAAGTGGCAGGAAACAACGCACATGAAGTGGGGAGTTTCTTTGTTAGTCTCCATCTGGGCGAGACAAATTCCACTGCCCCTTGATGATCTAATTCACACTCAAATTAATATTACTGGGTTACTTTTGTTTTGTAGTAAATTTTTAAACATAATAATTTAACAAATTGTAAAATTTCATTTCATGAAATAGCAATATTTCAATTTACAGTTGAATATAGAAGGTATTACAACTTATATAATGCTGTGTCCTATGTTACAAAACTGAAGCAAAGCACTGTATAAGCACTATATATGTTTAATGTGTTCGATTATTTCATAGAAGCAGTAGTTTATTATTTGAAATTCGTAAAAACCTCAAAATAATAAATGATGAGTAAGTCAAACTAGTAACTTGTACAACTGTGCAAGTTATACTAACCAAGTAGAAAATTCTGAATGGAGCAAAAATACGTTGAATTGGGTTCCCCCCACGTACTTGAAATTATATCTAATATTTCATTTCAGGTATCTCAATTCTCAGCACGTAAACATAAATTAGAAATTCGGGCTTCATTATAACTTGAAATATAAACTCATGTTTGTAAAAATTACAATGCTATGAAGGAATCACGCGATAGAGTTGAAATTTACAGAAAATGCGAATTAGGAAGCGCTATGTAAATGATAAAAATTTCAGAGCTCTGTCCATTGGTGGGCTGAACAACACCTCCTAATCTTTGGTTTTTGATGTATAGAAAGCTGAACTGGACGTTAAAAATACTTCATGGTTGTCTGCTAGCAGTAAACGTTTCATGAGAAGTTATAATTCATGTGCGACGAGAAAGGCCGCCATATGAGCAAGTTAAGGAATTCAAAACGGGTCGAATGATCGGTCTTCGTGAAGGGAGTTGTTCTTAACGTGCAATATATATACCAGCTTGTAGTCAGAGCAATGCCACGACAGTGAAGCGAGTGTGGCAGCAGTGAACTGAGGATGACCGGCGAATCGTAAATCCATTTCATAAAAAATCTGATGTGGGCAGCACCTGACTTTCCTTATATAATGCAATGAGTTTACTACTCTTACAGTTAAAAAATGTTATTCTTATAGTAGATATTTATATTCTTTCCAAGATATTGATTTTTCTTCAATTCGTCGTCATTTTCATTGATATAACGCCATTTTTATCCATTTGGCAAGATTTTCGTTAATTTGGCAACATTTAAAAAAGTCGCCAAGTTGGCGACATTCCGCCAAATTCGTCGCCAAAATCTGTCCAAGCGTTATGGACGGAAAAATAAGTTATTCTTGCAGCAGGTAAATGAATATTGACTTCAAATGCAAAAGTATTACTCAAAGTATCTTTACTTGTGAGTGGAACGAGTTAGATCCACGAGAATGATATCACCAAATTTATCGCATGATATTACATATGAAAAGTGAACATGTTTTTTAAGAGGTAATATTTTTTTTATTTTAATTGGTTTTTTTGATAAATTTATTTGAAAAATGTGTAATATCTCGAGAACGGTTAATGCTAGCGTCCTACAGTTTGTGTCAATAGTTTTCTACAGAGAAATTATATAAGAAATGTCTATTTGCGTAACTTTATTAAAGGTTTTGATTTTTTGATGATTTTTTCAAAATTTCACTCGAAAATATAGGTGGTTTCTGAACATTCGATTGTGTTTCAAAACAATAGGTTTCCAGTATTCACTGATTGTGATTTTTCTACCAAATTTCATTGGAATCGCTCCATTCGTTTGCGAGATATCGTCTCCACAGACTCATTGACACACACACACAGACAGGCATCACCTCAAAATTGTTGGATTCGTGATCGGGGAAGCTTGAAACGTGCTCTCCCGTCAAAAACTCGAATTCGAATTTTCGACCCCGTCACAATACTGTCCTTATACATTATGTATATAAGGAAATTATTATTAATAAATTTTCCCGAAACTTATTAATCGGCCCTGTTATAAGAAATCTAGAACTCGATAGATTTTTTTTTATTTTTAATTCCTGCGAAAACATCGAAATTTGTTTGAAATTATATATTTTTTAACATGACAGCATAGGACAAAATTTGACGCACTCATGCTTAAAATGGTTTATTCATATCCCAATGATCACGAGACTTCATTGTTTTAGACATTGTTGTGAAAGATAGCCACCATACAATTTCATTTGTTTGTCACTCCTCACCCTATGTGAGGCAATTTACACCCCGTGGGAGTACAGGTATGGTATCAATCGAAACATTTTTGCCAAGCCTTTAAGAGTGAAGCATAACACGTAAACACGTATAGTTCTAATCATTTGGACATACGGTATCAATTTTTGAAAATTTGTCTTGTAAAATTTGAAACAAAAATTTAATTCTGGTAAGAAAAAGTCAAGTGGAGCCACGCTTCAGTAAATTTTAGAGACAAACGGCTTGCCATTTAATCGATTACGATGAGATGTAACAAAAGCAAAAACTAATTTTAGCATGCCGATACATGCTATGAAATTATGAGACTATCTAATAGTAAATACAACTGTCATAATTCTTCTACATATAACAAACGTTAAATCACCTGTATCACAACAATTTCCATACTTAATAAAACAAGATATCATTGGGTCTGTGCAGCCTGTAGTAGAAATTTAAGCGTCGTATGGCCGTGAAATTTAATAGAATCAATAATCCAATCTTAGTTTCACATTATAACAACTACAGATCAAAAACCATTGTGACTCCATGGGAAAGCGTTGTAACTTCATAATTAAGGTTAAATGTTACGCAACAAAGTATTAACTGACATGGTGAGAATTTTTGTATATATCATTTCTTATATGTATTTTACTTTTCTTCTTTATAAATGCTGTCATATTAAAAAATAATTCATAAATATAATTGCATTACCATCTTGATTAAATTAACTTTCCATTGATATATACTTTTATGGTATTCGTACAAAAAAAGGTGTCTTATGAGCCATCAAATCTCAAAAATACGCTCTTTCCAAAAGGTTTCCACAATTTTGACCTCTACTGTATATATATTTTTTAAATCTGAAAATTAAATTTCTCACTTTGTAAAAGTACTACAACAATGTGACGTAACTCAAAATGTCATTCTAAATTACTCACTCAAAGTACTGTTGGAATGCAGTCTAATACTTACACAGAATCACAAACAACTGTCATTTACAATGAAATGCTAAGCTAATTCATTAAATAGCGAATACTATCCTCAAAAACAGACTCATCCCCAATTCAAATTCATTCGTATTTCGTCAACTCTTTCCGACTGAATGATGACTTCCTTATATACTCCCCAAAAAAATTTCAGACATAGGTTGCATTTTGGAAGCCAATCGGTATTTCTGGAATGTTCTAGTGGATTCGAAATCTCGTTCAAAGGCACAAAGTTGCCGATATTTCGCCAAATCTGAAACCCACAACCTGAAAAATTCGCCAAGGTACAGTAAATCTACTTTCATGTAAAACAGTGTTTGCCTAGATAAATGTTGTTTCCATGCTGGGAGGCAAAGTTCTGTAAAACTTTTGCATATTCGTAGCAGCATATATTATAAAGTCATCAAAGAACCAATTCCAAAAATATATTCTTATTTTACATATGTCTTCTCTTACCATTCGACAAAATTGTGATATTAGAAACATTACTCAACGATGAGTTTTGTGACTATATAACCATACATGATTATACAGGAACAAAGATCCAAGTCAAAAAATATAAGAGCCCCACACACAATACTCATCTAATACAGCCTGTGTAGCAATCATCAAGCTCGCACCGGAGCAACGCCTGGCCACTGCTACAATCGACGAATGTTGAAATGCAGACCCGAATTCCTTACGAAAATTAGTACAATGGATCGAATCCGGTTTAGATCACTTGCATAAGATCCGACATGAACTCTATAAGTTTACAACCCGCTGATTCATATGTATACAATGGCATTGCATGTAAAAAAATTCTGGTAGTTATATATTATTTTAATATACTGCAGTGTACAAAATTGTGAAAACATTTTGGAAAAAGTGCATTTTTGAAGTTGGATGGGTCATAACACCGGTTTTTTTACCAATACCATAAAATTATATGTCAATGGAAAGATAATTTAATCAAACTTTCATCGCAATAACATTTGTTCAATTATCTGTATTCTGTCAAAAGTTATAGCCAAATACCCAGAAAAAAGAAGCACAACTTGCTAAGTTTTATATGAAATAGCTTTCCTTCATTTGAATGTATCCAATGATCATGATTGTTTACAGAGCCAATAAGGTGTCATCTTCTTTTGGCAATGAGCCGACAGGTCACAGAACTGTGTGTTATGTGATTTCTATCAAGTTGGTTGGATTTTTGTGTGTTCTTTGATTTAATAAGCTTGTAAAACGTAATGAAATTAAAGAAATGGAGCAAAGAGTTAACTGGTTAAGTAAAAAGCGATGTAAATTGGTACTATTATATGCACAAAGCTACAATTATGAAGAAATTAGAACAAATATTGAGGGAAACATGACCAAAGGCGGCATTTCTAAATTTTTGAAGAGGTATAAGGAGACACCATCACTAATGAACCAGACTGGTAAAGAGAGGAAAAAGTGCACAAAAAAAGTGATGATAGAAAAATTAAGAGACTGTGTCTAGGTGACAGAAAACCCCATCCTGCTGTATGTAAAGTGCAATGGGGCAATGCAGTATGAAGTGGAGTGCAAATACTGTTTTTGGCAGATTGCATGAATTTAGTCTAAATTATAGATAATGCTAAAATGTTATTTATTGTATGAAAATTCACTAAGATAGCAATAATTTAGGGGTTAAAGCAACTTCCTGTAAATTCAAGTATTTTTATTTATTTGAGTCGCGTGAATGCTTTTAGTTCAAACAGCCGATTTAAACATTTTGTGGTGGTATGGGTTGTAATGTACCCATTACCGATTACCTCTCACTTTGTAATCTCGTCTGTGCAGAATTACTTAAGCTAATTAATTTTTGTCGTTGTGTCATACGGTGTATGTTGCAAAGTGCCGTTAGGCTGTTTAACTATGTAATTATATTGCGAGGTTCCTTTATGTATGTTGGTAGCACTCGTTGAGAGTATTTAGTGTGGGGTTTGGAGTAAGAAATTAGCTTCTTTGAATTTAGGTTCGTCAGTTTGCCTGTAGTTTTCTTTCAGATGGGTTAGGTAGTCGCTTCGCCAATGGCTTAGTTAGGAATTCCCAGTTTAAGCTTTTCCTCCTATTTGGTTTTATTCCATGATATCGCTTCCTTTTGGCTTTGGTTTAACCATCAGCTTGTCGGTGGCTTTGTTTTAGTCACGAGTTCTGGATATGGATGCATCGAAGCCTGTGAGCTATTTTAACTTAATATCAGTGCACTATACTTGTTCTAGTAGGATAAAGAAGCGTTTCCTATTCACCATGCTATGCTTCAAATCGGAAAAAGCTAGGTTATATGGTGGATTTCCGGCCGACTTCTGGGGAACAGCTATATTTAGTACTGACGACTTCGTTATGGATGACGAGCGATTTTTGTTCTTCACCCAAATATGTAATGTGTTTAACGTATTTTTCACTTTGTCTAGAAACTGCTGTGAATAAATGTTTTATTGCTTTAACACTTTACAGTATAGTTGAAAAGTGTTTATGATTTTGTTCAATCTGTCTGTCTGTTTGTCTGTTCGTAAGCAGGATAACTGCAGTAAAAATGGCTTTATCAAAATGAAATTCTAGAATGTTGTTGAGATTGCCTGTGGAACAGGTGGAAATGTAAATGAATAATATCAGCCAATTAGTTTTGGATTGAACCCGTGTTGAAATAGTGAAATTCGTTGAACCCCATGGGATCTAATTTTTGAAACATTTTTTAAGTCAAGTTAAAATTCACAAATTGCTTCGAAAATTTTGAGAAATGTTCAAATTATTCCATAAAGTATATAAAAAAAATTTCAGCAAAATATACTTAGTAGATTTTTAAATCAAAATAATTATTCAACCCATATAATATGAAGAGATCACGTAACTCACTTCAAAGATCCTTTAAATTTATATTTAGTGTAAAACCGCTTTATTTTTGCGTATTTTCTGTGCATCTATATTCTGTGCCAACGCAATTGCCATATTTTTAAATATAAATGTTCATAACACTTTGATTATTTCTACCAAAGCTTAATCTTAATGGTTGCAGAATGTAAACAAAATATTGTAAGATGAGTTATATAAAAATTGATGAATTATTTTCATGCAAAATTACTTAACTCTGGAGTCTGGAATAAAAGTGATATGGTTGAAACCTTCATTGAATTTACAGAGAGAGTCAGACGATTTATATTTCGATGACGTTATTTCAATAAAGTACTGTGATAATTTAAAATGTATCAGAGCTGAATATATCGCATTTTAGAAATTTTTAAAGAAATTGCATTTCAATCGGAAAATGTTTCATGATCAATGTTTTATGCAGGATTGATCTTTCTTATAACTTCTGATTCTCATTCCACGTTACTGTCAGCGGGTGTTACAGTGTATATGTAATATTTTAGTAATGGGTGCTTAACGCCATCAACACAGGGTAATTCATTTTTAGTAAAAAATGATATTGTTTCTCTTTTAGAATGTGATCTCTTTTTAAAACACAAATACTGTTACTAAAATTTATATTTTAATAATGTGTTACAATAGTGAAAATTACAAAAATGTATATCTAATAATTCTGTATGCAATCTTTCAAAATAAAACTGCTATCGTAACTGGCTTTTAAGTTACCGTATGTCGTATATGCATGTGCTTTAGAGACATATTCATTATACACAAAAGCAATCAAACTGCTTAAAGTGTTTTCTGAATTATAGACGTGTAATTTATTATAAATTTGTACTTAATCTTTCTGGAAAAATAATACCATTATAACTGGTTCTTAAGTTGTTGCATATACATGCTGTATATACATTAAAATATTTTCAGGACTATAGACATGTAATTTTATCGTAATCTCAAATGCCAATTTTGTCAAAAAACAGTCAATTATAATGCAAAAATTCTAGACAGCATTTAGATAGTATTATAATTGAGATAATGCAGACGGGTACTTAAATTATATTAAAAAATCGGATGTGGCCAGAACATGCCTTTCCCTGCAGACTTATATTTACGTTCTCATTATTTTAATTAAATTTAAGTCACCTTTAATTCAATTTTCATTCTTATTTGCTAACTGGACTTATTTTCAAAGGTGGCGTAGAGAAAATAAAAAAAAAATAAAATATCTCGAAAACGGCTAGTCCTAGTGTAATGGGGGTTGATCTTATTCTTTTCATCTTTAAAAATTACGTATAAGACAAACATTTAATGGATATATTGGAGCATACGTAGTTTTTATTTTAGATTTTGACCAGTTTTGCGGGCCATTTCGTAAAACAGATCAGGTTAATTTTTTTCGAATCATGCCAAAATCTAATCAGCACCAGGGTGATCCACAAGTGACTTATCTACCAAATTTTGTAAAATTCGGCCCACTAGTTTTTTAGCTAGATTGGATACAGGCAATTTTTGCGGGTCATTTCGCAAAAAAGGCGGGTTCTTCTACCCCGAATCGTACTAAAAACTACTCAGCACCAGGGTCACACCAAAGTGACTTGCCTACCAATTTTATGAAATTCGGTCCAGTAATTTTTGAGTTAAAGTGGATACATACATTGCACAGACAGACACACACACACACACACACAGACGTCACGCTAAAAATAGTGTTTTTGTATTATAGAGATCTCGAAACGCGTAGATCCGTCGAAAATTCGAGTTGTGATTTTCGGTATGATTCCAAACACTTTCCCTATACATTACCATGTATTGCAGGGAAAGTAATAAAAATACTTAATTAAAATAAAATTTTAGCATGTTGTTGAGACGACTTGTGGGACCTATGGGAATGTAAGTGAGTAATATCACCCAATTAGTTTTGGATTGAACCCGGGTTGAAAAAGAAAAATACATTGAACCCTATGGGATCTAATTTGTTAAACATTTTTAAGCGAAGTTAAAATTCACAAATTGCTTTGAAAATTTAAAGAAACATATTAAATTATCCCATAAAATATATGAAAGAATTTCATCAAAATATGTTTTGTAGTTTTTCAAATCAAAATCAAAATAATAATTACACCCATATAATATAAAGAGATCACGTGACCCACATACAAATAAAATATGGAATCCAACTTTTTTTTCCAATGTAAAAATCGTGATTTTTAAAGTTTTTTTAAATTTATTTTTAGTGTTGCATCGGCCCTAAAACAGCTTTTTTTGCGTAATTGTTGTGCATCTGTATTCTGTGCCCACGCAATTGCTATATTTTTGAGTAAAAATGATCTTCAAACTTTCATTATTTCTACAACAAAGCTTAATTTTAATGGATTAAATTTTTTAACTCAAAATTGTTTGCCTCTGGAGTCTGGAATAAAAGTGATATGATTGAAATATTCACTGCATTTACATAGAGAGCCAGACGATTTATATTTATGGTATCTTCCTTTGTGTAAGGTACTGTGATAATTTAAAGTGTATCGATAGCGCTGAAGGTATCGCATTTTAGAAATGTTTAAAGAAATTGCATTTCAATCCGAAACTGTTTCATAATCAATGCATTATGCATGATTGATCTTTCTTATTACTTCTTATTCTCATTTCACCTAACTGCCAACGGATGCGACAGTGTATACGTATTATTTTAGTAGTGGACGCTTAACGCCGTCAACAGCGGGTAATTCATTTTTAGTAAAAAATTATATATATTTTTTTAATTTGATCTCTTTTCAATACACAAATATTGTTACTAATATTTTCTTTTACTTTCCTTATATACAACATGCATAAGGAAAGTATTGCAACGGGGTCGAAAATTCGAATTCGAGTTTTCGACGGGAGAGCACGTTTCAAGCATCCCTGATGACGAATCAAACATTTTTGAAGTGATATATCTCTGTGTGTTTGTGTGTATGTGTGTGAAAGTATATGTATGTGTGTGTGTCTGTGTGTCAGTGAGTCTGTGGAGACGATATCTCACGAAAAAATGGAACGATTCGAATGAAATTTGGTACAACAATCACAATCCGTGAATACTGGAAGCCTATTGTTTTTAAACGTAATCGAATGTTCAAAACCCACCTAAATTTACAAGGGAAATATTGAAAAAATCATCAAAAAATCAAAACCTTTAATAAAGTTACGGAAATAGACATTTCTTATGTAATTTTTCCTTAGAAAACGATTGACATAAACTTTAGAACGCTAGCGTGAACCATTCTCGAGATATTGTACTTTTTCAAACAAATGTATCAACAAATCGCATAAATTAAAAAAAATAATAATTCTTGAGAAACATGTTCACTTTTCATATATAATATCATGCCATAAATTTGAAGACATCATTCTCGTGGATCTAGCTCGTTTCATTCATGAGAAGAGATACTTTGAGTAATACTTTTGTATTTGAGCGCCAATAGTTATTTATCTGCTATAGGAATAACATATTTCTCCATTCATAACGCTGGGCGAGATTTTGGCGACGAATTTTGCGGAATGTCGCCAACTTGGCGAGTTTCTTTAATGTTGCCAAATTAACGAAAATCTCGCCAAATGGATAAAAATGACGCTAAATCAATGAAAATGACGACTAATCGTCGAAAATTCAATATCTTGGGAAGAATATAATTATCTATGATAAGAAAAACCTATTTTTTTACTGTAAAAGTAGTAAATTCATTGCATTATTCAAGGAAAGTCATGTATTGCCCACATCAGATTTTTTAATAATATGTTACAATATCGCAAATTACAAAAATGTATATCTAATTATAATTTTGTATATAATATTTCTATATAAAACTACTATCGTAACTGGTTCTATCGTACATACATGCGATTTAATGACACATGCATTATAGACGAAAACAAACAAACTTCTTAAAGTGTTTTCCGAACTATAGACGTGTAATTTATTATAGTTTCGTACATAACCGTTCTGGAAAAAAATACTATTGTAGCTGGATCTGAAATTGTCATATACGCATACGCTTTAGGAATACACGCACAAGAAAAAACGAAAAAACTTCTTAAAATATTTTCAGAACTATAGACATGTAATTTTATCATAATCTCAAATGCCAATTTTGTCAAAAAGCAGTCATTTATAATGCAAAAATTCTAGACAGCAGTTAGAAAGTATTATAATTGAGAAAATACAAATGCGTATTTCCATTTAATTAAATAAAAGTACATTTTTTAATATATTGTCTGAAGCTTAAAACTATTTTATTAATATTATAATTTTTTATAATGCATATAATTTAGCACTAGAACGACGGATATTTTGAACTACCTAGAACGACGGGGCAGAGGTCAATTTGACAGCCATATAAAAAATACAGCATACCTTTAATTCAAAACCAAAAAAAAATCTGATGTGGGCAGCACTTGACTTATTTTATATAATGCAATGAATTTACTACTTTTACAGTAAAAATAATAGATTATTTTTATAGTAGTTTATATTATTTCCAAGATATTGAATTTTCGTCAATGAATCGTCATGGAATTTTCGTCAATGAATTGTCATCATCAGTGAGTCGTCATTGATTTAGCGTCATTTTTATCCATTTGGCGAGTTTTCGTTAAGTTATCAACATTTAAAAAAGTCGCCAAGTTAAAGACATTCCACCAAATTCGTCGCTAAAATCTCGCCAAGCGTTATGGACGAAGAAATAAGTCTTTCTTACAGCAGATAAATGACTATTGGCGTTCAAATACAAAAGTATTTCTCAAAATATCTTTTTTCATGAATGGAACGAGGTAGATCTACGAGAATGATGTCACCCAATTTATCGCATGGTATTACATATGAAAATTGAACATGTTTCTCAAGAGTAAATATTTTTTGTAATATTTTATAAGACTTTTTGATAATTGTGCAATATCTCGAGAACGGTTCATGTTAGTGTTCTAAAATTTATGTCAATCGTTTTCTAATGAAAAAGTACATAAGAAATGTCTATTTGCTTATCTTTATTAGAGGTGTTGATTTTTGATGATTTTTTCAAAATTTCACTCGATAATTTAGGGGAGTTCTCATAATTCGATTGCGTATAAAAACAATAAGTTCCCAGCGTTAACGGAATGAATTGTGAATTTTGTACCAAATTTCATTCGTATCGGTCTATTCGTTCGTCAGTTATCGTCTCCACAGGCTTACTGACACACACATACACACACACACCGACATCTCTTCAAAAATGTTTGATTCGTGATCAGGAATGCTTTAAACGTGCTCTCCCGTCGAAAACTCGAATTCGAATTTCCGAACCCGTCACATCACTTTCCTTATACATTATATATATAAGGAAAGTAACATCATAGTTACAGCATTTAGGATGTTTATTCGACACATTTTTTGCAATAAGCGTTCTCGAACACATTTCTATTTGCATACGGATTTGAGCCAGCCTTTTTTCCCCCGACGTTTTGCGAACCATATATACCGGAAATAGCGATGCTTTGATTCAATATTTTCCACTCAGTACCATCTTTGGCACGAAGATTTGCTGAAGTAGAGGTATTGTGTTGAAGGCGAGTTGAATTGGACATATCGTTACCTCCAGAGTCTGATTTCTCTTCTGAGGAGCTGACGCTGTGCTCTGCAATTTCATTTTTATCAGAAATTACAAAATCTGCGTCACTATCACAGCCGTTATCACTGGAATTCTCGCCAAGTTGCTGCAAAAGTGCTAGACACTCATCAGTGGTCAGTCGCATCCCACGAGACATCGTGCCAATATTTAATGCAATAATTTACATAGTCGTTGTTCTTTCTTGATATTAATAATTCGCAAAATAATACTAAAAAGCTGATTCAGTCATTCTTACTGCTGACAGTAGCGCAACGCTGCAGTCGGATTGCATCATCGTGTGGAATCTCTCTATATGTCATTTTGAACACTGCCGTCGTTCTAGGAAGGTCGTAAATTTGTTCTCTTATTATAAAACCTAGAATAATTTTCTTATGTGTTTTCAATAACTTTAAAAAAATAAGAAAAGTCATAAAATTTCAATGGGCTGGGATTAGCCGTTTTGGAGGAATTGTTTCTCAAAGTTGTTATGCGGTCAGAATGGCCGCTTCCTTCGTTCTAATGTTAAATAATAAAAATAATGAAATTTATTAAATGAGAAAGAGTTAATAAATAAGTATACTCAGATTATGCACCTACATATTCGTAAATATTTTAAATATTTTTATGAATGCAAAAGAACTTATGAAAGATATAATTGAAAGATTTTCATATTTATGTAAAAAAAAACATATCTTGATGACAAAAACTAGAAATATTTTAAAAGAATTTAAAATCAATTACGTCTTGAACAATAGAAAATTTGCTTTGTTAAAAAATTTAAAAATCTGATTTGGGCAACACATGACTTTCCTTATATAATGTAATAAATTTACTACTTTTACAGTAAAAAAAAAATGTTTTTCTTATAGTATATACTAATATTCTTTTCAAGATATTGAATTTTCGACAATAAGACGTCATTTTTAGCCATCTGGCGAGATTTTCGTTAATTTGGCAACATTTCAAAAAGTCGCCAAATTGGCGACATTCCACTAAATTCGTCGCCAAAATCTCGCCAATCGTTATGCACTAAGACATAAGTTATTCTTACAGCAGATAAATGACTATTGACGTTCAAATACAAGTATTACTCAAAGTATCTTTTCTCATGAATGGAACGAGCTAGATCCACGAGAATGATGTCACCCAATTTATGATGTCACCCTATGGTATTACATATGAAAAGTGAACATGTTTCTCAATAGGAATTTTTTTTTTATTTTATATGACTTTTTGGTAATTTTTTTGAAAAATGTACAATATCTCGGGAATAGTTCATGTTAGCGTTCTAAAATTTATGTCAATCGCTTTCTAATGAAAAATTACATAAGAAATGTTTATTTTCGTAACTTTATTAGTGGTTTTGACATTTTGACGATTTTTTCAAAATTTCATTCGAAAATTTCGGGGGGTTCTGAACATTCGATTGCGAATAAAAACAATAGGCTTCCAGTTGTTGTTGTTGCCGTGTCCCTAACATTACATTTAAGGAAGAATGAGTGCACTGCTTCTGTTTAGTCTAAAGAGCGGGGGCACCCGAAGGTAGAAGTCTGACTTCTGCCCCAATAAGACATCACAACATCCATGCCCGCAGGCGGGACTCGAACCCGCAATCTGGCACCCGAGCCATCACGAGGAAACGCCTGCCTCTTTGACCGCTCGGCCACCACATCGGCTAGGCTTCCAGTGTTTACGGATTGTGATTTTTGTACTAAATTTGATTCGAATCGGTCCATTCGTTCGCCAGTTATCGTCTCCACAGACTCACTGACACACACGCACAGACACACACACACACACACATACTTTCACACGCACACACACACACACACACACACAGACATCACTTCAAAAATATTTGATTCGTGATCAGGGATGCTTGAAACGTACTCTCCCGTCGAAAACTCGAATTCGAATTTTCGACCCCGTACTTTTCTGATACATTATATATATATATATATATATATATATATATATATATATATATATATATATAT
Source organism: Amaurobius ferox (assembly GCA_951213105.1). NCBI lineage: Eukaryota > Metazoa > Arthropoda > Arachnida > Araneae > Amaurobiidae > Amaurobius > Amaurobius ferox. Next base: position 38,768,255 of record OX578147.1, on the reverse strand, counting down.
ATATATATATATATATATATATATATATGATGTATATATATATATATATATATGTATATATATATATAATGTATATATATATATATATATATATGTATATATATATATATAATGTATATATATATATATATATATATATATATATATATATATATATATATATATATATATATATATATATATATATATATATATATATATATATATATATATATATAAGGAAAGTAATAAGTCTCCAATAGAATTCAATAAGTTAATTCAATGCTTTCAGTCGAATTTATTTCAATTGCACAAGATAATATGGGACTTTGGCAACTAAAGTAAGGTATATGCACTCAAGTGCCAAAATTCCCGGAGTACCTTTTTATTATAGTGTTGGGCCTTCGTTAGCTCAGCGAAGAACTATTTGGCGGAAGTCTCCAGGAGAAATATTCAGTCATGCTGTCTAGATAGCAGCCCATAATTGTGTGGTTGTGATAGGTGGTGAAATGTGTGCAGGAATGACTCTTTCGATCATATCCCGGACACTCTAAGGGGTTCATGCCTGGCGATATAGGTGGCCAAATAGTATTCTGAAATTTTCCAGAACTCCTCAAACCAATCGCAAACAATATAGGACCCTTGACACAGAGCACGAAAATCATCTTAATACAGTGGTACGGGATGGAGCAACATGTCCATATGCTAATTGTAGACGGTGAAGACATTCTTCTTGATTTAGCCCCCCTTTAAAATTATACGAGTAGAAAATCATAGCTCGATAATGTTCTCGCGTCAACCTCACTTTCTTTTCTTTCAAAATTTATTCTACGATAGTTAAATTGTATTTGTTGCCGCAAAATTATCGTCTGCGGACATAAAAGTGTTTCCGCATAAAAGTGTATTCATCTCGAAATTTCGCATGCAAATTCCGTTATACCGAATATGCAAATGATTAAATTTGCAAGGCCAAAGAGTGTTAACTTTGGTTATAGAGAGCGTTTCTATTACGCCACTAGCATCCTATAAAACATGGTAAAAATGTGGACGGTTTATCTTTGTTTGTTATCGGCGTTGCGGTTTATCTTTGTTCGTCATCGCGTTGCAGTTTTGTGGAGAAACAATCAATAATGCAGTTACGAAGTTGCGGAAGGCCTTATATGCAATTGGGCAAGTTCGAACGTTGTCATATCGTCGGGATGCGTGAAGCTGGCTGATCATACCGAGAAACAGACTGCCGCCTGCACCGAACAAATACTGTTGGGCAAATTTTTTGACGGCAATTGTTGCTGCATCGACGGAATGAAGGCTCTGGATGGTCAAGGTACACAAATGCGAGGTAATATTGGATGATTGTGCGACTGCCACGAACTGGCCCAACGGCATCATTGTCCGCCATCCACCGTTCTACAGCCTCTTCCATACCATTCGTGGTACCTTCCACCATCCCACGGCGCTTGGCTGACGGGGGGGGGGGGATGTTACGATCCCGGAAACATTTAAGACGTCTGTCCATAACCCCACAACATCGTCATACTCGTATAGAGTGGTGTCGTAGCAGATTATCATGGCTAACAATTCTTAAATATCACAACCACCTAATACAATATCTATAATTGAATAAAATAATAAACAATTAATAACATGAACAATTATAACAATTAATAACATGAACAAATATAACAATCAATATATTTGTAGAAATGAAGCAATAAAACATAGCAATAATAACATAATGAATACATTTAACATTCAAATGCCCTGAACTTCAAGAGAATATAATAATTGCAGAGGATGTCTGATAGTTCCACCTTCAGTCTTAATTGCATAGGAACGAACTTTACCATTAAATACAATGAATAGCTTAGTTACCTTGCCTATTTTCCACAAGTTTCTCGGAACACGTTCGTCATTGATCAGCACTATGTCATTAATCTTAAGATCAGTAGGTTTTTTAGAAGGAAGCACAGTGTTTACCGAACTTAAATTCAATAGATATTCCTCTTTCCATCTTTGCCAAAAGTGATCAAGAAGTGTTTCGCGATAATTATACCGATTCTCCAACACTTTCTTGGTACTAGAGAATTTTTCACTGCTCAGTCTTACTACTGGTTTACACATTGGTCATCTTCTCAACAAGAAATGAGCAGGAGTAGGCGGAAATGGCTCTTGAGAATCTGCATACACATATGTTATTGACCATTGCTTCAATATCCATGAGCACTGTTTCAAGCTCGTCAATTGTCAAAGACGTCTTTCCAGTTATCTTCCGCAGGCACATCTTCACTGAGCGCACCAATCTTTTGTAAAATTCTCCCCACCAGGCTCCCTTCTCGACAATGCACTTCCACTTTATTCCATACGATGCATAAAATTTTCTTACATCCGCATGATGTATACTTTTTCACATTTTTTTTAGTTCGAAATTTGCATTTTTGAACGTTTCGGAGTTTTCTGAATACACTGTAGAACACAGTACTTTTCTGGCAATAAATCTACGAAAAGCTAATAAGGAAGTTCAGTCGTGAGTCTATTTATAAGTTCCAAATGGACAGCTCTAGTGACTGCACAGGTGAATAAAAGAATATACAGTTTGACGGCACTACTGTTCTTGATGAAGACAGGTCCTACAAAATCTAAACCAGTGTTGGCAAAATGTGGTGATAATTCAATTCTATCCGCAGGTAAAACATCCATAATTTGAGTTTCTAAACGAACGTTGTATCGTTTACAAATGGCATATTATTTTATAAATGACTTTATAAGCTGCCTTCATCTAATAATCCAGTTATTCTCTCTGATCTGCACAAACGTGTCTCCTAGTCTGGAATGAAGAACCTTCTCATGCGCTTGTTTAAAAATGAGTTCAGACAATTGGTGCTTGGTAGTAAAATTGGATGTTTCTCATGCTACTTTAAATTCTATCTTTGCAATCTTTCTCCTACAAGAATTAATCTTTTATCATACATAAATGAATATAGATCACAAATGCGTGATTCCTTCGGTAAATTTTTATTTTCTCGAAAACATTTGGCTTCTATAGGAAAACTTTCACCTTGAGTTTTGCTTATCCAAAATTGTTCGGCAGCTAAAATTTCTTCTGTTGTTAATTCATATGTCAGTCTTTTCTCTTTATGTTTTATCCTTGAATTTAGCATAAATCTCCTTATCCAAGCGGTTGTCCTATAAATTCGCATGATCGAATTAAATTTGTTTAAATCAAGAAGTTGATCTTCAGCCTTACAATTTTCATTAGCACAATAAACCGCCACTTTAAATTTCGATTGTAAATCTTCTTTGATTGCTCCTTTGTTCCTTTCATTCTTTGTCCACTTATCAAGAGGTTTGACTAACCAATCAGGTCCATTCCACCACTTTCTGAAATTCAATAACTCATCTGCTGAGCACCCTCTTGAAAGTATGTCATCAGGATTTTCAATTGAACGGCAGTATTTACAATTTTATGGGTCTGAAACTGTTTGAATTTCAGTTACTATATTGAAGACAAACGCTTTCCGCTTCTTTGCATTCCCACGTATCCATCTAATAGTTACTTGCAAGCCCAGACCGAGGGTCCTGACCTGAGAGTTTGTAGGACATGTATCCACGGCATAAACGGCATGGCACAATTGGCCTCGGGAGAAGACAATTTCGGGAGAAGACAATGCCCCCAGCACGATGCAAGCCATCGGGCCACCCTAACCCAACGAACACAGGAAACCACCGACTCCACCACGCAACGAACGCACAACCCGGAACAGTAACTAGTCTAAAAGTTACTGTAGAGTCTGACCACAAAGTAATTATCACCTATATTAAATAAATTTCTCAGGGACTTTAATAATCCTGATCCTATTAATGCGGCTATTAACTCCAACCTTAGCAATGTTCGTTTCTTTACTGGCGCAACTCGTGTTTTTGAAGCAACAAAACTGACTCTAAATATGTTCTTCTCTGTTCTGTAACGTGCATATGTTACAGCTCCATAAGCGGCTTAGCTTGAATCATAGAAAATATGCATCAGCAACTCATGCGGATTGGGGGTGTTTTCACTCGAAAAGTAACATCTTCCAATGGATAAATCTTGCAATTTTGGAAGTTCTTTGTACAAATTATTCGATTTACGTTTCAAATCATCTGTCAATTCTTGAACCCATTCTAAGCCATTCACCCTCAATTCTTGAAACAAAATCTTAATCCTTATCACTAAAGGGGGTACTATTCTCATGAGGTCGAACAGCTTGCATGATAACTTCAAAGTACTTATTTTAGTATTACTGCAATCTTCAAATGCTTTTAAAGGAAATGATAAATCATAATTAAATTCGCCTGTTGAAGTGTTCCACGTAATTCCCGAAACCTTGATAATAATTGTCTCATCTTCCACTGTTTGATGTTTAAAATGTGTATTATGCCAAATATGCGCAAGTTCCACTGAATTTGATCTCCATTTACGAACGTTCATATTTGCTTTTTTCAAAATAAATTTGGCATCCATTGATAAACCTTCAGCTTCAATAACATTATCTACACCAGGAATAAAATCGTCCACATACAAATTTTCATTTAAGATTTTAAAAGCTTCTGGATGTGTTATTTCATATCTCTTGATATGATGCTTTACCGTCGCCGCTGAAAGAAAGGGGCTTGATCTAGCCCCGTAAGTTACTCTGGTCATTCTATATGATCTCCACTCTTCCGGGGGGAAATTTTCAAACCATAGAAATTTTTCATAACCTCGGTCTTCCTCCGCGACAGAAATTTCCAAAAATGCTCGTTCAATGTCTGCTATAACAAAAATCTTGTTCATTCTAAATTTCAAAAGAATTCTTAAAAGGGTCCACCAATCAAAGTGTTATTCAACGACAAGCAGTTCGTATCTCGCGACGAGCCGTCAAAACGATCCTTATCTTCGTAGTCTCATTTTAACGTTTTAAAATCGGGTGATGAGATAAATAATATCCGCGCCTTGTTGTTTTGTTTGTGTGTGAATCAGCCCTTTCTATAACCCCATCTCCCAATTGTTCCTTAAATAGATTTTTATATTCTTTATAGAGTGAAGGGTCTAACTTGAATCTCTTTATTAGACTAAAAAGTCTGCTTCCAGTAACAACATAATTATTTTCAATATTTACTTCATCCCTAAATGGCAATCGAACCTCATATCTGCCATCCTTAAATTTGATTTCCTTTTCAAAACGTTCTAAAGTCTCAACATCAATAGCTGAATTTTCATTACAACCTTGAGTTATACCTAAACGCTCTACATTCCAAAATCTTTTTAACTCATTATTTATAATGGCTCTGAGCTATTATCGATGGGCGATAATGGCATTGCATTTTCACATTCAGCAGAAATCAATTCTTCCCTTAACTTATGATTCATTTCAGTATTCGTGTAAAAACAAACATTTTTTACGGCTAAAGAATCAAGCATTTGTCCTCGAAATTTACCCTGTATCGTCCAACCAAATATCATTTATATAGCGTATAAATGTTTATTTAATTTTTCAATACGTCCTGTGTTGACATTCCAAAAGAGATCGATCCCAATTAATATGTGTATCGGTTTAGTGTCTGGATACTTACAATCATCTGCCAGATGTAATTTTTTTCGTTTAATTAGGCTTTCAATTATTTGGCCAGGTGCCAAGATCACAGCTCCAGTTATTTCTTACGTAATAAAAACTTCTTCGGGACGACTGGCACGCCCGCGTGTCGGCTGCGACCTTGCATTCAAGGACGGACGGCACGCACTCGTGACGGAGGAAACTTTACCGTAAACGGCGAGTGGCACGCATGCGTGCCTTCATGTGGAACGTTTTAATTTGTCTACTAGATGGCGTTAAATGTCCGTGGAACTAACTTCAACGTAATTTTCAGATACATGACCTTGGCATAAGGAGTTTACAATGAATTATTTCTCCATTTGGAGCGGTGAAACATGATTTAGTAATATAAACAGACAGAGAAATTCTCGCGGCATCAACAATTTTATAATTGAGTTTCGGGTTTTGTTTTTATTTCAGCGGTATGATTTCGTTGGTGAATCATACGAACATAAGAGAGTATTTTTTTCTTTGGGTTTTAGAGGCAGTGAAATTATTCGTTTATTTCGGATGAAAGAATGAGAGCAACTAACGAGTATTTTGTATTCAGATTTGTATGAAAAATATACATCAATAATATTTCTTTTGAAAATAAATATTTCTTTTATTTCTGAAAAAAAAAATAGATTCCTGTGTTGAATACGGGATTTTTAGTGAATTTTTTTCGAGAGTTAGGCTTATAGCAAAAAATTTGCCGTCCTTTGGGAACAGTTCGGAAGCGAAGCGCTCCGTCTTTTGGGCCGCGGCAGTTCCGGAATTTCGCCGTCGCGAAAGGGGTTTAGATCTTCTGTTCTAGTTTCTATACTCTCTATTTCTCAAATGAATTTCTGCAACATCAAATTTTTTTTTTAACGGATCCAAACGTAAACACAATTAAACAGTCCTTTTTGATGACTTTCAATTGCAGTTCATCTGCTAGTGATTGCGTAATGAAAAAACGTATAGAAACATTATCCATGAGAATTCTTAGTTGTTTTGATTTTGATTGAGTGCATATTTCAGAAGGGTAAGTTTGTAATAAAACGTTTTCTGGATTTTTAGAATATGAATTTAAATGTGAGACAGAAGAATTTAGCATTTGATTTTCTGAGTTTACTGTATTTATCCTCGTATCATTTGTCGGTTCTGTGTTAGAATTTCAATTCTGTGTACAAATAATTTCATGGTGGTTTCTACCGTTACATATTTTGCAGGGTGACATTTGCCTTCTACATTTTTCACTGATATCAAAACGACCAAAACATCTAAAACGACGACCATCCCTTTTCAATTTGAATTTCTTATCCTCTGCAGAAATGGTTTTACAATTGAAAGCGTTATGGTTATTATCGTTACAGAATATGCATGATTTTACTGTAGTGGAAAATTCAGCTGTCGAAATAGGTTTCGAATTGAATTTCTTTTAAACGCTTCGTTTCTGGATTCGATAGGTGAAACTGAATTTCTTGTTTTCTTAGTATTATGCAATACAATCGAAGCTTCTCTGCGATTCTACGAGTTTCTTGATTTCAAATTCTGATTTTGCACTTATTTTCCTATTGAATTCCAAACTTATGTCTTCCGGTGTCAGTTTCATCAAAATCGGACATAGAATTTTCCCAAACGAATCAGATGTGACCCTTTTGCTTCCAAATTTCTAATTTGTATTTCACATCCATCATATAGTTGACTAAGTGCCGTTATGGTAGAAGAGTTTGAAACAGGTTCTAGATTCAATAAGTTGGTTATATGTGAGTTTATTACAATATCCGTTATCCGATACGATTCTTTAACAGTACCACGCATGAGTCGTAGTTTTCCCTGGTAAGTTTAAATCCTTTAACAACATTCGCGGCGATACCGCCCAAAAGTGTCTTTAAATAATTAAATTCTTCTATTTTGGTTAAACCTTCATTTCCATGTATGGCATTATCAAATTGCGACCAAAATTCAAGCGACAGGGGAGAATCTCCATAAAAATTTTTAATGACGATTTTTGGCAACTTTACTAGTCTATGTTCATTCACATGTGAACTTTCGGTATTTGAGGAAAATGGTCTTTCATTATTTTGCGTAACCACATTAGAAATTGAACCTTTTACGCTTTCCTTTATATATCAAGAAATTTTACCCTTCCACTGTTGTTATTTTTTCCTTCTATTCTTCGCTAAAATTAATTTCATTTTCAAATTCATCTGGATCAATAATCCATCCAATTTCTTCGTCGAGATCCTTATAAGTTTTTTAGCCTTCTCAATTAACTGATCCAAAACTCCGTTTAATTCGTCAATGGTTTGCTGTCCTTCAATTATTAGCTTCATAAGGTTCTCAAATTTATTCGTTAATTTAGTTGTGTTAGCTCTAATAATGACGCGTTTCCGCTTCAGTTGTTCTGGTTCCATAATAATCTTTGGAAATGTCTTAATTAAAATCTTCAATTTGATTCACTTACCCCAAACAGTTGATCTATTTCTACGCCCCACATTAGGAGCTAAAATGTGAAATTCTTTCCTTAGAACTCGCAGGGTACACTCGCATGGTTCTTCACTTGTTCTCGTGGGTAGAGAAACAATACCCGATTGTGGTAAGTCCGGCATTAAGGCACACGCACCATCATTAAAAACACGACACTTTATTTATATATACATTTTATCTCTCGCGACGCGGTGGTCTAGCGGTCGAGGGGAGGGTTTCCAAGCGATCGTTCGACCGCCGCGTTGTGGGTTCGAGTCCCACGTAAAGTATGGATGTTGAGTTGTTGGGAACAGTGTGTTCCGCCCCCTCTGGTGCGCCTGGGGCAACGTCCTAGGACGGCTAAATGGTTCACGTTCCTGGCCAATGTATAGGCGAATGATGGAAGTCAAGTGCCTGGCCATTTGATTAAAAAAAATTATCTCCCTACTACCATCTTCTACATCATTCGTTTATATAAACTGGGAGCACATTCCGACTTAACAACTCTATCAGATTATAATCCCTGACTAACAGAATTAGCATACTTGGAAGGCGTCGTAGCGCCATCTATAACAATGATGAGCGAGAATTTATTATCAACACCAGCAGAGTAGCATCACATAGTGTTCAGCGATTAATCACTCTTCAGTATTTCAGCAATGACCATCGGGTACGTGTGTGGAGGCACCAGGGACAGCGATCCCAATCAGCCTTTGTTTTACATAGGCACACAGCTATTACCCCTGGTGTGATGGTGCAATGTGCTATATTTTACGACAACAGATCTGGATCCGCTAGGAAGTTTTATTAGCTAGGAATAATCCACTAAGTTGCTTTTTCTATCAATCGTCACACGGCCTCCCCCCTAAACGGTACCGTGATTTAGTATGGTATACCATTTGTGGATGAACACATTTGGCCCACGTTTCTGGAAGTATCACAGCACAACGGAACGTCTCTGACATTGTGAGACCAGCGGTACAGCCTGGCAAATTTGTCAGGCCTGAAAAAGTAGTGCAGGCTTGTCATCCACGCCTGGACTCCTTTTAAACAAGATAATCTCAGGCCACATACTGCGCGGGTAACTATTAATAGTCTTCAAGGTTTTTATATCCTGTCTTGACCAGCATATTCTCCGGATTTGTCGACAAATTGAGCATATCTGGAACATCATTAGTAGCAGATTAACAGAACTCCCAATTCCAGCAAAATATGCCCAGTTAGAAGCCCAATTGCATGATGAGTGGAATGCAATCCCTCACCATGCCATTGACCATCTCTTTGACGGGATACATCGTCGTATTCAATCCTGCATAGCAGCTCGCGGTGAGCCCTTTCCATATTGATCCAATGTCAATAAAGTTCCATGCTTTCATTTTCCAGGTTTGATATTTCGATCATTTGCTCGACTCGATTTCAGTTGTGAGCAGTATATGTTTTTATGGGATGAGAGTGGGAATACGGATATGATGATTCAAGAACTAATGAAATATCCTTTGAAATAGTGTTTTTAAACTCATTATTTAAAAAAAATCCAAATACTATTGTGTATTTGCTGCAATTATGTTTCTATGTTCACGCACACGTAAAAGAATCTGATGTGGGCAGCACATGACTTATCCGTGTAATCTGTTATTCACGTTCTCTTTATTTCTTTAATAAGTCATTAAATTGAGTTTAATTGCGCAAAATAAGAGCCATAATTATTTTAAATTACGCTGAATTTGCACTTTTTATTCAATTTTCCTTTTCATTTTATAACTGGAGTTATTTTCAAAGGTGGTGTAGTGAAAAAGCGAAAATATTAAAACACCTCGAGGGTAATGTAATGGGGTTGGTCTTAATCTTTTCGTTGTCAAAAATTACGTATGAAATAAGCATTTAATTGATATATTTGAGCATACGTAGTCTTTTATATTTAGATTTAACAATTTCTGCGGGCAATTTTGCAAAAGTAGGTCGATTCTTTTTTTTTTCCGAATCTTAACAAAATTTAATAAGCACCAGCGTAACCTACAACTGAATTATCTATCAAATTTTGTGAAATTTGGTTCATTATAATTTTCAACTGAATAAAGGGGATTTTTGAGTGCCATTTCGCAAAAAAGGCAGGTTCTTTTATCTCGAACAATGCCAAAATCTAACCAGCACCAGGGTTGCCTACAGGTGAATTATCGATCAAATTTTATGAAATATGGTCAATTAGTTTTACAGTTAAAGTGAATACAAAATCTGCACAGACAGTCATGCACAGATATCACGCTAAATTATATTTTTCGTATTCTAGAGGTCTCAAAACGACGTGTATATTCGCCGAAAACAAGAGTTGCGATTTTCGGCACGATTCCAATTCTTTCCATATACATTACCATGTATTGCAGATAAAGTAAAATTGTCATATGCAACAAAAAAGTCAAAGTATAAATTTTATATAAATAATCTAACTTTTCGGCGAAAAGCAACGAACACAGGGTTCAGTGAAAATCAGAAGAATATCCCTAATTCTAAATTTCTCACGGTAGAAAGGGATCTTGCAGGGAAAGATGTATCTCACCCCTTATTTAGGACAGCAGGGCGACAGTGATTGACAGCCACCTTTCTTTGGGGTTAAGTGCAAAGGGATAGGAACTCGAACGAATCTTCCCGTTCTGAGAGAGAGTTAAGATTTTTCGACCCCGCAAGTTAAAGATTAAACATTTTGGGGTCATAGTTTAAAAAATGATACAGTTATAGGTTTCTTAAGTATTATTAGGCATTTTAAAAATTTAAATTCTTGATATGTTGCAAAAATTCAGAAATATTTTTTATTTTTTTTTACATTTTAATCAATTTAAAAAGTGTTGTACAATTCAATAATATCACACCTGTAATATATTTAGGGAGCTTGGCCAAGTCTACCATTACATTTTTTAACCATTTGAACTAAGGACCGCCTTAATATATATATATATATGTTGTATATATATGTATATATATGTATATATATATATATATATATATATATATATATATATATATATATATATATATAAATTATTAAATCCAAAGTTAGAATGTATGTAGTAACTCATAATACACTATTCCAAAATTTTCTACAAAATACAAAGAAATAAAAGAAATTAAGACAAAAAGAGGAAATAATAAAGCATAATGCAAGTCATAAAGACAAAGACAATCAACAAATTTCAAAAATAAGGAATGCAAATAAGAAAACAATAAATTCAAGCAAAAAAGCTTGCACATGGAGGAGATTTAGCCTTACGATAAGTTCATTTCGAAAAAATTCTCTTCGGGTCCATATATCACTTCGAAATGAACACAAAAATGCTTGTTTCTGAAACACAAGATAGATTTTATCTATAAACTTGTGTTACATGGACGACAAGCATATAGATTGGAACAATAAAGGAAACATAAATACCTCAAAACACACCTCTTCAGCGCAACCATGACGAGCAAAATAGGACTGGACCAATGTTGCCATATATATATGTATATATATATATATATATATATATATATATATATATATATATATATATATATATATATATATATGTATATATATATATATATATATATATATATATATATATATATATATATATATATGTATATATATATATATATATATATATATATATATATATATATATATATATATATGTTAATTTTGAATAATTTTGCAGTGAAAAATGTCATTGCATTATGTAAGAAAATGTGTGTGGTACCCGCATCAGAGGTTTATGTATTGAAGGGAAATATAAATCGTATATTTTAAAAGAAATATTTTTTATATCATGCATGTTATTGTTATATTGTTAATATCCAATACTATGTAACATCATAAGGTTTAGAAGGATCACTACTATGAAGATGGTCCCTGTATGCTTAAGGCAATGAATATAAGTTTCATCGAACAACCACCTGAAACGGAAATAGGCCAGCTCCCCTTCCACTTCATCAAGGAATGCGCTTGGATTACAGGATGAGCCTAGGCGAGAGGCCAGCGTGCAAAGTGACGTCTTGCCCGCCACTGGTCGCACGTCTGCCCGAGATCGTGCGAGGCTGGGCCAGCTCACACATTAATTCCAGGGCCTCTAGCCAACCCTCTGTGATGACATTTTCCAATGACGCGTACATGTAACCTTATGCTGACCATATACATAGCAGGGGCTACAGTGACAGATCAATTGCATCCATAGGCGTAGATATGTAGCAGTCAACAATTTTCAAATGTTCGAGAGGAGACACTTGAGTTTCCAACTTTTAGAGGAAAAGGTTTTCCAGAGAACTGCAATAATGCCACGGACCGGCACCTTCCGATTACATGACAGAACTTCCACAAGAATCTCGAGGTAGTGCTGTGCATGTGTCTTACGTACATTTTGATAGACAAATACTATCACGCTCTCTCATTATCTCTCTACAGCCAGTAATTCATCGTAATTGAGATAATAGCTCGTTATGCAAATTACTGTATAAATAAAACAGATAGAGATTTAAGCAAAATGAACGAAGTATCAAATTTAAGTTGATGATTTTAATTACAATATTAGAGGGAACATAGTTATGTGGTTAATCATATATAATTATGAGAGCTGTTACTGTTTAATGGAGAAAATAGTGTTTTAATGAAATTAGATGTGGAATCCACTGATGTTTGAAGTAGATTAATTTTGAGATGGTGACATTGAGTATTTTTATTTTAAGATAGGATGTTAATTGTGTTACTATTATTAATTATTGTAAAGCAATTTATTATTGTTTTATATTTAACTTGGTGCCCTCATTGCCCTATTATTTTAGAATAACTGATTTGATGTTGCAATTTACAATACGGCCAGTGTCGAATTTGAGTGAAATGAAAAATAAAAATAATTTATGCGTCCTAACCGGAAGATCCATGCGATAGTTATGATCTATAGTAAGAAAATATAAAAATTATTTGTTTTCTGTTTTAATTAAGAAAATGTCATTATAATAATTTACATTTTTAACAACATCAAATTTATACTTGGAATAAATAATTTAATATTTCAACAGAAAGAAATTCAACACACTAATATAGCTAGATTATTATGCATTTAGTATATTACTAAAGTTAGCATTCTAAGTGAAAGAAAAGTTAATAGCAACGCCGTCATCTTTTCCGCCTCATTGAAAATCCTGCCTTTCTATACTCTTGAATCTTATTAACTTCAAAATGAAGTCTGTATTAGCGTCCAACAGTTCCCTTCTTTAATTGCCGAATAAGGGGGTTTTCTTCTTCTGAAAGAAGCTGGGATAGCTTGTGAAAGAAATGTTCTCGTACAAAGTTAAACTTTACTTCTAACAGTAATTTTGTGTTAATTTAAAAATCCTGCAAAGAAAATTTCACAAGTCTTGTTAAGGAATATAGGATAAAATTACACTTCTGTTAGGTGATTGTATCATAAATATGCTTTATTATGATAACAACCAGTATCGGAAAATAAGTTTTATTTTATAAGAATTTGTGCGCTTCGTACTTTTAGAATACCAATGACAATGCTTCAAGCTATCCCAATAAATGCAACACTTGCTTATGATAATAAAATCTTGAAACATAAGCAAATTACATATTTTCAAGTATTCCGAAGACGTTATGAGTCATCCTTCTCAGGTTAGAAACAGCTTTGCAAATACTGAGATATAACTGCGAGGAGGCATCAACAGTTTAAATAAGAATTTTAGTTCCTCAAATAAAATAAGTAAAAGTTCTCCTTAGAAAACACATTAGTTTTCACAAAACTAAAATTTGGTAGCTAAAATTTTAGTTTTCACAAAACTAATATTTGGGAACTAAAATTTCAATTTTATCAAAACTAAAATTTTGGCAAAACTAAAATGCAAGTATATAAAAATGCTTCTATTTTAGTAGTCTTAAATATTATGGGACCTCTGCTGTAAAAAGTAGGCTATTGCGAAGTGCATTCCTGGAATCGTTAAAAGCGAATAGGCGCGTTTGGGATTCCTACAGGCTGTCCTCCTCTCCTGATGGGGATCTTCATGTTTCAAACTTCGAGATTTATTTTTTTTTAATACTTAGCAAGTAATGAATATTTTATGTAATATTACTTTCTAAATTAGTATAAAAGTTAGATTAATGAGTCGTACAGAAGAATACGTAAAATTGTTATAATAATAATTAAAATGCTATCATCTTTCAATACAGTTTTTTAGAAAGAAATTTGTTTTGTTCTGGGGGCGATAAATATCTTAGCTGGTACTGGTTCCATACGTTTCTTGTGCCCAAGAGCGTCGTTTTGCTTCACAAACTAATTACTTCACTGAGTGGCAGACACAGAAATAATTGAGTAGAATAGATCTGATACGCCCAAGAATAAAATTCCCTAGGAATAACAGCCATTGAAATATAAACTAAAACAATAAACATATCAATGGTTAAAAATAATTCCGTTCATTACCTTTGCTTATCGTATGTGTAGCCAAAGGTGGAGGTCACCTTATTGATCGGAGTCGATATGTTGATGGCTGTGGTTTTGATTTCAATAGTTGTTTCTCCCGCTAGCGAATACTACTTTTGAGTGTTCCAGATTTATTAGATTGTTAGTTGGCTCGATATCTAGCAGTTGCATTGTAGCGTTTGTTAATAACACACAATGTTTCACATGATGAATCGGGCATATAACACTTTAAAACAAATTGAAGTCAGCTAATATGCGTATGCCTATAACGCTGAAACCTATATGCCTATAACGCTTCTTTAAACCTGAAAAAGTCAGATTTGGCACGTTTTCCATCGCTGTGGCAATTACATTTTTTAAGAACTTGCAGCAATTATGTCCTTCCAGTTGTTTGTATAGCTGTGTTTATTGTTGTTATTTATCGGTTGAGGTATGAGTTATTTATCAGTTGAGGCATGGGAGATTTTTCAGTTATTTAGTTCCGAGTACTGAAATTATTTGTGTGGCGATAAAAAACTTAGGTTAAGTTTAAATTATAAGTATATTAATATTAATTGTTTATCTTTAATTTTAGTGCTTGTAAATGCGTTGTGTTTAAGCAATAACCCTCCAATTATTTTAACTTATGTGTGAGTCCTGAAAAGCATTATTAATTAATATAAAAAGATTAGACTATTTAACTTAAACAATATAATTTATTAACAACATCAATTTATCAATAACACCAATTTTCATAAATATCAATTTTCATTTATTATCATTTTTCATTTAATTATTTTAGCAAGGGGAGATATGCGACCAGAAAAATTAGTTTTATGATGGTGTCTAGGACCTGTTATTATGAGCACATACCTTCAAGTTTAATCTTGGGCTTATCATCATTCTGAGGCTTGCATCAGTCTTATTTCTGAAAGTACTGCCACAACTCTGTGGTGTGTGGCTCGCATCTCGTACTTATAATGCACTCGCACTCTACGGAACACTCTACAAATCTGTTGGATTTATATGCTGCATCTGATTCCGTCTACAACTGCACTCTTTTCGTCCATATCTGCTACTGCACTCTCATTTTGTCTATATTTGAAACTCGTGTATTTCGTCCACAACTCTGGGGTGTGTGTCTCCGAACTCTGATTTCTTTCCTCCCATCCAAGCTGTGGTTCCTTCGGCGGGGGGGGGGGGGGGGGAGGGTAGCTCCGCCCTTCTTCCCCTTGGCGCTCATTGGTTCTTCTCAACCCAATGGCATCATTTCGCATCTAGCAAGGCCCCTCTCAGCCCCTTTGGTCTTGCACACCTAAATTTATAATTTTTTTGACCTTAAAGTTCAAGTCCTCATAAACCCCAGCGCCAGCCAGATTGCACGCTTTGTTCGGCGTTCTGGCCACCATAAATAATACAAATAAAAATGTCTCATGTGAGAACATATTCTGGTCTCACATATCTCCTAACAGACAACAAAAAACAAAAAAAAATTCAACAACAATAGAGTTCGATAAAAAGTTCCATTCACATGCCACTTTTTAATTGACAATTTTCACTTTTTTTTTGATAAAGTTTGTCCAGAATTAGTTCAACAGTCTTGCTGTAACACAAAAGTTTTTAGCACACATTATATATACTAAATAAACATAAGTTACGTACTCATGAACTCTACCAGGTCCAGCTTTCAATTGAAGCTAAATTAAATTTTGAGTACTTAAAAATATTTTTAAACATATGCACATTCACTTTGAAATGTTACACTCTACTATCTACTTTCATATTTTTAACACCATTACACATTTTTTTTTTTTGCACAAATTACACATTATTACTTTTTGAACACAATTCTTTACATACTTCATCTAACATTTTTCATAATTGATAACTTTATCACATATATAACATTTTTGCTGAACCTTGATACTGGTACATACTTATTAATACAATCACAATTTTTTTTTCTTTTTTTTACATCAGCCATTGAAATATATATACTTTTCACAGAATCTTGTAACTCCCTTTGCAATTGCATATGGGGTGACATCTTCCCTTTAAATTTTTTTTCTTACAACGCATTGTATGTAAACAAACAACAGCAACCCCTTGCACTTGATGGCACTTACTGATTGATCATTTTAAAAAAGATCATTAGAAAAATCCTTCTTAAAGACCCATTTTTCTCCATCTGTAGTGAATAACCGGTAACGGCGTTCAACTACCCTTTCCGAAAATCGGAAAATGACCAATTTGCAAAGAGACCCTCGACAACGATTCCTCTTATTTTAATCGGTTTTTTTTGCACAGCGTTTAGCAGCCTGAATTCCTTCAAATTTACTCTTAGAGCCATGACAATGCAATGTTCAAATGGACAACGTGCGGTGCGAATTCAAGCGGGCTGAACAAGGATACTGCCAGCGTGTTCACGGCTTGTAGTCAAGTATTGTACATATTTTATTAATCCACTCCGCGTGTTATATAAACGTCGACTTATTCTTTTAAATATAAACCTCCTCATCATTTAATTATTAATCATATCTGCTAATTAACCTTTATACAATAATGCTCATGGCTTGTACATTATATTATCATTGTATAACTCTTTTTTTTTTAAACTCAACCTAAATAACCCCTTATTTACATATTATTCAGTAGGTTCCCTTGAGGTGGCTTGTATCAATTATCAAAGTCATCTTAATGGTGCCTTATTTTACTGCATGTATACCCTTTTTATACTGACTTCATGTAAAATTTAACATTATTTGATTGTATTATCTTATTATTTAAATTTTATCTTTCCATTTCTTATTAAGATTCTCTCTTATTTAATTTGTTTTTTCTATACCTTCCATATGACTTTATGAAATTTAAAAACAAATTGATTTTTTTTTTTTAATTCAAATTTTTTTTTAAATTTTAAATTTAATTTTAAACTTTAAAAATTTTTTTATATACAATTTGTTTAAATTTCATTTTAACTCCTTGCTTAACCTTTCATAATTTTTACATTTTATATAAAATTATTTCATCTTTTTAAAAACAAACACAAGACTTTAATTTCTTGTCTGAAAATCTTTTATTTACTTAATTGAAAATGTTTATTTTATATTTTTAACAATTGAAATCCCTTATATTTATTATTTATCCTTTTTGAACGCGGATTTATTTACTCACCGTACCTGCAAAATTTATCATATTTATGTATTTCAATTTATTTTAATCCTTATGACTTTGAATACCTGACATTTATAACCATTTATAACCCTCGTTTGTTTATCATTCTATCTCACACATTATTATCTAATTATTACTTATTTTGACATTTTAGTAACTGCGGCTAACCCCTTTATCGCCGTAATACATATTATCATTTACATTTATGTATTTACCATATATGACATTTATTGCATCCAAATTCATTTTTATTTATCATAACATTTCTCAACAGTTAATTCAGTTTATATTTTCACAACTTTTCACATTTAAAAATACCTGATCATCATGTTATATTACATTACCAACAGAGTATATATATATATATATTTACGTAGATTACCGTTTGTTTACAAACACTTTTCAATTGCTACAGTATCTCATCGCTACCGTTAATTTTTATTTACATTCCCCACTGACATCTAAATGCTTTATTATTATAATACATTTGTTTATTCATTCCGAATTTATTTATATTCATTATATATGTATTTCACATTTATTTATTATCGTACATTTTTCTTCAATATTATTTACATTTTATTTTCATATCCATATTTATTTACATTTTATTTTCATATCCATATTTATTTACATTTTATTTTCATATCGATATTTATTTATACACACAAGATTATCGTAACCTTTCCTTACGTTGTAAATGAACAACAAAAATGCTTTATTTCGCACTCAAAAATTTTCAATTATTTTTTTATTTCAACCCTTTTGTTACACTTTCTGTGAATTAATTCATTTATTCACTAAACAAAATTTTAACTAAATTTAATTCATTCATCCTGTCACTTTAGGATTAATTTAGTTATTTAAATTGCTTGTACAATTTATATATTCATGAAAAATTTATTCCGTAAACAAAATTTTAACTAAATTTAATTAATTCATCCTGTCACTTTAGGATTAATTTAGTTATTTACATAGCTGATACAATTTATATGTTCCTGAAACATTTATTTACCTAAGCATTTTTAATGCACTTTTCACATTTGAACATTCCTACACGAGATATCGTGTCCTCGATTGGTTTAATGCAACGGGTGATTTACAGCTATTTTTACTGTTCATAATTTAACATTTTAAACTCAAATTGATTTAAAATGTTCAATTATTTATGTCTTTGTTTACTTTTTGACATAAAATATATACCATCCATGACTGATCTTTAATATTCTCACTTTCAGCGCATTACTTATTTTTTCACTTTATTTAAACCTGTCATTTCATTTTTAAGCCTCAAGACTCTTTCCTCAAAAACTCATCACTGTCCTGCCTTTCTTTGAAGACAAACTGAAGTGAATGGACTTGTCTTCCACCAACCTTATCCTTGCCTGGATTTGGCTCCAGATCTTGCATCTACCCAATTAGGTAACATATTTGATTTTACCTTTCATTTTTGTAGATTTATTTGCATAAATTAATCTCTGCATAATTTTCTTATCACATTTACATTTTTTGACTTAACATTATAAATTATATATAATATTATTTTTGAAAAAGACCTATTTGTACAATTTTTATCAATTTTTGTTAATTTCATACCATGTTCATTTTTAAACCATTCCACGATTATTCAGTTTTTCCTTAGAAATTCATCCCATTTCCATTCTAAACCAATTCCTTCCTTATTGCTTTTTTTTTTTTTAAATTCATATAATTATTCATTTTTTCATTTTTAAAATATTTTCAATTCCATATCATTTTCCTTTTAATCATTTGATTTGTTATTCTCTTATCTTTGTCTCATTTTACAATTCTTCAAGTACCAATCATCAGCAAAATTTGAATTTTTAAAATTTCTTGATTTCTTGAAACAATTTTGACCAAGCTTTCTCTCCCTATGTTCATGAATGTTTTCAATTTCATTTGTGTTATATATAAGTATTTCATTTAGTAACTCTAATTTCTGCCTAACTTACTCTTTGTATTTGCTTTGACTTTCAATTATTTCTGAATCTACTTTTATAATATCATTACCTTCATTATCATTGTGATTAACATCCCTTATTATTTTATTCTTTTCCTTTTGAAAATTTTTACAAACATTTGAATTTTGTATTTGTTGAAAATTATTATTTTAATCAATCGAATCATCCATTATTTTATTTTCAAGTGAATTTTGCTTATCATTATCATGATTTCTATTTTCATTTTCATTTTGAATTTGTTGAAAAATAAAATTTTGATTTTTCTTTTCCAAAACTTCCATTATTCTATTGTCCTCTGAAATTTGAATATTTTCCTTAGTATGAGTTTTAGTTGTATTTTGACCACCTTCAAAATTGACATTTTGACTAACCAGAACATCCGTTATTTTACTTTCAAGTAATTTTTGAGTATTTACATTATCATGACTTTGACTTTCATTTTGCATTTTCTGACCATTAAAATTTTGACTTTTATTTTCCAAAATATCCATTATTTTACCCTCATTTGAATTTTGAATATTTTCACTATCACGATTTTGACTTTCATTTTGCAACACATCCATTATTTTAATTTCAAGTGATTTTTAAGTATTTCCATCATTATGATTTTGATTTTGACTTTGCATTTCTTCAAACCTTTTATTTTCATTTGCATTACGTACTCTTTGAATTTTAGCATTTTCATTTTGCATAATTTTATGATCATTATTTTCAAAATTTTTATCACCTTTTTGATTTTGCATAATTTTGATATCCGTATTTTCGCTTCCATTCTGAATATTTTCATTCATATTTTGAACAATTTCAATATGTACATATTGTACAGTATAGCATTTCTTTGATTGACTCTCAATTATTTCACTGTTACCGTTATATTTACTTTCATTTTGTACTTTTTGTGCTATATGACATTTTTTGCGTGAATCTCATCGATTTCACTGTCCATATCATATTTTTCCATCAATTCTTCCTCACTTTGTACATTTTTGAATATAATATTTGGCGAGCAGGTGCCTGGGAGCCCAGCGGGGTGAAATAGCTCGCGAATTTATTTATGAGAATTGGTGAGTGTCAGATAACCAGGTGACGTCCCAACGGGTATATTACACCTGCGCACTAAGCGGAAAAGAAGTTTTTGCGAAGCGAGTTCAGCCAGCGTGACAAACTAGACTGCGATAGCTTCCGACTCCCAAAAGGAGTTACGGGGATCGACGAATGTAATGAGCCCTTAATAAGACAAAATAATGGTAATACCTTTAGCGTGTCCAATTGGTAGCAGTCAGTACTAAGGATTTCCACTTCTGGTTATTTTTCCACTTCCTATTTAAATATTTGCATTATGCTTGAAATATCTATTTTTCAAAATTGGATATAAATAGAGCTTAGAAAACAACTAATAAGGATTCATCATCAAAATTCTGGAGGAGATTGAGAAATTTACTAAAATATTCCATTCCTGCTCCTCTTAGCGACCTCCTCTCTCTCTTAGCGGCAAATTCAACGGTCTGGGTCTTCAACTCCCTGCTCCTCTTGCAGTTCCGCTTCCTTGAATCATAGATTCATTGATTATATTTTCTCTCGAAATATTTACTTCACAGGATTGGCGTAGATAATGATTGATATTGATTCAACATCAAATTTTTAAATATGTTGGGTAACTCTTAAATATCTAGGGTAACTCACTTCAATTATAAAACACACATTTTCCGAGCAACATATCTTTTGAGGATCGGCGATAGATTGTGCCTAGATGATATCTCATTGGATTCATCATCAAATTTCGGAGATTGTTAGAGGGTTTACACTTCATTTATCTTTTATTTACTGTTCGAAAATTGTCCTTGAAACACCTATTTCCTAGAATTGAATATATATACAGCTTAGATCAAGCCTGTGCAGACTTTTGCAGGTCAACAGCTATTCCAAATGTCCAGTGTCGCGGTTCAACATATCTTTATTACAAGATACTAAAATAATGTTAATTACACCATTCTATCAAAAATGTATATATAAATAAAAAATGCAGAGCAACAAAAATACAGTATTTAATATAAATTTAATAGGGCGTAAAGTTCTTTAAACCGTTGATGAAGGCTCTCACTGCAGTTTGTTAGCTAATTTTGATTCGTTCAGCATATAATTACTAACTGTTAACGTGCACATAATTCTAAGTGGTAATCTGTGAATCACAGGAAATGGTTTATTATTTTTTCCTCTAGGACATCTGAAATTGCCAATTTTGATTACTTGAATTCGATAAATATATGGTTTGATAATTTTTTTTTAAATTTCGACACTTTTTTTTTAATTTAGGTGATTACTCCAAAATGGACCTCCCGAGACTCCATTTCCAGTTACGCGGCCGGAAAATGTCCATAGCTTAATGTCAAAAAAAGATGGTCATATCTAGTCTAAAACTGAAAAACGGACGACCCTGTCACTGTAATTTTTTTACGAAACTGAGACGATAATACTGTGTCTAGAAATCAATATTTCCTCAGAGATACGGTTTGTTACTGAGATAGCATTTCTATTTATTTTGAATTGCTGCGCACTTATTCAGAGCCAAGGTTATTATATCTATAAGGTTGCGCCACTTCACCTCTAGCCAATGAGAGCACGTAAAGACGCAACGTCACTTGGAGTCGAAAATCAGGAACGGCCCGGTAGACTCCAATGTTAAAGGGTGGTAATAAAATTAATTTAATCATTTTTTTAATTTAAAATATAAAATAAATACTCAAATAACATTAATTTTACGTGAACACAACTTAAATATGCAGTATTGGGGTTTTTTGGAAGGGTACATACATAATAAAACTGTATTTCCCTTTCTGAAAAATGTAAATCATCTGAAAGTTTCGTTTCGCTTTTTGACACCTGTCATTGTTATTACAGGAGGCGATGTTTTTTTTATTAATGAACTTTGTTTTAAATACACGAATTTACAGAAATATGTTCGGAAAGTTTTCTAAACAAGCAATCATTCTAAAATTTTCATTATACACAAATAAACATCGCGTAATTTCTTTCTAAATGCAAATAAATAAAGTTATTTTCGATTATGTTATCTGTAATAATTGAAAATCAAAAAAATAATTAAAACGCTAAGAGTTGTATATCTTTTTAGTGGGAGGGGGGGGGGGATGTACTTATGCCGAACTAGTAAACGATTTAAGTTATGCTTTTATAGTGAAGAACTTATATTATTGCTAAACACTTGATTTTATTAGTGTTTTTTAGATCAAAAAGAGAATTTATATCAAATCGAAATTCAATGTAAACATATAAAAATATAGAAAGTAATCGTTTAACAAACACACTATGATATACTTTCAGAATAATAAATTAAATGTATTATAGTATATTGATTCATGATGAAAAATATACGAGCAAGCACCTGTTTATTTTCTTAAATCGTACCCCCCCCCCCCCCCCTTCATTTTTTGAATGTACTAAAATTTAATTAATAAAATGTAATGTAATAAAATTTAATTAATACAAAATGTGCGAGATTAAATCGAAACAATAAATAAAACGCTAACACTAAGAGTTTTATGTCTTTTTTTTTCGGGGGGGGGGATGTACTTATGCCTAACTAGTAAACAATTTAATTGATGCTTTTATAGTGAAGAACTTATATTATTGCTAAACACTTGATTGTATTAGTTTTTTTTAGATCAAAAAGAGAATTTATATCAAATCGAAATGCAATGTAAACATATAAAAATATAGAAACCAATCGTTTAACACACTCACTATGATATACTTTCAGAATAATAAATTAAATGTATTATAGTATATTGATTCATGATGAAAAATATATTATCATTCCATTTATTTTTCACTTACTATGGTGGTGGTGGTGGTCACCCGCTTCGGGCTCCTGGAGCATATAACAGCATTCGCAAGAACGGTTTTGCACTCCGTAAATCTTACTATGGTTAAGCATCTTCATCAGAATATAATTTTATATTTTCAATCTTCAGATATACATAAGACATTTCACACCAGCAAATCAACCAAAACAAAGTAGAAAATTTAAAATAATCCTACTTTATATCAGTTAATCAACTAGTAACAAGAAAGTCTATTTTATTATATCATTGTTCAAATGTCTTGAGAAATCTAGAATAGAAAATTAACCTTGATGCCAGCCTACAATGTGGTGTTGTATATGTTCAAATAATTCAATATTAGTTTGTATGCACAAATACTTAAATAAAACTATGTATATATTGTGCACTTCAAAGTTGACAATAACTAGAATAAATACTTATCATAAAAATATTATGTTATATTAAATAATACCCTCTGTAAATGCGTTTAGTTTCATAACAAGCATTTAGTTTCTTCATTGGGTACACACACACACACACTAAAATAACAAAGTAATAACAGTGAAAGATATAAATAAAAAATCACACATATTCCAGTAACTTTTACACTCGCATTCAAGAGCACAAGTTTACAGATCTTTACGACCATTCCATTGACTTGTAAGTATGCATTCAAAGTACAAGTTTGCAGATCTTTACGACCATTCCATTGACTTGTATACACACATTTAAATGCACAAGTTTACAGATCTTTATGACCAGTTATTAGCCTTAATAAAGACTGGATTGATTTAAAACAAAACAAAGTTTACGTAAAAAGATACGTGAGAAACAACAACCGCAACAAACGATCAGATTGAAACAGCTTGAGAAATAATAAAATATTTCGCCGGCACTCTCAGGCGAGATATATATATAATCTCAGGCGGCGATTGCCGCGCCATCTTGTGGCACTTTGTGTCGTTACTGCAAGTTGACTCCATCTGACGTCACAGATTCTGTTCGTGGCAGCGGAGTGGCACCCCCCTGGCTGCGTTTATTGTTGTCATTTATCAGTTAAGGCATGGGTGGAGGTTTTGCTGTTATATAGTTCCGAGTACTAAAATAATTTGTTTGACTTGAAAGACTATGTATATGTGCTATTCAAGTCCCATTTTTCTGAAAAAACTTATTTTTTCTGAATTTTGGTAGACATATACCGACATCGTTGAATTTCGGTATGATAGATCTCCCCTTCTTTAAATTTTTGCTTTATTTTATGAGTTACACATCATTTTCTATGCACTTCTGCAGTGACACATTTTCTTCTATATGGGTAAAGATTTAATTTTCCCAGTCGATTTCCAAATTTTCTGTGACTAGCTGGTGACCAAAAAGTCAAGTAGATGACCGAAGAGTGATTTATTGAAGCACTACACATTAAAAATATAGATATTTAATTGCAAACATGACTACAATGTTAGTTTCTTCACTTAGGATAAAGGCCGGCCGTCCAAATAGTTGCTCCTAGTCCCTTGGACGAGTCGGACGGTCTGGGTCTTCAACTTAGGATAAAGGGGATGATGACAACCACAAGCTGTATGGTTTATTCTTACGAAGAAACAGAGCGCTCCACAACTATTGTCGTCATGAGAATTACGTTTAAGTGTTATATTTCACGACAAATAAATATCTTATTGTTGTAAATCGCTCTACACTGAAAATGTAATACGATATTTACCTACTGTATTACGAAAGTTAGCCATTTGTATGTGATAAAGGTCAACAATCGTTCGTCATAGGATGCAGCGTAACGAGTCTGCAATGCAGTCTTAGCGAACGCCAGAGAGTAGGAGACAAAGCCTCCCGACTAACAATCCAATTATTTGGTTGGCGAGCAGTGGACCTGTGAGCCCAGCGGGGTGAAATAGCTCGAGAATTAACTTATGGGAATTGGTGAGTGTCAGATAATCAGGTGACGTCCAAACGGGGTATTACACCTGCGCACTAAGCGAATCACAAGTGTTCGCGAAGCGAGCTCTGCGAGCTTGAAAAAGAAGACAACAAATTCTTCCAACTCGCAAAACGAGTTACGGGGATCGGCGAGCGGGGGGCGGAGCCCTTACAAAAAAAAATAATGATAATAACCTCCGCGGGTCCGATTGGTAGCAATCAGCACTAAGGATTTCCACTTCTGGTTATTTTTCCATTTCCTATTTAAATATTTTCATTATACTTGAAATATCTACTTTTCAAAATTGGATATAAATAGAGCTTAGATGACAACTAATAAGGAATCAGCATCAAATTCTCTAGGAGGTTGAAAAGTTTACTAAGATTTTCCACTCCCTGCTCCTCTGGCACTTCCGCTTCCTTGAATCATAGATTCATTGATTATATTTTCCCCCGAAACCTTTACTTCACAGAATTGGCTTAGATAGTGACTGCTATTGATTCAATATTAAATTTTAAAATAGGCTGAGTAACTAACTCACTACGGATTTCCATTTCATGTTCAGGAGATGCCCTGTTCAATTAAAAAACACACATTTTCCGTGCAGCACCTCTTTTGAGGATCGGCGATAAATAGTGTTTAGATGATAGCTCATTGGATTCATCATCAAATTTCGGAGGTTGTGGGAGAGTTCACAAAGGATTTCCACGTCCTTGGAAATCACATTATTTTTAAAGATGATACAAACCGCTCAATGTTCTCTTGCTGAAATTCAATTTTCATTTATTTAAATAGTATTTAAATGATATTTAACATATTATGATAACCATAACTTTTTTGAAGATGGGAATCTCATAGGAAATTACTGAACGTGTTTATTATTGTGAATCATATTTTTACAAAGAATAGACAGGTAGATTTGTACGTTTGTCGTAATATTTTTAACAATCCATATACTTATGCTAATACTTTCTGAAAATTCAATCTTGCTGAAATTGAGTGGACGTGATTTATTTCCGGAAATAATACCTTATTTTTTAAAGAACCCTTAAAATTTAGAAGTTATTGAAAATTCATAAGAAAATTAAAATAGGTCTCTTTTTTTATAAAATGATGTTAACAATGCTTTGAATTCGGCATTTCCATCATCACAAGTAAATTTGGAAACTCCCATTGAACGTGATTTTCTACTTTATATGTTCAGGTAAACTATTTACATAGTTTCTCAAAATAGTGTGGTGATTTTTTAATGTAATTATTTAAATATTTTGTTTATATAAAGGTAATTTGTAACAATAACAACTGAATATTAAAAATGTTTAAATAGTGAATTATATTTTAACTTTGTGCAGTGAATTTATTTTTTTTTCGTCTTCAGCCAAGTTAAAATCGTGATAAAATGTCTTTTCTAGTATTAAGTATATTGAATGCATATTGTTAAGTATATTGAATGCATATTGTCAATGCAACACATATTTCGTCAACTGTTCTCCAACTTAGTTATGACTGTTTTAATAGACACCCTCGGCAGAAACTTCAACAAATATTTCATATCTCGTAAAATAACCGTTATTTCAATGTATTTCTCGAACATTTGGAAAGTCGCCATATTGTGGATTAATCGCCAACCCTGGCAAACCTTCTCAAACTTCGGCAAATGACAAATATTGATTCATATTATGGGATGCGATGGTTGTACGAGTATTTTCTCTTTCTATTTTTCCATATATACTTCAGTGAGAGAAAGAAGAAAAATAGCAAAAACATTTTACACGTTCATAACAACATAAATGGTTCAAGTTAACAACTGTGTTTTCTTAGAATAAAAATCTGTCCGATTATTTCAATTTATAAATCCATTTGTCATCTACTTTCTATAAGAACGGTGTGAATACAAACAAGAAAGTAAGCAATACTGAAATAAAGTCTTGGTATGATGTTCACAAAACTTCGAAGTCAAACTTATGTTAAAACTTTGAAATATGTTCTTAAAATTCGACAAAGTCAAAATCATTTTATTTGTGAAATATACTCCGAAAGCAGCCAACTTGGGCTGTGCTTTTACTCTTCTTGAAGAAAGTTATTTTGAAAATGAATATGGTATCAATTTCGATTTTTTAATGTAGGAATACAAGTCGTCGTTAATTTCCACTTATCTACCACCCCTTACTCCTAAGGCTTGGTACGCTTAATGTATCCTTTTATGCTTTAGTACATAGCCTTTAAATGTTTATTGCAATATAATTATGAGTTATTAATGTATTTTGCAAAAAAAACTTTAAAATCAATTTACAAAAAATTTGCATAATTTTAAAATTAAATTTACAAAAAAATTTACAAAATTATTAAATTAAATTTGCAAATATAATTGGATTTCATACAATTTCTGCCACCTCATTCTAAAGTAATATACTTAAATATCTGTTCTGCAAACAATATTTGCTACTAAATCTATACCTTACTACCAAGAAAAGTAAAACTAGCTATAAAGGGTGATTCAAAAGTTCGGAGCAAAAGTAAAACGCGATATAAAAATTATAATTTTTTAAACAATAGAACAACTCATTTATTTGAAAAATAGAAATGTCGATTCTCACTTTTTTCACAAACTTTTTAGAAATCCGTATATTTATAATGAATATTTTCTGAAAATTCAATGTTGCTGAATTTTAGAGAGCCTTGCGCGTTTAACGCCAGATAATTATTAGACAGTTTACAAGAAACACTTGGATAGGTCCCTTTATTTTAAAAATAATGTTAACAATGTGCTGAATTCGATATTTTCATCACGCGTAAACCTAGAAATTCACTCTGAACAGAATTTCCTTTTTTAGATATTCTGGTGAACATTTCACGTAGCCACTGAAATTTGTGTGGTAATAAGTATGGGATTTTTCACAATTATCTATTCTTTTTATAACTGTGCTTCGGAAAACTAACAACTGAATAGTACAAATGTTAATAACGAACTATATTTTTACTTCGTGCAGCGAATGCAGTAACATTAGATTTATTTTTTACTTCATCAGACATTTTAAAATAGTGATAAAATGTTGTTTCTAGTATTAAGTATATTGAATGCATTTCATTACGACGTATCCTTAGGAAGCGTAGGTGTGCGTTTAAGATACAAGAAAGTGTCCAAATTTCTGGTTAACTAACACGTTTGTTCGCAAGCGCAGCGTAATCAGAAACAATATGCAGTGAAACAGCACTTAAATAAAAGCTCCATTGATTTCACAAAATAACCGATAATATTCTCAAAACAATATCGTAGTGCATTTCACAAAACAGTCGCTAGTTTTATCAAAATATTGACGTAAGTCACAGTTCAATGCAACTCGTATATCGTTAGCTGCTCTCCATGTCAGAAATGACTCCTTTTATAGTATTTCTCTGCAGAAACTTCTACAAATATTTCATATCTCCTAGAATAATCTTCTTTTGGAGGTGTTTGTCGAACATTCTGTAAATAGCCAAATTGGCGATAAATCGGCAAATCTAGCATCCCTTCCTCAAACCTCGGCAAATGGCATCCCCAAATTCATGTCATAGGAACGGATATCTGTACGGGTGTCTTCTCCGTCTGGTTTTCAAATGATACTATCAAATGTTGATGAGAGAGAGAAAAACAGACGCCAGAGCATTAAACTCATTTGTTACAGTATATGTGATTAAATCTAACAACTCGGACTTTTTCGTAATTAAAAACTGCACCCGAATCGTTCAATTTAGAAATTTATTTTTCCATCTATTTTCTTCATGAAGGGAATGCATGCCAACAAGAAAGTATGCGATAAAGTCAGAAAATTGAACTTCTTGGTATTTAGAATGATGTTTACAAAACTCTGAAGTCAAAAATTTCAGTCAAAAATTTTAAATAAAATGTCGACAAAATCAGAATAATTTTATGCGAATTCAGAAAACAGGCAAATTGAGTCATAGATCTGGGGCGTTATTTTAAGTCTCACCTGAGAAGAAAAAATGTATTATGTTGGACAAAAATTAATCCTAGTGTGTGTATTTGTCTCGATTCACTTTTGAAAATAAATATGAGTTCTCGTAACGAATTAAAGTACACAATGAGTAAATATTAATCATATAATTTATTAAGGACTGAAATTAATTGAAGTATTTTACAGTCTTAAATATAGTACCTTACAAATTCGAAAAGGACAGACGGTCTGGATCGAAAAAAAATCTTAATTATAGAATACAAAATGCATTTGAGACAGCTCTCTAATCTGGAAAATATACAGTTATACAGCTCCAAAACTCAAAAATATTTTACTGTTAAATATGTATATACATCTCCGTATGGTGTTACATAAACTATTGTTTAAAAAATACGGTACCTTAAAGAAAATTACCAGATATTTTACCTTCATGAAAATACAGTTCATTATTCTTTTACAATATGTGTTTTATAAAATTGTATTCTTATGTTTTGTAATGGTTTATTTGAAAAGTTCCAATTTTTTAAGTTCCAAATTCAATTATATTTTCAATATAATTGAGTTATATATTTTGCAAAATTGGCTATATATCGAGCTTAGAAGACAACTGATGTGGATTTAGCATCAAATTCTGGAGGAGATTAGGAAGTTCTTAAAGAATTCCACACCCTGCTCGTCTTCCACATCCGCTTCCTTGAATCATATTATATTCATTGATTATATTTTCCCTCGAAACATGTATTTCACAGGATTGGCTTATATAGTGATTGGTATTTATTCAGCACTTAATTTTAAAGCAGGTAGGGTAACTCACTAAGGATTTCCTTTTCATGTTCTGGAGCTGTCCCTTTTAATTAAAAAACATACATTTTCCGTGCAACGTCTCTTAAGATCGCCAATAGATAGGAATAGATTTTAGCTCATTGGATTCATCATCAAGTTTTGGAGGTTCAGTTTCTTTTTAATTTAGGGATCAAAAAATTTTATTGAAACACCTATTGCTTTGAATTGTCTATAGATACATCTTAGGTCAAGCATGTACAGACTTTTGTAGGTCAAAAACTACTTCAAAAAATCTCCAAATGTCCCGGGTCACCATATACTCATTAAAGAGTAATAAACATACATAATATCAATTACACCATTATCTCAATGTATTTATAAATAAAAAATGCAAAAGCCATAAAAATTCAGTATTCAATATAAATGTAAGCTGGAATTAAGTTCATTAGATCATTTATGAAAGCTTTCACTGAAGTTTTTTCACCAATTTTGATTAGTTTGGCGTACATTTACTAACTGGTAATGTTCACATAATTCTAGTCATATGTGAATCACAGTCATATGTGAATCACAGAAAATGGTTAATCATGTTTCCTCCAGGACGACTGAAATTGCCAATTCTAATAACTTAGATTTGATAAACCTATAGCGTGTTAATTTTTTTGAAAGTTTCGATAATTTTCTTTTATTTTGGGTGATTGCACCAAAGTGTCTTGCTAATCCACCGGTAGACCGCAAGGGGCGACATGTCCATTTACGTTGTCAGTAAATTTTTATGTCTAATGTTCCAAAAAATGGCCAGATCTAGTCTAAAACCGGAAACCGAAGAATCCTGTCACTGTAAATTTAATCGAAGATTAAAAGATAATCCAACCTAAAATTTACTGTGGAATATGGTTTGTTATTGTGAAACCCGTTCTATTTATTTTGACTTACTGCACCGGTATTCGTAGCACCTTGATGGATTTCCCATTGAAGCACTTAAACTGCCGATTAAGCGAAATCTCATTTTATTAACAACTTCCTTCTAAAATATTTATGGTTGATAATAAAAACTGAAAATTTAGTTGCAAATTCATAATTTAAAGTAGTCGTTTGTAAATTAAGGAAGATAGTTAATCACTTTTCTCCAGTAGAAATTAAAAAGGACAATTTTGATATATTTAATTTGAAAAAAAAATTACTTTGATATAGTTTTTTGAATTACGACACTTTTCTTTTAATTCAGTTGATCAGCCAAAAATATCTTTGCGTTCATCGGAGGGCCGCAACCGAGGTTTTGTACAGGTCTGGCTTAGATGATAATTAATATGGATTCAGCTTCAAATTTCAGAGTAGATGGGGGGAGGATCAAATAATTTAATTTCAAAATTTTTCATTTTCCTTAAAACATATATTTCTCAGTATTTCCTAATAAATAGGGCTTAGAAGATGACTGATATGGATTTAGCAGCAGAGACGGTTAGGTGATTCATCAAGGATTCTATCTATCAGTCCTTTTCTATCGGTTGAAACAATTTCCTTGAATCATTTTTCGTCTTCACAATCGGCTATACCTAGAACCTAAATGATGACTGTTATATGTTCGCCATTAAACTCTAATAGATTTAGTAAAGTTAAAGTTCTCACTATAAGGAATCCGCATCTGTTCTAAAGAAGTCAGTTTCTATTACATTGTCTTTGCAACACATGCTTTTGAGGAAAAGGTATAGATAGAGTTTAGATAGAGACTGATATGGATTCAGCATCGAATTTCAAAACGGTTACATAGGTTCACAAATTATTTTCAATTCTAGTTCTGGAGATGTATTTTCGATAGCTCTTTTTTAAAAGGAAATTCGCTTGATTGTACCACATTATGCAAAATAGTGCAAACAATCTTCACAGTTAAGTCGCAAATAAAGATTATACGCTACTTGCGTCCAAATAGAGGTGACTCAATTTCTTGTTTAAGATTACTGTTAAATCAATTAAATATATTTGAAATTTATTACCGAAAAACATGTTGATATTACCTTCCAACAGCTTTATTGTTGTTCATAAATATTGAAATATACTGGATCTTTTAGTTTCTCCATTCATTTACTATGTATATTCCATTCCTGCAACTTCTCACAAGTTCATCTCATTTTCATTTCTCTGTCGTGCCTCCTCTTCTCCCCTTTTTTTTTTTTAGAGACCTGCGCCAGATCCGCCAAATTCGATGCAAGGCAAGGAATGGCAATGGAATATCCTCTACTAAACACTGGTTGACTTGTGAGTACATTCCGTAACATGATGTAGAATCTGGCCATGTATTTTCGGGCTGGGTAGT
Organism: Amaurobius ferox; assembly: GCA_951213105.1. Lineage (NCBI taxonomy): Eukaryota > Metazoa > Arthropoda > Arachnida > Araneae > Amaurobiidae > Amaurobius > Amaurobius ferox. The sequence goes on along the minus strand of OX578147.1, from coordinate 38,735,825 downwards.
AGTTCTATGTGAGTCTCAATATTTTATAAATATTATTAACTAGATTGTGACTTAAGTCGACTTTCTCCTGCCAGAATTCATTTTTTTTTTCAAATTTCACAAGAAAAATTTGAAAAATCGGTATCGAGGGTCCACATTTTTACAACTATAGCGTGTTACACTTCACTTTAAAAGGCTTGAAAAATATTTCGATAGATTCCATATTTGACAATGTACCTCCCGGGAAGCGATAACTTGCCCCTCAAGGAAGGGCAAATAACGTCATAAGCGAAAAAATTGTATGGCGACTATATATCATAATAAAGACTGAAACTAGTACGTTTCGTGATCAATGACCAATAAATAAACCCTTTTATGCATGAATGTGTCAAATTGTGTGCTCTACTGCCATGTTAAAAAAAGCTGATGTGGGCAACACATGACTTTCCTTATATACTACAATGGATTTACTATTTTTACAATAAAAAATATGTGTTTCTTATAGTAGCTTTTTATATTCTTTCCAAAAAATAGCTTTTTCTTATAGTAGCTATTTATATTCTTTCCAAGAAATTTAATTTTCGTCAATTAGTCGTCATTTTCACTGATTTAGTGCCACTTTTTTCCATTTGGCGAGATTTTCGTTAATTTGGCAACAATTAAAAAGTTGCCAAATTGGCGACATTCCGCTAAATTCGGCGCACAAATCTCGCCAAGCGTTATGGACGAAGAAATAAGTTATTCTTATAGTAGATAAATAAGTTTTGGCATTCAAATTCAAAAGTATTACTCAAAATACCTTTTCTCATGAATGAAACGACCTAGATCCACGAGAATGCTGTCACTCAATTTATCGCATGATATTACATATGAAACGTGAACCAGTTAATATATATTTTTTTAATTTATGGCACTTTTTGATAAATTTATTTTAAAAAGTGCAATATCTCTAGAACGGTTCATGCTAGCATTCTAAAGTTTATGTCAATCGTTTTCTTAAAAAAATTACATCAGAAATGTCTATTTGCGTAACTTTATTAAAGGTTTTGATTTTTTATTTCTTTTTCAATACTTCACACGACAATTTAGGGGGGCTCTGAACATTCGATTACGTTTAAAAACAATAAGCTTCCAGTATTCACGGATTGTGATTTTTGTACCAAATTTCATTCGCATCGCTCTATTCGTTAGTGAGATATCGTCTCTACAGTCTTACTGACACACACTCACACACGCACACTCACTCATACTTTCACACACACACACACACACACACACAGACAGATATCACCTCAAAAATGTTTGATTTGTGATCAGCGATGCTTGAAACCTGCTCTCCCGCCGAAAACTCTAATTCGAATTTTCGACCCCGTCACAACACTTTCCTTATACGTTATGTATATAAGGAAAGTGAAAAAATAAAATTTTAAACTATTCTTCAAATTTTCGTTCGAATTGAAAAAAAGTTCTATCTAGTTATATATTTTTTGATAATCAAGCCGAATATAACGTTTCGTGCAAATCCGTTAATATTTGTGTCTACTATCATGAACGCAAGAAATCCTCACACAAACATCAGACAGACACACGGATATTACTCAAAAAATAGTCAAAACCTGCTCAGGAGTTCTTAAAACATATATTCGCACATAAATCTCGAAATCGAAAATTTTTGTGAAATCAGTGCAATGGCAAGCAATACAGCAATTTTCTACGTTTGTATGTCCATAATTGGAATTCATACAATTTCAGGCATCACACCCTAAAATATTATACTTGAATATATATTTTATAAACAATATTTGGTACTTAAACTGTTCCCTATACTTCCACGAGCAGTGAAACTATTTACATTTTGAATTAAAAATATTATGTATATATATACATATATATATATATATATATATATATATATATATATATATATACAAAATCTGAAACATTATTTAAGTTGTCAAAATCTTTTTTTATGTTCCAACGCCATACTATATCCTGTTTTGATAAATACACCTCGTAAAATAATAATCAATTTCATAGAAACATTATATATTTGCTATGAATTATATTATTTACCATTATTTTGCAAGAGCGGAAACAGTTTTCTTTCCAGAAAAACAAAAACGGAAAACCAAGCATATGACCGCTTCCTCTAGTCCCTGATGCATTCACAAGACTTCCGGCTTCTGAAGTTTTCTCCATTGCAACAAAAGATCACATTTCCTGGATCTAAATGCTAAAATTCCATCTTATGTTACGAAGAGTTACTGGAAGGGGTTGCGGTTTATATGGTTTTCTCTAAGATTTAATCAGAATTTATTCGATTCTGATGGACATATAAGTTATTTCCTGGATATTGGTTATGTTCCCTAACAGCATTTTTTTTCACGGTGACGTAAGATTTACGTCACCGTGACTTTGGGTCGTCACAGAACGTCACAGTACGTCTCGGCAATGTTATATTGAGGTCACAGCTAAGTCATTTTGGTCATTTTCATGGTCGTTTGTGATGTCGCATATTAACTTGTTTGTGACGTTACATTGTAATTGCCATTGTAATGTCGTCACATTGTTACGTGTTAATTAAACTGTGGAAACGTCACAGAATATAGTCACAATGAAGATACAAAGTTACTAATACGTAACGTCGCACAGAAATCACAAATATGATGTCACATTGTGACCTAGGTGTCAAGTAACTATAACGTCACTGTCACACATGTGACGAACTTTGCTGCGAGGGTTATATGAAAGTTATTTGTTCTAAGATAATTGTTTATTTAAGAACATATATTTTGAGATGTTTTAAAGGATAACATACATTTGATGAACCGTATAAGTAAATTTGAATTGATTTTTTCTCACTTAAATGCATTAGTGAAAGTTTAGTGCTAAAGAATCGCTAAAACTACTACCACAAGTAACCAGTGTGTCTAGATGATTAGAGCCGAACACCTCTACAGCTGGACTCAAATGTCCCTATACATTGTTCTAATGTCCCTACAAATAGCCATTCGTTTAAAACTGATGAAGAGAAGGGGTAGGATAGATATATATCAAGAACTGGTGAAGAGAGTGGTTACGATAATACTCCAGCAGAAGTTCCGATGTATATTTAAAAGTAAAAACTATAAAAAAAAATAGTTTAATTTTTGTGTCTCTGAAAGTTCCGTCTGGCAAAATTTTAGAGGGCGTCGTTAACAACCAACTTTCTACTGAGGAAACCACATTATTTTGAAAAAGAATACAAACCGCTCAGTGTCTCTTACTGAAATTCAATTTTGATTTATTTACCATACTGGGATAAAATATCAAAACGTTTATTTTTTTTAAGAAAGTTATCTCACATTAATTCAGTGGGTGTGGTTATTATTTTAAAACTCATTTTTTAAACAATAGACAGATCGGTTCTCACTTTTGTGGCATTCTTTTTAACAATCCGTATATTTATAATAAACATTTTCTGAAAATTTAATTTCGCTGAAATTTAGTGGATATTAGTGCAATTTAGTGGAATTTAGTGGATATTAATGATATTCAGTTGAATTTAGTAAAAATCCTGAAACGATACTTTATTTTTTTAAAGAACCCTGAAAATCTGGAAACGTTTAACGTCTGGAAATTATTGGAAATGTTTAAGAAAATCATCAATAGGTCCCTTTATTTTAAAAATCACGTTAAAATATTTCAAATTCAATATTTCAATCAGAAGTATATTTGGAAACTCCCACTGAACAAAATTTCGTATTTTATATATTCTGGTAAACATTTTACATAGCCTCTTAAAACAGTGTGGTCATTTTTTAAATATTTGTTTTTATAAATGTAATTTATAACAATAACAACTGAATATTAATAATGTTTAAATATTGCTTTATATTTTAAATTTGTGTTGTGAATGTAGTGACATTGAATTTCTTTTTTACGCCTTCAGCCAACTTAAAATAGTGATAAAATGTCGTTTCTAGTATTAAGTATATTGAATATTATCGCGACGTATTCTTTGTAGTCGTAGGTGTGCATTCAGGATACAAGATTAAGTTTAAATTTCTGGTAACTAACACGTTTATTCACAAGCACAACGTTTATTCACAAGTTCAACTGCTCTCCAACTGAGTGGTGAGTCCTTTAATAGACACTCTCTGTAGAAACTTCTACAAATATTTCATGTCTCGTAGAATAACAGTTATTCCGAAGTGTTCCTCGAACATTCGTAAAGTCGCCAAATTGGCGATGAATCGCCAACCTTGGCAATCCTCCTTCAAACTTCGGCAAATGACAAACCTTGATTGACGTTATGGGAAAGGATGACTGTACTGGATTTTCCCTTTCTGTTTTTTAATATATACTTCAGTGAGAGGAGGAAAATTAGAAGCCAGAGCATTTAATGTGTTCGTAACAACATATATGGTTCAAGTTAATGACTGTGCTTTTTAACAATTAAAATCTGTCCGATTCTTTCAGTTTATAAATTCATTTGACATCTACTTTCCTCATGAACGGAATGAATATAAACAGAGTATGCCAATACTTAAATAAAGTCAGAAATATGAACTTTCCTTGGTATGATGTTTGCAAAACTTTAAAGTCAAACTTAAGTCAAACATTTAAAATATGTTCTTAAAACGTCGGCAAAATCAAATCATTTTATTTGTTAAATATACTCAGAAAACAGCCAAATTGGGCTGAGTGTTTAATGGTTTGGTACGCTTAATACACTGTTCTGCAATTTTTTTTTTTTTTTTTTTGCATTTGGTGAACCGTATAACTAAACTTGAACTGATGTCGCCTCCCTTAAATGCATTAGAGCTATACTCAAAAATCTTTAAAACTACCAATGTTAACAGTCCCTACAATTATTATTCCTGCACTTTAAAAATGCGTTTATATGCCAAAAATAGATGAAGAGAGGGTGGATATTCATTCCAACTGAAATCCTGTTACATTAAAAAAATATAAAGAAAAATAAACTATTAATTTGGCAAACATTTTATGGGTTTGGTTAATAACCAACTGACTACACAGGACCACATTTAAAAAAATATTAAAACTGTTCAATTTTCTCTTACTCAAATTCATTTTTTTTATTAGACTGCATTAAAACATTAAAACCTTCATTTTTTTAAGATGGATATCTCACAGTAATTCAGTGGGAGCGATTATTTTTGTGAAACTCATTTTTTAAACAATAGAAAGGTCGCTTCTCACTTTTGTCACAATCTTTTTAAAATCCGTATATGTATAATGGATATTTTCTGAAATTTCCATTTTGCTGAAATTTAGTGGACTTGGTAAATATCCTGCAACGATACTTTATTTTGTTTTAAAGAATCCATAAAATTTGGAAACGTTTAACTCCTAGCAATTATTGGACAGTTTATAAGAAAATATTCAATAGGTTTCTTTAATTAAAAAATCATGTTAACAATGTATTGAATTCGATATTTTTATCACAAGTTAACTTGGAAATTCCCACTGAACGCGATTTCCTAATTTGTATATTCTAGTAAACATTTCGAATAGCCTTTCAAAATAGTGTTGTAATTAGTATAAGATTTTTGATAATTATCATTTTTTTTATAAATGCGATATGGAACAATAACAAATGAATATTAAAAATGTTTAACTAGCGAACTTTATTTTATCTTCGTGCAGCGAATGCAGTAACATTAAATTCCTTTTTTACGCCTTTGGACAAAATAGTGATAAATATAGTGATTCTAAATAGTGATTCTAAAAACAATATCAAAGTGCATTTTCGAAAACTACCTCTACTATTCTCAAAACATTGATATAAGCCACAGTTCAATGCAACGCTCGTCAACTGAGCTCCAATTCAGTGATGACTCCTTATATATACACTATGTAGAAACTTCTAGAAATATTTCATTTCTCGTAAAATAATTTTTATTTCGAGGTGTTTCTCGAATCTTCGGAAAGTCACTAAATTTGCGATGAATCGCCACATCTGGTCAGCATTCTTCGAAATTTGGCAAATGGCAATCCTAGATTCACGTCATGGGAAAGGATGTCTATACTGGTTTTTTCTGAGGCTGGTTTTCAATAGCTACTTCAGTAAGAGGGAGAAAAACAGACACCAGAGCATTTTACACGTTTGCAATAATATATATGATTGAAACTAAATACTCTGCTTTCTCACGATTAAACACTGTCCCCCGATTCGTTCACTATATAAATTAATTTTACCATCTACATTTTTCATGAACGGAGTGAAAACAGTGGGAAAGGAAATATAAAGAACTACTATTAATTATTATAATAATAATATTGTCAACTTAAACTTCATATACATGGTCGTAAATTACTCGTATAATGGTACTTATTTATTATTGTACATTGCATTGTTGTGCCGCTATATAAAACCCTCCAATTATTTATCTTTGCATGAGTTCTGTAAAGGAATATTATTAGAATAATATTAAATCGCTTACTCCATTTAAACTTTAACAATAAATATTTATTAACAACATAAACACTTATTAATTCATTACACAATTAATTATGAGTTTTGGCGGGGGAACATGTGAGACCACCTAACTGGCCTAATATTTTTGTTTAGACATAGATTTCATTTTGAGGAACACACACCTTCATGTCTGTCTTGTACTTTGTCATAACCAGGTACTTCGCCGATCATATTACCGGAATAGACTCGAAGTACTTATTCACTGACCCGTAATATCGACGATCAATTTGTACTTATGGCGTGTACATCAACAAGTCATCATGTCGCACAAGTATCTCTCTAGTCTCTTCACAAGTCATTAAGTCATAATTGTAATGTCGAACTCGAACTGTTATTCCACAAGTCGTTATTTTATCATCGTCTCGAAGTTATCTGTATAAGTCTAATCTAGTTTCCTTCTTCGGTCACAGGCTGTGGCTCTCTTTTTCCTCTCGGGGTTGTCACTCCCCCTTTCCTTTCATTTGCAGCATTCAGTGTGACGCAACAAGTACTTTCTTCATTGGTTAATCCTTGAACCGATGTCGCTACTTGGCATACTCGTAAGGGCCCGCTCGGCTCCCTCTGCTCTGACGCTCCTAAATTTTTGGTTTGCTGTAAACCTCGGCGAAATCCAGACTACAAGTATTTTTCGATGTTTCGGAGACAATAAATAACTGGCATAAACTTGTCTCACCAAAACACATGTGAGATCTATTTTTGGTGTCACAAATACAAACAAGAAAGTATGCAATAAAGTCAGAAAAATGAACAATTCTTGGTACTAAGAATGATGTTTATAAAACTATGAAGAGTCAACATTTCAGACAAAAATTTTAAATATGTTCTTAAAATGTTGACAAGCTCAAAATAATTTTATGCGTTAAATATACTCAGAAAACAGCCAAATTGGGTTATAAATCTAGTGCGTAATTTTATTGCTCAATTGAGAAATAAAAATGTATCATATTGGACAAAAATTAATCCTAGTATGTTTAATTTTCTCGATTCACTTTCGAAAATAAATATGCGTTCACGTATCGTATAAAAGTATCACAATTAATAAGAATTATTAATATAATTTAATAAGTATTGGAATTAATTGAAGTGTTTTACAGTTCTAAATATAGCACCTTTCACCATCCGATAGGACATACTGCCTTGATAGAAAAAAACCCTTAAATATAGAATACAAAATCTGTTTATTGAGATAGCTCTGTGACCTGGAAATTATACAGTTATACAGAACCAAAACCCAAATATATTTTATTGTTAAATATGTATATATATCTGCTTACGGTGTTACATAAACAATCGATTAAAAATACGTTACCTTAAGGAAAATTATCAGATATTTTACCCTTATGAAAATACAGGTCATTATTATTTTAAAATATATGTTTTATAACACTATATTCTTATGTTTTGTAATAGTTTATTTTAGACGTTCCAAAATTATTCCAGAATACAAATTTAGCTTAAAATCACTATATACTGATTGCAACAAATGAAGCTTAAATTTGTACATTCATATAAAGATGTAATTTCAAATTTTATTATACAATATCTAATACTTGCCATTTCAGCCAAATGAGGACTTTCCTGGAGATGGATGTAAAGTCACCTCAGTTCTCTGATGTACTCTATAACTATTCCAAAGATCCACTATCAGTAAATAGGACTGTTTAAGGGAATGTGTTCATTCATTGAAACGATTGGATTCGAAATAAGTTCTGTAATGAGATATAGGAGAGTTAAGAATTTCTCCTGTAATAAAACTATCAGGGAAGGAAAGCAACTGACCCAACTACAATGCAAGGACCGATTTAGACAGTATGGATAGGAAGATAAAATTGACGGTGTTGCTATAATACAGATAAGTGTGACGGAAATGTAAAAATAATAGGATAATTTTATAATTTCAGTATTATATTCATAAAATTCTTTATCCACATTCTTACGTTTGTTTTAAATATTATTCACATAGGGGCTGTTAAGAGTAATCAGATGAAATACATATAGGTGTTTATAGATTTATTATTTGTATCCATATATCAGACTGCCTTACTTTACTTCAAAATTATATGATATTAAAAATTAATGATTACATTAATTAATTTCGTTACCAGGTATTCAATGATTCCATATAAAATTCATTTGTTATCTACATACATCTAACTACCGATACAAAATATCCTTGAGAGTTTTGAACCAACCGTCTTTCTACTAATGATTGACCAATTAAGTTCATTAAATCATTGATGAAAGCTTTCACTGCTGTTTATCCACTAATTTTGATTAGTTCTGCATATATTTACTAACTGCTAATTTTCATATAATTGTAAGTAGTCATCTGTGTATCACAGAAAATAGTTAATTACTTTTCCTCCAGGAGAGCTGAAATTGCCAATTTTGATAATTTGTATTTGATAAACCTATAGTGTAATAATTTTTTTTGAAAAATTCGATATCTTTATTTTCATTCAGGTGAATACTCCCAAATTTCTTGCTGGCCCACTGGCGGACCGTCAGGGACGACATGTTCAGTTATGTTGTCTGTAAATTTCCATGGCTAAATATTACAAAACATAACCAGATCTAATCAAAAACCGGATACACGACAACCTTGCCATTGTAAATTTTTTCAGAGATTAGACGATAATTCTGCATCTACAATTCAGTATTTCTTGGGGAATACAGTTTGTTATTGTGCAACCCGTTCTATTTATTTTAATTTGCTACACCCGTATTCGGAGCAGCGTGCTTGAACTTACAAACAACCGAAAATACTCTACTCCTGATTAACCCAAATCTCATTTTATTAGAAATTTCGTTCTAAACTATTTATTGTAGTTAATAGAAACTAAAATTTCAGTTACAAATTTATATTTCTAAGTAGTCCTTTGTAAATTAAGGAATATAGTTAACCAATTTTCTCCAGTAGAAAATAAATGGACAATTTTGATATCTTAAATTTGAAAAAAAATATACTTTGATATAGTTTTTTGAATTACGACACATTTCTTTAAATTCAGATGATCAGCCCAAAATAGCATTGCGTCCATCAGTGGACCGCGACCGACGTTTTGGCAGGCGTGGCTTAGATGATCTATACAATAAAAGACAATGTCAGTGTGTCTGTGTGTGTGCCTTATACACTATACGTTCAGCGACCGCGCGTCGGAGAGCTACGAAATTTGGCAATCGGAGACCCGGGGGGTGGGGGTTGGGAAGGGAACACGTGAAAATCGATTTTTAAAATTTGAATTATTTTTTAGTTATTTAATGTTTTATGCGATTCCGATCGTTTTTTGCCCTTTTTTCTCCACGATCCAGACGTCGTAGAAAAAGTAACAAATCACACCATCGGAAAGAACAGACAATTGGGAGGAAAATATATCAATTTCGAATTTCAATTTCGATTTCTAATAATTTTTAAAGATTTTAAAACAATTTTTAAATTTTAAGTCACTTTTGGCCCAAAAAAACGATTTTTGGTTTTTAATTCTCGCATAGTGAAAAATACTCTTAATTTCGACAAACAATTTACAATTTTAGAAAGATCAAAGATCTGGCATTCTTACAAGTCCAATCTGGTCCAGAAATAATGAAAATTGCCCTCAGGATCGTAATTTTAAAGACGTCATGGTTTTAAATTTCTCGGCTATCCGCTCAGTTCTTCAACGGCATTTTTCCTCCCCCCTATCCGCAGTAGTTTCTTCCCCGTCTCCATGGAGACCGCGCTTTCGGTTTTAAATGCATTAAGAGCCTAGCATAAGTTTTGTATACATCGGGCGAAATTATTATATTTATACTAGCCGCCTTTGGCGACCAGCCTGTTCGCTACCCTTGAAAATTCTGACCGTGGCAAATTCCGACCGAGGCAAACTCGTTGGCGCGACCTACCAGAAATATGTAAGGTAACTGTTTGGACTGCCAGGAAGTGTCACCGTATTTAGACCGAGACCCAGTGTGGGAGGCATCCACAGGGACCGTGCCCTCCTTCCCCTACCACCAACCTCACGGAAGGACTTACGGTCCCACATGTTTAACGTGATCGTACTCCGCGTGAGCACGGCAGCAGTTTTGGCAGTGGCGGGAATCGAACCCGGGCCTACCGACTGAAATTCCCGCACGCTAAACACTGGGCTACCGCGCCCTCCGCGACAATCTCCACAAATTTATTTTTATTCACCCAATTTAGAGCGGAACCCAGTGGGGGAGGCATCCACAGGGACCGTACCCTCCTTCCCCTACCACCAACCTCTCGGAAGGACTTACGGACCCACATGTTTAACGTGATCGTACTCCGCGTCAGTGGCGGAAATCGAACCCGAGCCTACCGCGCGAGTGCAATTCTCGCGCGCTAATTTAAATTTTATAATGACCATAAGCTAAGCTCTTAATTCCATCATCCTCGTTCAATCGTTCCATCATTTAAAATATCCATAAAATTAAAATATCCATTTAAAATATCTATAAATTAAAATATCCATAAATTAAAATATCAAAAATATCAATTTAAAAATATCCATTTAAAATATCCATTTAAAATATAATAATTTCGCTCGATATATACAACCCTTATGCTAGGCTCTTAACTCATTTAAAATCGAAAGCGCGATCTCCATGGAGACGGGGAAGAAACTACTGCGGATGGGGGGGGGGGAAATGCCGTTGAAGAACTGAGCGGATTGCCGAGAAATTTAAAATCATGACGTCTTTAAAATTGCGATCCCGAGGGCAATTTTTATTATTTTTGCACCAGATTGGACTTGTAAGAATGCCAGATCTTTGACCTTTCTAAAAATGTAAATAATTAGTTGAAATTACGAGTACTTTAAAAACCAAAAATCTTTTTTTAGGCAAAAGTGACTTTTGTTTTAAAATCTTTAAAAACCATTAGAAATCGAAATTGAAATTCGAAATTGATATATTTTTACTTCCAATTGTCTGCTCTTTCTGATGGTGTGATTTATTTTTTTCTACGATGTCTGGATCGTGGAGAAAAATGGGCAAAAGGCAAAAAACGGTCGAAATCGCATGAAACATTAAATAACTAAAAAAAATAATTAAAATTTTTAAAAGTGGTTTTCGCGTGTCCCTGTCCCACCCCCCAGGTGTCTGATTGCCAAATTTCGTAGCTCTCCGACGCGCGGTCGCTGAACGTATAGTGTATAAAACACACAGACAGACACATAGACACACAGACATACAGACATTGCCTTTTATTATATAGATGATATATTAAATGGATATTTTAAATGGATATTTTAAATAATTTAAATGATTGAATTATGGTGGTTTGAATTGTGGTGATGTATTTGAAATTATTATATGTATGGATTTGTGAAACCATATGGATGATTTTTTTATTTTAAATGGGTGTTTTAATTTATGGATATTTTAAATGGATATTTCAATTTATAGACATTTTAAATGGATATTTCAATTTATAGACATTTTAAATGGATATTTTACTTTTATGGATATTTTAAATGATGGAACGATAGAACGAGGATGGTGGAATTAAGAGCTTGAAAAACTCGGACCGTGGCGCTTGCCACGAATTGCGTAAAGCAGTTTACCCCACGGCCGAGAAAAAAAATCCATCCCCCCCACACCAAGGGTCCGAAATTTATTTTAACTAAAATAGGTGCCTGGCCAAAGCAGGTTACAAAAGGCCTACAAAGCCTCCGCATTATTTTGCGGGCAAAATAGGAACTGTCAAGAAAGGGGTGTCCAGCCACGGAATTTACAAGGACCTAAATACAAGACTAGCACGGGACACACGGCAGATCCTCATTACAAATACTCTTGGGAACCAAAGGCAGTTCCTAATTCGAACGATGGACTGGGGGCGGGCCAAAACCCTATCCAACCATAACTCTCGGAGTCCGTCACCAGGCCTAACTGAATGCTGTCCACCAATAGTATAATAAATAAACTTGCGGTCACTAAGTGTTTCTTCAGATGAAACCCCCCAATTATAAATTAAATGCAAAACCAGCGGGCTGCCAATGGTTAGGTCCGGCCACTCCGTTCCTGTATGGGAAACGAACGAGGTTGCCGCACCCGCCACGTCGGCAACTCCCAACCCATTTTCTAAACAAAAATCAATTATCCGTCTTCCCCTAACATCTTCATAATCATATCCCCAATTCCTAGATCTAGAATTATAATCCTCTGCAGGAGGAAATCGGCCCCCTCAAATCTGATGGCATTAAGCTCATCAACCAGGGTGTCGATGTCCTTCCAGGGGGGGGGGGAATAAAGTCTAGCCACGTCCAAATCAACAAAACCATCAATTTTAATACTTATAATTGCAGTTGAAAGGGAGTTAAATGTAAATGAAAAAGGTATATCAAGATTGCAAAAAATAACCACGAGAACGAGATCGACTACGAGGAGCCGAACCAGCAATCTTAGTATAAGAAGGAGGAACATAACCAAGGGGAGGAGCAGGAGCCTTCGGTGATTCCAATGCAACAGTAACCCTTTCCAAAACACTAGAAAGGGTATCCCTGAAAGCAGCAAAACATCTTTCATTTTCAATATACTTAGTCTGCCATTCAGTAATCTCATTAGAGAGCTGCACCAATTGGAGGGCCCTTGTTTTATCACGTTCATCTCCAAAAGAATCTCGAGAGGAGAGAATCTCACCCCCAGCAAAACCTAAACGCTTAACATTAAGATCCTCAATGATCCGCACAGTTTCTTTTACTTCAGCTTTTAGTACCAAATTGTATTGATTAAGTTCATCTTTATTGTAATCTAACAATAATTTATCATAGTCACTCTGAAGTTTACAATTTTGTTCAGTAAGGTCAGTAATACTAACTTCTAAACCTTTCTTTAAATCATTAACTCTTAGATATTCATCTCTGTAATTTTTTATATCCTTCATAAATTTATCAGTTCTTTCCTTAAAATCCAACTTCTGAGATTCTTTAAACTCTTTAACCTTTACCAAATTACCTTTTTCGACCTCTAATTCATCTGTGGTAACCATCAACTCCTGTTCATTCTCACTAAGCTGCAAGGTTAATTCTCCAATTTGAGCCTTAGCCCCTTCCGGCAAACCCCGGTCAATAAAATTATTCAAATTCCTATAGTTTTGAACAGTAGGAATTACAATTTCTCTAATCAATTTTTCCTGATTCGGAACGGTGGGTTTCGATCTACAAGATGACAGGAATATCTTTAACTCTCCGAATTTAGTAATTATAAAACCAATATTTTCCATTTGGTTCTCTTCCTCAGAGAAACTCTGAACATATTCAGTTAATAGTTTTTCAACTGCTGATGCCATAATGATCCAATCCGATCAGTATCTCAAAATACCTTCAAATACTCAATTGTTGACGTCAAACACAAACTCTAATGATTGACGATCAACAACCAATGAAAAGCTTCCGCAAAAGAAGTCACACGTCACTGAGGTTCGCAGACTTCCTCCAAGCACTGAGAACATCACGTCATCCAAAGGCCGAACCACTCGACAGTGACAGATTTCAACAATTTGAATTCCACTTAAATAAATGCTTATTTCTTTCAAAAACTACTTTAAATTAAAGATCTATATAGTAATAACTTTAAATTAAAGCTCTATATAAGTATATAATCAAGATTATATTCACAAAACACTCCAATCTTCATTAATTATCTAGAAATAAGGAATTGAAAATTCAAAACATGGTATCACTCCGCCGATAGAGATATGACAATCAAAAGTGTTTACTCAATAATTCCCTCTCGAAATCATTCAATATCTCTTAATAAGCACTTAACATACTCTATATTCAATAAATAATTCAATATCTCTTCAAAAATAAAGTCAAAAACCTGAAAAACCCTATACGATGTCTCCGGTAAACATTCCAAAGATCATCTTCAAAAATGACACTCGAACTCAATACAAAGAGAATCAATATAAACATTCCTCCATATAATCAATAAATATATACACCTATGAATTAAAGCAAATTCTATACTGGAAATCTTCAAAAAACGATGAAAATAGTTGGGACTATATACCTTAAATCGCCACATCATCAGTCAACACAGTGGAGAAAAAGACACTAGTAACTAACTTTTTAATTAATATAAACACTGAAAACCTACTATTAATCGCATTCCATGTACTAATATTCAATAATATCACATTTTTAACATTCTACAGGCACTGAATTACAAAAATCCAACAGTTTTAAAAGCACTATGGAAAAACACGTCGGCCATTTTGGCACCCGAGGGGGAATTATGAGCTTAGCATATGGTCATTACAAAATTTTAATTAGCGCACGAGAATTGCACTCGGTAGGCCTGGTTTCGATTCCCGCCATTGACGCGGAGTACGGTCACGTTAAAAATATGGGTCGATAAGTCCTTCCGAGAGGTTGGTGGTAGGGGAAGGAGGGTACAGTCCCTGTGAATGCCTCCCCCACTGGGTTCCGGTCCAAATTGTGTGAATAAAAATAAAGTTATGGAGATTGTCGCGGAGGGCGCGGTAGCCCACCCAGGTAACACACATACGGTATTATAACCGTCGTTTATACGTTATATTTTCGAATGTGTTATACGATGAACGGTAATACATCGGTTATAATACCGTTATGAGTAAACGGTATATAAAAATACCGTATATCATACGTATGAATTACCGTGTATGAACATACCATATGTAGAAATACCGTTTTAAATACGTATGTATTACTGTTTATTTTACATTAAAATAACCGTTTTTATTACATTAAAAATACCAATTTATCATACGTAAAAATAACCATTAACGCTCCTCCTTGCTCAAATCCTCTTTCAGCTTTGTTCTCGAACCCTTTTCCCGAAGGCATTTTCATGTATTACCGTTTATCATACATTATAAATACCGTTTATCATACGTTATAAATACCGTTTATATTACATTAAAATTACCATTTTTCATACGTAAAAATAACCATTCCACCTCCCTCCCCTTGGGACTTCTTGCTAATCCCCTATCAGCTTTGTCCTCCAACACAGGTGGTCAGGGATCTCCCTTCTTGTTTATCTTCACCCTCCCAAGTTCTAACCGTGCCGATGCTACTTGAGTTTGGTGATCGGACCTGACGTCACGCAGTTCTGGAAGCTTCCAGAACGGACTCATCTGCACCTCAGCGGACGAAGCCATAAGCTCTGTGTTTCTGGCAACACTGAGTGCAGTTAGAGTCATTCTTTATGTTTCCTGCCGTGTTTGTAGGTTGGTATCTTGATCTTTCTGTGTTAGCTTAACACGTTGCTTAATTTATATATTTTAACTTATTTAATTATATTTAGCGTTAACTTTTATTTTATTTTATATATCTTCCTAGCTTTATTTTATCTATATATTACTTTTAGCATTAGATATTGCTTTAAAAGCAAACGGGAAAAGTGCATGTTTTCAGCATCGTTGTATGTGCATCCATGCTCGCATTTAATACAGTCTAAGCGGAGATTAAATGAAAACGTGGTTCGAGATTGCATTTGTTGTCATGCATACATGTTTATTTCAAATCTTGTAAAATCATAAATTATTCTTTTACATGTTTTTATGTATTTTAGACTTAAGACAGTATACTTATACTAAATGAAAGTTGCTTCATTTATAACCTACCTGCAAGTAAATATACTTATTTAGTATTGGTTAGTGTTTATAATAAAATAAATTTAATCTATATAATAGTAAATAAAGCAACTTTCATTTAGTGTAATTATACATGTCTAAAACTAAAATCTATGAAAAACATGTAAAAGAATAATTTGGTTTTACAGGATTTGAAATAAACATGCATGCATAACTAATGCAATATGACCACGTTTTCATTTATTCTCTGCTTAGACAGTGTTAAATATTAAAATTATTTTATTCATTTAAAGTATAAATTTTTTATAATTAATTTAATGTTATTTGCAGAAATAAAAAAAATATACTAGGAAAAATTTTTAAAATGATACGCTACTTACAAAAAGTTGATACAGGAGTGAAATGTTAAAAAACACAATACTAAATTAAAACAAATTTGATACTTGGAAGAAGTAATAAAAGCCTTAAAAGAAAATAAACATGATACTTAGAAATAAAAACACACATAATTCTTAGAATTTCTTTAAAAACACTATACGCAAAATTATATTTCATAACGTAGTAATTATAATTTTTGCAATTTTTAGAATTTATAATTAAAAATATACTTAAAAAAAGAAACATAATTAGTCAAAAAAATTCTAATTCACTTTATAGCAGTTTGTGTTCTGTGCATCTAGAAACATGTTCTATTTGTGCTTTGTGCCCTTACTCACTCTGTTCACTCTTAAAAATCATTACAGTCGTTTTGATACCACCGTTGATTTTTAAAGGTAATGTTTCTATTTTATGCCAATTTAAAATAGAAAATGTTTCCATTTTAAGCCATACTTGCAAAGATAGCAAGAAAGTACTTGTCTGCACCAGCTAGCAGCGTTGATAGTGAACGTTTATTTTCAGAAAGAAGCAGGGAATGTTTATGTGAACCAAAACGAAATAGGCTGCAACCTGAAAATGCAGAACGCCTAATGTTCCTGTACCATAACTTATCTCTATTAAACTTTGATTACAAAGAATAATTAGTTTGTTTTTAAACAATATTTCATATGGTGTAAAACTTAAGAAATTAAAATACTGCAAAATTGAATATTCATCCAAGGATCATTCCGTGTCAAATCAACCAATGATCTGAACCTTGACATCATGGAAAATGATAATTTTTGGTACAATGGTAGTACCCGTGAAGCTGACAAAAACTGTAAAGTATTAGATTTTTTGGGCTCTTAGTTTTCAGTTATTGACTTTCAAAAAAGCCGAATTTGGCAAAGTTTTGAAATCTGAAGTTCTTAAACAGCTGTAGATCAAAAACTATTTGACTTTTAGATCTCAAATTGGTGTCATTTTTTTTTTGGCTTTTAATGAGTCTTAATTTTATATATGACTATGCTATTTCAAATTTGAATTTTTTAAAGAAAATTTTTTTAGATTTTCTAAAAGCAATTTCTCTTTTAGTTTGTAATTATTTTAGAAACTCCAATTTTAAAAAAGAGTTAAATACCATAATCATGTTATATATCAAATTAAGGCCCACCGAAAACAAAAGACTGCACCAATTTGAGCTCTCTTGGTCAAATAGTTTTTGATCTACGACTGTTTAAAGATTTCAAAACTTTGCCAGATTTGGCTTTTTTTAAAAAGTGAATAACTGAAAATCTAGGAGCCCAAAAAATCTGAAATTTTACAGTTTTTATAAACTTTACTAGTACTATCACTATACCAAAAATGATCAATTTTTTTGGTATCAAGGTTCAAACCATTAATTGATTTGACACAGAATGACATACATTTAGTACATAACTCATTAACCAGTTGTTTCAAACATTCAGCCCACATATGCTCTCAATTTTAACAATTTGCTACACACTTAATATTCAAGGTGGCCACTCAACCTGGAAAAGTCAGGGAATTTTGTGAAAATTCAGGATTTTTTTTTTTTACTAGTTGTCCATATAAAAACAACTGCCCAGTTTGTATGCCATTTTCGAAAAATTTCGCCAAGTATTATGCTGTACAAGTAACCGCTAAATAAAGGTTGCCATGTGTCCATTTGATTCCGTATAAAAGCAAAAACGCAGAGTTTGTGCTCCATTTTGGACAAATGTCGCCAAGAATATTATATACATTTAACTATATTGTTTTCTATTTTAATGACATTCTTTTGACATTGCTGAATTGACATTAATTATTCAATAGCTGTGGCTTGTTACAGTGTAGTTCTTGCATATCTTTAATGATATCTGTCATTGTGAGCAATTTGCGATGTCCATATTTAAGGACATCAGTTTAGACTATTTCTTTTTATATTTATAATTACAAAACGTTGCTTTTTTCAAGAACTTTTAAAATACGTTCTTCTCCAAACTGAGTGAAGATAATTTAATTTCTTCCTTGCTCAGAGTACAAACTCTCCCAGTTGCAGTAACAGGCTCTACGTTTTGCAAAATGGTCTCACCTGGCACATTCAATACGTCGCTCGGTTGAGGATGCAAGTAAGAGAAGGTCCCTCAGTATGTAGAAAGCTTACTTTGTAGTCGCTCGTAACATTATTCTTCTCAAGAATACATGCAAGTCACCAAGATCCCTTATAGACTATATAGTGCCAAATCCAGATTCAATTTTTGCTAAATTAGTTGGTGTAATATAGTCTAATGCTGTCACATGTTCAGTAAACCAGTGTTCACTACAGTAATAATGCTTAACAAGAAACCGTTTTTCAGAAATTGGGTAAAAGGAATGAAATTTTTTAGTACAGCACAGTTGATGAGTATGAAGAAGTTAAAGAAATACTTCTTTTATCCTCAACCAAATGACGTATTGAATGTTCGAATGTGCCAAGTGAGACCATTTTGCAAAAAGTAGAGCCTGATACTGCAACTGGGAGAGTTTGTACTCTTGAGCAAGGAAGAGATGAAATTGTCTTCACTCAGTTTGGAGGACTACTTATATTGATTGTAAATACAAAATTAAATTTTGAGTGACATATGTGAAATATTAAGTGTGTAGCAAATTGTTAAAATTGAAAAGAACATATGTGGGCTGAATGTTTGAAACAACTGGTTAATGAGTTATGTACTAAGTATATGTCATTCCGTGTCAAATCAATTAATGGTTTGAACCTCAGAAATTGATCATTTTTGGTACAGTGATAGTACCAGGAAAGTTTACAAAAACTGTAAAATTTCAGATTTTTGGGGCTCTTAGATTTTCACTTATTTACTTTTTTAAAAAAGCCAAATCTGGCAAAGTTTAGAAATCTTTAAACAGTTGAAAATAAAAAAATATTTTACACAGAGAGCTCAATTTAGTGTCGTTCTTTTGTTTTCGATGAACATTAATTTGATATACAACATGATTACGGTATTCTAACTCTTTTTTTTTTATTTTAATTGTAGTTTTAAAAAAAAATTACGAACTAAAACTGATTTCTTTTAAAAATATATATATTTTAAAGACATTAAGGGACTATTTGTGTGCCAAATTTCATAGTCGGTCGTTAACGGGTTCCTATGGAAATTAAATTTTTTGTACTTAAATTTAGCTAATTTCACTTATAGTTTAATACAAAAAAAATAATTTTCATAGGAACCCATTGGCTTCCCATTGTGAAACTTGGTAAACAAGTAATGCATAAAGCATATATTTTTTTCAAAAAAATTGAAAAGAGTGTTTTTGAGATTTAAAAAACAATTTTTTTTTTAAGTAATCCATAAAGCATGTATTTTTTTAAAAAAAAAATTAAAAAGAGTGTTTCTGAGATTTAAAAAAAAAATTTTTTTTTGAAGCTTTTCAAAAAATTCAATAGCTTAGTCATGTTATATATCAAATTAAGACTCATTAAAAGCAAAAGAAAATTATACTAATTTGAGCTCTCTAGGTTAAATATTTTTTGATCTACAGCTGTTTAAAGATTTCAAAACTTTGGCAGATTTCGCTTTTTTGAAAGTCAGTAACTGAAAAACTAAGAGCCCAAAAAATCTGAAATTTTGCATCTTTTGTTGTCTTGATAGTTACAATAAATAAACACTTTTCAACTATGTTGTAAAGTGGTTAAAAGGAAAAGATTTCATTATGAACTAGAGTACATTTTGAAATTGACACTGAATAAAATGTGAAAACATGAATAATAGTCGAATTTTCATAAAAAAAAAAAATCGTACAGAAAAGTATTATTTATAAGCATTTAAAAAATGATATTTCGATATAATTTTTTTAACTACATGTTGAAGAATTATATATATTAGCAAAAAATATATACTAGGAAGAAATTTTAAAATAATATGCTACATAGAACAAATTAAAAAAAAAGTTGATACAGGGGTAAAATGTTAAAAAACATAATACTACATTAAAATAATTTGATACTTTAAGAAAATAAAAAAAATACTTAGAAGAAGTTAAAAAACCCTTATACTAAAACCCTTAAAGAATATAAACATGATACGTACAAGAAATAAAAAAACCATAATTCTGGGAATTTTTTTAAAAACACTACACACAAAATTATATTTCATAATGTAGTAGATTATAATTTTTGCAATTTTTAGAAAAAATTGTGATACAGTTTGTGTTCTGTGTATCTAGAAACATGTTCTACTTGGGCTTTGTGTCCTTACTCACCGTTTTCACTCTTAAAAATCATTTACAGTTGCATGATACCACCATTGATCAGAGATGTGTAGTTTTAGCATGCACATATATAATTTAAAATAGCCGATCAACCTTATTACAATATTATTAATATTGTTTTTTAATATATTTTTAGTATTGAAGTTTACTTTAAAAAAAGTTATTTTCAATTTAAAATAGCTTATCTTTTAGATTTAAAATTATATTTCATAATGTAGTAGATTATAATTTTTGCAATATTTAGAAATAATTAGAATTAAAAATATATTTAAATATAAACTGAAAATAAAGGAAAAAAACATTTTTGCATTAAAATTATTGTTTTAACAATATATAATATAAATTAAAATAAAAATTATATTACATATGAACAGAGTGATTCTATAGTATTGTGAATTTTGCATACATGACACATTTGATGTATCGTATCTTTGTAAAAATATGATTTAGATGAATGTAGATACTGTTTCAGATTGTGTTGATTTCACTATTAATATGTACTTAAATTTATAAGAAAAAAAATTATAAATTCAAGTACATTATTGAAATCAACACAATCTGAAAATTTGACATCTATTGTAAAAATATATTCACCTAGCTCAATATTTTTGTTTTACAAAGATGCATAAAACTTTGTAAATATCATGTCTGCAACATGCACTATACTGTAGAGATGTCCAATGTGTGATAAATATGTATATAAACACGTAATAAATACGTGTAGAAACACAATATAAACACGTAATAAATACGTGTAGAAACACAATATAAACATGTAATAAATACATGTAGAAACACAATAGAAATATGTATGGAAACACATTATAAATACATATGGGATTACTTTATAAACATGTATGTGGATATACGTAAAAAACACCTATGTGAATATATGTAATATACACGTATATGATACGTAATAAACATGTATCTGGATACGTAATAATAACGTATGTGGATATACGTAATATACACGCATGTGATACGTAATTAACACGTATGTGGATATGTAATAATAATGTATGTGGGTATACGTAATAATAACGCATGTGGATATACGTAATAATAACGTATATGGATACGTAATAAACACGTATGTGCATATACGTAATAATAACGTATGTGAGTATACGTAATATTAACGTATAAGGATACGTAATAATAATGTATAAGGATACGTAATAATAACCTTTTTTATAACGGTTGGTATACCGTATTCTAACATACCGTTTTTGCCTAATAATTACGTATGGCCTGACACGTAAAGCTTACGTATTGCTTGATACGTAAGAATTACGTATTTGTGCTACCTGGGCTGGGTCTCAACAACAACAACACTCCATCCACCTACTCGTTGTGCAATTCTTATAATCCTTAATGCCGAACTGTTAATCTGTTACCATCTTGACTACGTATCTAAGTTCTTATGTCATGGGTTGTGGCTCTTTTTGTCTCAGAAATATCACTCCTCCTTTGCTCTCATTTGCGGCCTTGAGGGTGATGCTACAAGCTTTTTCTTAATTGTCCGACCCTTTACCCAATGTCGTTGCTTCACCTATTTAAAGATGCGTTCGACCTCTCTGTGCCTTGACACTCCTGAATTGAGGGTCTGCTGTAAACCTTGGCATCATTCTTCAGACTGGAGGGGTTGTCTGATGTTTCAGACACAATAAATAATGTACATAAAACTGCATCATAATAACAGTGATATATATATATATATATATATATGTATATATATATATATATATATATATATATATATATATATATATATATATATATATATATATTTATATTTATATATATTAATTTGAGGTACACACATCAATATCCACTTTTAGCCTAAATGCATTATGTAAGAAAAAGTACATGCTACCCACATCAGAGGTTTATATATATCTATATATATATATATATATATATGTGTGTGTGTGTGTGTTAAATAATTTGCGGTACAACCCTGTGGATGCCTCCCCCACTGGGTTCCGGTCTAAATTGGGTGGCACTTCCCGGCCGTCCATACAGTTACCTTACACCTTTCTGGTAGGTCGGACGGTCTGGGTCTCAACAACAACAACAACTTAGGATAAAGGGGATGATGACAACCACAAGCTCTGTATGGTTTATTCTTACAAAGAAACAGAGCGTTCCACAACTATTGTCGTCATGAGAATTACGTTTAAGTGTTATATTTCACGACAAATAAATATCTTATTGTTGTAAATCGCTCTACACTGAAAATGTAATACGATATTTACCTACTGTATTACGAAAGTTAGCCATTTGTATGTGATGAAATCAACAATCTTTCGTGATAGGATGCAGCGTAACGAGTCTGCAATGCAGTCTTAGCGAACGCCAGGGAGTAGGAGGCAAAGCCTCCCGACAAGCAATCCATTTATTTGGTTGGCGAGCAATGGACCTGGGAGCCAAGCGGGGTGAAATAGCTCGAGAATTAACTTATGGGAATTGGTGAGTGTCAGATAATCAGGTGACGTCCCAACGGGGTATTACACCTGCGCACTAAGCGGATCACAAGTGTTCGCCAAGCGAGCTCTGCGAGATTGAAAAAGAAGACAGCAAATTCTTCCAACTCGCAAAACGAGTTACGGGGATCGGTGATCGGGGGCGGAGCCCTTACAAAAAAAAATAATGATAATAACCTCCGCGGGTCCGATTATAGCAATCAGCTCTAAGGATTTCCACTTCTGGTTATTTTTCCATTTCCTATTTAAATATTTTCATTATACTTGAAATATCTATTTTTCAAAATTGGATATAAATAGAGCTTAGATGACAACTAATAAGGAATCAGCATCAAATTCTCTAGGAGGTTGAAAAATTTACTAAGATTTTCCACTCCCTGCTCCTCTGGCACTTCCGCTTCCTTGAATCATAGATTCATTGATTATATTTTCCCCCGAAACCTTTTCTTCACAGAATTGGCTTAGATAGTGACTGCTATTGATTCAATATTAAATTTTAAAATAGGCTGAGTAACTAACTCACTACGGATTTCTATTTCATGTTCCGGAGATGCCCTGTTCAATTAAAAAACACACATTTTCCGTGCAGCACCTCTTTTGAGGATCGGCGATAAATAGTGTTTAGATGATAGCTCATTGGATTCATCGTCAAATTTCGGAGGTTGTGGGAGAGTTCACAAAGGATTTCCACGTCCTTTTTCTTTTATTTACTGTTCGAAAATTGTCCTTGAAACACCTATTTCTCAGAATTGATTATAGATACAGTTTAGGTTTTGCCTGTGCTTACTTTTACAGGTCGACAGCTATTCCAAATGTCCTCTCAGTGTCGTGGTTCAACAAATCTTTATTACAGGGAGATAAAATAATATTAATTATACCATTCTATCAAAAATGCATATATAAATAAAAAATGGAATAGCAACAAAAATTCAGTATTTAATATAAATTTAAGATGGCGTAAAGTTCTTTAAATGGTTGATGAAGGTTTTCACTGCAGTTTATCCACCAATTTTGATTCATTCGGTATATAATCACTAACTGTTAACTTGGACAGAATTCTAAGTGATCCTCTGTGAATCACAAGAATTTGTTAATTACTTTTCCTCCAGGACATCTGAAATTGCCAACTTTGATTACTTAAATGCATTAGTGAAAGTGTAGTGCTAAAGTTTAGTTTAGTGCTAAAGAATTGCTAAAACTACCACAAATAACCAGAGTGGCTAGTTGATAAGAGCCGAACACCCCTAAAGTTGGACTCAAAGTCCCTATACGATGTTGGAATGTCCCTACAAATGCCACGTCGCTTTAAAAATGTATTTACACGCCAACAACTGAAGATCGGGAGTGGTATATTACTCCAATAGAAGTCCCGATACATTAAAAAAACTATCAAAAATAAAAACTTAAAATTTTATTTGTGTTCCTAAAACTTCAGTCTGGCAAAAATTTAGATGGCATCGTTAACAACCAACTTTCTGCTTAGGAAATCACATTATTTTTAAAGATGATACAAACCGCTCAATGTTCTCTTGCTGAAATTCAAATTTCATTTATTTAAATAGTATTTAAACAATATTTAACATATTATTATAACCATAACTTTTTTGAAGATGGGAATCTCATAGGAAATTACTGAACGTGTTTATTATTGTGAATCATATTTTTACAAAGAATAGACAGGTAGGTTTGTACGTTTGTCGTAATATTTTTAACAATCCATATACTTATGTTAATACTTTCTGAAAATTCAATCTTGCTGAAATTGAGTGGACGTGATTTATTTCCGGAAATAATACCTTCTTTTTTAAAGAACCCTTAAAATTTGGAAGTTATTGAAAATTCATAAGAAAATTAAAATAGGTCTCTTTTTTTATAAAATGATGTTAACAATGCTTTGAATTCGGCATTTCCATCATCACAAGTAAATTTGGAAACTCCCATTGAACGTGATTTTCTACTTTATATGTTCAGGTAAACTATTTACATAGTTTCTCAAAATAGTGTGGTGATTTTTTAATATAATTATTTAAATATTTTGTTTATATAAAGGTAATTTGTAACAATAACAACTGAATATTAAAAATGTTTAAATAGTGAATTATATTTTAACTTTGGGCAGTGAGTGTAGTAACGCTGAATTCATTTTTTTTTCGTCTTCAGCCAAGTTAAAATCGTGATAAAATGTCTTTTCTAGTATTAAGTATATTGAATGCATATTGTTAAGTATATTGAATGCATATTGTCAATGCAACACATATTTCGTCAACTGTTCTCCAACTTAGTTGTGACTGTTTTAATAGACACCCTCGGCAGAAACTTCAACAAATATTTCATATCTCGTAAAATAACCGTTATTTCAATGTATTTCTCGAACATTTGGAAAGTCGCCATATTGTGGATTAATCGCCAACCCTGGCAAACCTTCTCAAACTTCGGCAAATGACAAATATTCATTCATATTATGGGATGCGATGGTTGTACGAGTATTTTCTCTTTCTATTTTTCCATATATACTTCAGTGAGAAAAAGAAAAAAAAATAGCAAAAACATTTTACACGTTCATAACAACATAAATGGTTCAAGTTAACGACTGTGTTTTCTTAGAATAAATATCTGTCCGATTATTTCAATTTATAAATCCATTTGTCATCTACTTTCTATAAGAACGGTGTGAATACAAACAAGAAAGTAAGCAATACTGAAATAAAGTCTTGGTATGATGTTCAAAAAACTTCGAAGTCAAACTTATGTTAAAACTTTGAAATATATTCTTAAAATTCGACAAAGTCAAAATCATTTTATTTGTGAAATATACTCCGAAAGCAGCCAACTTGGGCTGTGCTTTTACTCTTCTTGAAGAAAGTTATTTTGAAAATGAATATGGTATCAATTTCGATTTTTTAATGTAGGAATACAAGTCGTCGTTAATTTCCACTTATCTACCACCCCTTACTCCTAAGGCTTGGTACGCTTAATGTATCCTTTTATGCTTTAGTACATAGCCTTTAAATGTTTATTGCAATATAATTATGAGTTATTAATGTATTTTGCAAAAAAAAACTTTAAAATCAATTTACAAAAAATTTGCATAATTTTAAAATTAAATTTACAAAAAAATTTACAAAATTATTAAATTAAATTTGCAAATATAATTGGATTTCGTACAATTTCTGCCACCTCATTCTAAAGTAATATACTTAAATATCTGTTCTGCAAACAATATTTGCTACTAAATCTATTCCTTACTACCAAGAAAAGTAAAACTAGTTATAAAGGGTGATTCAAAAGTTCGGAGCAAAAGTAAAACGCGATATAAAAATTATAATTTTTTAAACAATAGAACAACTCATTTATTTAAAAAATAGAAAGGTCGATTCTCACTTTTTTCACAAACTTTTTAGAAATCCGTATATTTATAATGAATATTTTCTGAAAATTCAATGTTGCTGAATTTTAGAGAGCCTTGCGCGTTTAACGCCAGATAATTATTAGGCAGTTTACAAGAAACACTTGGATAGGTCCCTTTATTTTAAAAATAATGTTAACAATGTGCTGAATTCGATATTTTCATCACGCGTAAACTTAGAAATTCACTCTGAACAGAATTTCCTTTTTTAGATATTCTGGTGAACATTTCACGTAGCCACTGAAATTTGTGTGGTAATAAGTATGGGATTTTTCACAATTATCTATTCTTTTTATAACTGTGCTTCGGGAAACTAACAACTGAATAGTACAAATGTTAATAACGAACTATATTTTTACTTCGTGCAGCGAATGCAGTAACATTAGATTTATTTTTTACTTCATCAGACATTTTAAAATAGTGATAAAATGTTGTTTCTAGTATTAAGTATATTGAATGCATTTCATTACGACGTATCTTTAGGAATCGTAGGTGTGCGTTTAAGATACAAGAAAGTGTCCAAATTTCTGGTTAACTAACACGTTTATTCGCAAGCGCAGCGTAATCAGAAACAATATGCAGTGAAACAGCACTTAAATAAAAGCTCCATTGATTTCACAAAATAATCGATAATATTCTCAAAACAATATCGTAGTGCATTTCACAAAACAGTCGCTAGTTTTATCAAAATATTGACGTAAGTCACAGTTCAATGCAACTCGTATATCGTCAACTGCTCTCCAAGTCAGTAATGACTCCTTTTATAGTCTTTCTCTGCAGAAACTTCTACAAATATTTCATATCTCTAAGAATAATCTTCTTTTGGAGGTGTTTGTCAAACATTCTGTAAATCGCCAAATTGGCGATAAATCGGCAAATCTAGCAACCCTTCCTCAAACCTCGGCAAATGGCATCCCCAAATTCATGTCATAGGAACAGATATCTGTACGGGTGTCTTCTCCGTCTGGTTTTCAAATGATACTATCAAATGTTGATGAGAGAGAGAAAAACAGACGCCAGAGCATTAAACTCATTTGTTACAGTATATGTGATTAAATCTAACAACTCTGACTTTTTCATAATTAAAAACTGCACCCGAATCGTTCAATTTAGAAATTTATTTTTCCATCTATTTTCTTCATGAAGGGAATGCATGCCAACAAGAAAGTATGCGATAAAGTCAGAAAATTGAACTTCTTGGTATTTAGAATGATGTTTACAAAACTCTGAAGTCAAAAATTTCAGTCAAAAATTTTAAATAAAATGTCGACAAAATCAGAATAATTTTATGCGAATTCAGAAAACTGGCAAATTGAGTCATAGATCTGGGGCGTTATTTTAACCTGAGAAGGAAACCTGAGAAGGAAACCTCAGGTTTCCTTATTCTCACCTGAGAAGGAAAAATGTATTATGTTGGACAAAAATTAATCCTAGTGTGTGTATTTGTCTCGATTCACTTTTGAAAATAAATATGAGTTCTCGTAACGAATTAAAGTACACAATGAGTAAATATTAATCATGTAATTTAATAAGGACTGAAATTAATTGAAGTATTTTACAGTCTTAAATATAGTACCTTACAAATTCGGATGGGACAGACGGTGTGGATCGAAAAAAAATCTTAATTATAGAATACAAAATGCATTTGAGACATCTCTCTAATCTAGAAAATATACAGTTATACAGCTCCAAAACTCAAAAATAGTTTACTGTTAAATATGTATATACATCTCCGTATGGTGTTACATAAACTATTGTTTAAAAAATACGGTACCTTAAAGAAAATTACCAGATATTTTACCTTCATGAAAATACTGTTCATTATTCTTTTACAATATGTGTTTTATAAAATTGTATTCTTATGTTTTGTAATGGTTTATTTTAAAAGTTCAAATTTTTTAAGTTCCAAATTCAATTATATTTTCAATATAATTGAGTTTTATATTTTGCAAAATTGGCTATATATCGAGCTTAGAAGACAACTGATGTGGATTTAGCATCAAATTCTGGAGGAGATTAGGAAGTTCTTAAAGAATTCCACACCCTGCTCGTCTTCCACATCCGCTTCCTTGAATCATATTATATTCATTGATTATATTTTCTCTCGAAACATGTATTTCACAGAATTGGCTTATATAGTGATTGGTATTTATTCAGCACTTAATTTTAAAGCAGGTAGGGTAACTCACTAAGGATTTCCTTTTCATGTTCTGGAGCTGTCCCTTTTAATTAAAAAACATACATTTTCCGTGCAACGTCTCTTAAGATCGCCAATAGATAGGAATAGATTTTAGCTCATTGGATTCATCATCAAGTTTTAGAGGTTCAGTTTCTTTTTAATTTAGGTATCAAAAATTTTTATTGAAACACCTATTGCTTTGAATTGTCTTTAGATACATCTTAGGTCAAGCATGTACAGACTTTTGTAGGTCAAAAACTACTTAAAAAAATCTCCAAATGTCGCAGGTCACCATATACTTATTAAAGAGTAATAAACATACATAATATCAATTACCCCATTATCTTAATGTATTTATAAATAAAAAATGCAAAAGCCATAAAAATTCAGTATTCAATATAAATGTAAGCTGGAATTAAGTTCAGTAGATCATTTATGAAAGCTTTCACTGAAGTTTGTTCACCAATTTTGATTAGTTTGGCGTACATTTACTAACTGGTAATGTTCACATAATTCTAGTCATATGTGAATCACAGTCATATGTGAATCACAGAAAATGGTTAATCATTTTTCCTCCAGGACGACTGAAATTGCCAATTCTGATAACTTAGATTTGATAAACCTATAGCGTGTTAATTTTTTTGAAAATTTCGATAATTTTCTTTTATTTTGGGTGATTGCACCAAAGTTTCTTGCTAATCCACCGGTAGACCGCATAGGACGACATGTCCATTTACGTTGTCAGTAAATTTTCATGTCTAATGTTCCAAAAAATGGCCATATCTAGTCTAAAACCGGAAACCGAAGAATCCTGTCACTGTAAATTTAATCGAAGATTAAAAGATAATCCAACATAATATTTACTGTGGAATATGGTTTGTTATTGTGAAACCCGTTCTATTTATTTTGACTTACTGCACCGGTAATCGTAGCACCTTGCTGGATTTCCTATTGAGGTACTCAGACTGCCGATTCCGAGTGATGTGGACGTTCGTGCAGGAGTGCCTAGCCCATAGGGCTTTAACCTCCGGTATGTGGATTATATTTGATCACTACTATCATTTGAGCATATTAGTACTGTAGACCATGTCTATCTTATACGTCCATGCTTCCTAATGGGAAGTGGAGAGAATGCAGCTGCAGCAGTGCTGCCATCTGTTATGCTGTGGGGATACCACTAACAAGCCATATATGTTTAACATATTGGCAGGGAGGGAGAATTAAGTGAAATTGATGTATGATATGAATAACAGACTGCCGATTAAGCGAAATCTCATTTTATTAACAACTTCCTTCTAAAATATTTATGGTTGATAATAAAAACTGAAAATTTAGTTGCAAATTCATAATTTAGAGTAGTCGTTTGTAAATTAAGGAAGATAGTTAATCGCTTTTCTCCAGTAGAAATTAAAAAGGACAAATTTGATACATTTAATTTGAAAAAAAAAAAAAAAAAAAAATTTACTTTGATATAGTTTTTTGAATTACGACACTTTTCTTTTAATTCAGTTGATCAGCCAAAAATATCTTTCTTTTCTCCAGTAGAAATTAAAAAGGACAAATTTGATACATTTAATTTGAAAAAACATTTACTTTGATATAGTTTTTTGAATTACGACACTTTTCTTTTAATTCAGTTGATCAGCCAAAAATATCTTTGCGTTCATCGGAGGACCGCAACCGAGGTTTTGTACAGGTCTGGCTTAGATGATAATTAATATGGATTCAGCTTCAAATTTTAGAGTAGATGGGACGAGGGTCAAATAATTTAATTTCAAAATTTTTCATTTTCCTTAAAACATATATTTCTCAGTATTTCCTAATAAATAGGGCTTAGAAGATGACTGATATGGATTTAGCAGCAGAGACGGTTAGGTGATTCATCAAGGATTCTATCTATCAGTCCTTTTCTATCGGTTGAAACAATTTCCTTGAATCATTTTTCGTCTTCACAATCGGCTATACCTAGAACCTAAATGATGACTGTTATATGTTCGCCATTAAACTCTAATAGATTTAGTAAAGTTAAAGTTCTCACTATAAGGAATCCGCATCTGTTCTAAAGAAGTCAGTTTCTATTACATTGTCTTTGCAACACATGCTTTTGAGGAAAAGGTATAGATAGAGTTTAGATAGAGACTGATATGGATTCAGCATCGAATTTCAAAACGGTTACATAGGTTCACAAATTATTTTCAATTCTAGTTCTGGAGATGTATTTTCGATAGCTCTTTTTTAAAAGGAAATTCGCTTGATTGTACCACATTATGCAAAATAGTGCAAACAATCTTCACAGTTAAGTCGCAAATAAAGATTATACGCTACTTGCGTCCAAATAGAGGTGACTCAATTTCTTGTTTAAGATTACTGTTAAATCAATTAAATATATTTGAAATTTATTACCGAAAAACATGTTGATATTCCCTTCCAACAGCTTTATTGTTGTCCATAAACATTCAAATATACTGGATCTTTTAGTTTCTCCGTTCATTTACTATGTATATTCCATTCCTGCAACTTCTCACAAGTTCATCTCATTTTCATTTCTCTGTCGTGCCTCCTCTTCTCCCCTTTTTAGAATTTTTTAAGAGACCTGCACCAGATCCGCCAAATTCAATGCAGGGCAAGGGATGGCCATGGAATATCCTCTACTAAACACTGGTTGACTTGTGAGTACATTCCGTAACATGATGTAGAATCGGGCCATGTATTTTCGGGCTGGCTAGTAGTTCTATGTGAGTCTCAATATTTTATAAATATTATTAACTAGATTGTGACTCAAGTCGACTTTCTCCTGCCAGAATTCATTTTTTTTTCAAATTTCACAAGCAAAATTTGAAAAATGGGTATCGAGGGTCCAAATTGTTACAACTACAGCGTGTTACCCTTCACTTTAAAAGGCTTGAAAAATATTTCGATAGATTCCATATTTGACAATGTACCTCCCGGGAAGCGATAACTTGCCCCTCAAGGAAGGGCAAATAACGTCATAAGCGAAAAAATTGTATGGCGGCTATATATCATAATAAAGACTGAAACTAGTACGTTTCGTGATCATTGACTAATAAATTAATCCTTTTATGCATGAATGCGTCAAATTGTGTCCTTATAGGTGTTTCTTATAGTAGCTATTTATATTTTTTCCAAGAATGAGGTTTTTCTTATAGTAGCAATTTATATTCTTTCCAAGAAATAGATTTTTCTTATATAGTAGCTATTTATATTCTTTCCAAGAAATTGAATTTTCGTCAATTAGTCGTCTTTTCACTGATTTAGTGTCATTTTTATCCATTTGGAGAGATTTTCGTTAATTTGGCAACATTTAAAAAGTTGCCAATTTGGCGACATTCCGCTAAGTTCGGAGCCCAAAGTCTTTCTCGCCAAGCGTTTTGGACGAAGAAATGAGTTATTCTTATAGTAGATAAATAAGTATTGGCGTTCAAATACAAAAGTATTACTCAAAGTACCTTTTCTCATGAATGGAACGAGCTAGATCCACGAGAATGATGTCACCCAATTTATTGCATGATATTACACATGAAAAGTGAACCAGTTAATACATATTTTTATAATTTATGGTACTTTTTGTTAAATTTATTTTAAAAGGTGCAATATCTCGAGAACGGTTAATGCAAGCGTTCTAAAGTTTATGTCAATCGTTTTCTAAGGAAAAATTACATCAGAAATGTCTATTTGCGTAACTTTATTAACGGTTATGATTTTTTAATGATTTTTTCAAATTTTCACACGCCAATTTAAGGAGGTTCTGAACATTCGATTACGTTTAAAAACACTAAGCTTCCAGTATTCACGGATTGTGATTTTTGTACCAAATTTCATTCGAATTGCTCTATTCGTTCGTGAGATATCGGCTCCACAATCTTACTGACACACACACACACACACACATACTTTCACACACACACACACACACAGAAACACACAGACAGGCGTCACCTCAAAAATGTTTGATTTGTGATCAGCTATGCTTGAAACGTGTTCTCCCGCCGAAAACTCTAATTCGAAATTTTGACCCCGTCACAATACTTTCCTTATCCGTATATAAGGAAAGTGAAAATATAAAATTTTAAATTAATCTCGAAATTTTCGTTCGAATTGAAAAAAACTTCTATCTAGTTATATATTTTTTGATAATCAAGCCGAATATAACGTTTCGTGCAAATTCGTTAATATTTGTGTCTACTATCGTGAACACAAGAAATCCTCACACAAACATCAGACAGACACACGGGTATCACTAACAAAATAGTCAAAACCTCTTCAGGAGTTCTTAAAACATATATTCGCACATAAATCTCGAAATCCAAAATTTTCGTAAAATTTGTGCAATGGCAAGCAATACAGCAATTTTCCACGTTTGCATGTCCGTAATTGGAATTTATACTATTTCTGGCATCACACCCTGAAATATTATACTTGAATATATGTTTTATAAACAATATTTGGTACTTAAACTCTTCCTTACTTCCACGAGCAGTGAAACTCGTTACATTTTGAATTAAAAATACTATATATATATATATATATATATATATAAATATATATATATATATATATATATATATAATCTGAAACATTATTTAGGCTTTCAAATTTTTTTTTTATGTTCCAACGCCATACTATATCTTGTTTTGATAAATACACCTCGTAAAATAATAATCAATTTCATAGAAACATTATATATTTGCTATGAATTATATTATTTACCATTATTTTGCAAGAGCGGAAATAGTTTTCTTTCCAGAAAAACAAAAACGGAAAACGAAGCATATGACCGCTTCCTCTAGTCACTGATGCATTCATAAGACTTCCGCCTTCTGAAGTTTTCCCCTTTGCAACAAAAGATTACATTTCCTGGCTCTAAATGCTAAAATTCCATCTTATGTTACGAAGAGTTTCTGGAAGGGGTTGCGGTTTATGTGGTTTTGTCTAAGATTTAATCAGAATTTATTCGATTCTGATGGACATATAAGTTATTTCCTGGATATTGGTTAAGTTCCCTAACAGCATTTTTTTTAACGGAGACGTAAGATTTACGTCACACTGTGACTTTGGGACGTCACAGGACATCGCAGTATGTCTCTGCAATGTTATATTGAGGTCACAGCTAAGTCATTTTGGTGATTTTCATGGTTGTTTGTGATGTCGCATATTAACTTGTTTGTGACGTCATATTAATTGCCATTGTAATGTCGTCACGTTGTTACGTGTCAATTAAATTGTGGAAACGTCACAGAATATAGTCACAATGAAGTAACAAAGTTACTAATACGTAACGTCGCATAGAAATCACAAATATGTTGTGACATTGTGACCCAGGTGTCACGTAACTGCAACGTCAGTGTCACACATGTGACGATCTTTGCTGGAACAATCTTTGCTGTGAGGAATGAAAATTATTTGTTCTAATATGATTGTTTATTTAAGAACATATATTGTGAGATGTTTCAAAGGATAACATGCATTTGATTAACCGTATGAGTTAATTTGAATTCGTTTTTTCTTACCTAAATGCTTTAGTAAAAGTTTAGTGCTAAGGAATCGCTAAAACTACCACAAGTAACCAGTGTGGCTAGATGATTGAAGCCGAACACCCCTACAGCTGGACTCAAATGTCCCTATACGATGTTGGGATGTCCAACAAATGTCCCTTCGCTTTAAAAATGTATTCGCGCGCCAAAAACTGAAAGGGGTGTGGGTGGAACATAACTCCAACAGAAGTCCCGATACATTAGAAAACTATCAAAAATAAAAACTTAAATTTAATTTGTGTTCCTGAAAGTTCAGCCTGGCAAACATTTAGAGGACGTCGTTAACAACCAACTTTCAACTCCAGAAACCAAATTATTTTTAAAAAGAATACAAACCGCTCAATGTTCTGTTACTGAAAATCAATATTCATATAGTTACCAGACTAGAATAAAATATTAAAACAGTAATTTTGTTTGAAGACGGAAATCTCACAGGAATTTAGTGAGCACGGTTTTTATTGTGAATCTTATTTTTTAAAAGAATTGAAAGGTAGGTTCCCACATTTTTGTCATAATATTTTTAACAATTCATATATTTATGTGAATATTTTCTGAAAATTCAATGCTGCTGAAATTTAGTGGGCGTGATTAATTTCCGGAAACGATATTTTATTTTCAAAGAACCCTTAAAATTAGGAAATTTTTGGAAATTTATAAGAAAATTTCAATAGGTGTCTTTATTATAAAAATCATGTTAAGAATGTTTAGAATTCGACATTCCCATCATAAATAAACTTGGAAATTCCCACTGAACGTTATATATATATATATATATATATATATATATATATATATATATATATTTTCTATTTTATATATTCAGTTAAACATTGTACATAGCCTCTCAAAATAGTGTGATAATTTTTTAATATAATCCTTAAATATTTATTTTTATAAATGTAATTTGTAACAATAACACCTGAATATTAAAAAATGCTTAAATAGTGACTTATATTTTAACTGTGTATATAGTAACGTTGAATTTATGTTTGTTCGTCTTTAGCCAAATTAAAATCGTGATAAAATATCCTTTCTAGTATTAAGTATAATGATACCATATTTTTAAGACGTATCCTTAATAATAGTAGGTTTGCACTGAGGATACAATACTGAATCCAAATTCCTGATAAATAATATGTGTATTCACAAGCACTACGTAATCAGGTATAATATATGCTCTACTAATTTCACAAACAACCGATACTAGTCTCAAAACAATATCGTGGTGCATTTTACAAAAGAACCGCTACTATTCTCTAAACTATATCGCAGTGAATTTCGCAAAACAACCCCCACTGTTCTCAAAACATTGACGTAAGTCACAATTCAATGCAACTCGAATCTCGTCAACTGCTCTCCAACTGAGTGGTGAGTCCTTTAAGAGACACTCTCTGTAGAAACTTCTACAAATATTTCTTGTCTCGTAGAATAACGGTTATTCCAAAGTGTTCCTCGAACATTCATAAAGCCGCCAAATTGGCGATGAATCGGCAACCCTGGCAATCCTTCTTCAAACGTCGGCAAATGACAAACCTTGATTGACGTTATGGGAAATGTTGCTTGTAGGGGTGTTTGCTCTTTCTGTTATTTAATATATACTTCAGTGAAAGGGAGAAAAATAGAATCCAGAGCATATAATAAGTTCATAACAACATATATGGTTCAAGCTAATGGTGCTTTTCTACAATTAAAATCTGTCTGATTCTTTCAATTTATAAATTCATTTGCCATCTACTTTCTTCATGAACGGAGTGAATACAAACAAGAGAGTATGCCGATATTTAAATAAAGTCATAAATATGAAATTTTCTTGGTATGATGTTTACAAAACTTTAAAGTCAGACTGAAGTCAAACATTTAAGAAATGTTCTTAAAACGTCTACAAAATCAAATCATTTTATCTGTTAAATATACTCAGAAAACACTCAAATTGAGCCGAGTGTTTACTAGTTTGATACGCTTAATACACTATTTTGCAAAAATTTTTTTTTTTTTTTTTTTTTTTTTTTTTGTATTTTGTGAACCGTATAACTAAACTTGAACTGATGTCGCTTCCCTTAAATGCATTAGGGCTATACTCAAAAATCTTTAAAACTGCCAATGTTAACAGTCCCTACAATTACTCCTTCACTTTAAAAATGCGTTTATATGCTAAAAATAGATGAAGAGAGGGTGGATATTCACTCTAACTGAAATCCTGTTACATTAAAAAAATATAATGAAAAATAAACTATTCATCTGGCAAAAAAATTATGGGTTTGGTTAATAACCAACTGACTACACAGGACCACATTTAAAAAAATAATAAAACCGCTCAATTTTCTCTTACTCAAATTGATTTTTTTTATTAAACTGCATTAAAACATTATCATAACTGCATATATAACTGCATCAAACCTTCATTTTTTCTGAAGATGGATATCTCAGTAATTCAGTGGGAGCGATTATTATTGTGAAACTTATTTTTTAAACAATAGAAAGATCACTTCTCATTTTTGTCACGATCTTTTTAAAAATCCGTATATTTAAAATGAATATTTTCTGAAAATTCAGTTTTGATGAAATTTAGTGGACTTGGTAAATATCCTGTAATGATACTTTTAAATTAAATCCTTAATATTTTATGAAGACGGATATCTCACAGAAATTCAGTGGGCGTGTTTATTATTGAGAAAGTAATTTTTTTAAACAGAAAAGTCGATTCTCCCTTTTGTCACAATCTTTTTAGAAATCCGTATAATTAAAATGAATAGTTTCTGAAAACTCAATTTTGCTGAAATTTAGAGCGTTTAGAAAATATGTTAAAACGATACTTTATTTTTTTTAAAGAATCCATAAAATTTGAAAACGTTTAACTCCTAGCAATTGTTGGGCAGTTTATAAGAAAATATTCAATAGGTATCTTTAATTAAAAAATCATGTTAACAATATGTTGAATTCGACATTTTTATCACAAGTAAACTTGGAAATTCCCACTGAACGCGATTTCCTATTTTCTATATTCTGGTAAACATTTCGCATAGCCTCTCAAAATAGTGTTGTAATTAGTATAAGATTTTTGATAAATATCAATTTTTTTTATAAATGCGACATGGAACAATAACAAATGAATATTACAAATGTTTAAATAGTGAACTTTATTTTATCTTCTTGCAGCGAATGTTATTACACTAAATTTCTTTCTTACGTTTTTAGACAAAATAATAATAAAATGTCGTTTCTAGTATTAAGTATATTGAATGCATATTACTACTACGTATTACTAGAAATCGTAGGTGTGCGCTCAAGATATAAGAGCGACTCCAAATTTCTGGATATCTAACAGGTTTATTCACAAGCACAACGTAATCAGAAACAATATATAATAAAACAGCAGTTAAATAAATGCTCCACTTATTTCACAAAGCAACAGATGCTATTCTAGAAACAATATCAAAGTGCATTTCACAAAACTAACTCTACTATTTTCAAAACATTGACGTAAGTCACAGTTCAATGCAATTCTCGTCAACTATTTCGTCAACTAACTCAACTGTTCTCCAACTCAGTGATGACTCCTTATATGTATACTATGTAGAAACTTCTGAAAATATTTCATATCTCGTAGAATAAATTTTATTTCGAGGTGTTTCTCGAGCCTTCGGAAATTCACCAAATATGCGATGAATCGCCACACCTGGCCAGCATTCTTCTAAATTTGGCAAGTGGCAACCCTAGGTTCAGGTCATGGGAAAGGATGTAGTACGGGTTTTTTCTCCGGCTGGTTTTCAATAGCTGCTTCAGTAAGTGGGAGAAAAAGAGACGCCAGAGCATTTTACACGTTTGTAATAATATATATGGTTGGAACTAACTACTCTGCTTTCTCACGAATAAAAACTGTCCCCCGATTCGTTCACTACATAAATTCATTTTGCCATCTACTTTCTTCATGAACGGTGTGAATAAAAACAAGAAAGTACGGTATAAAGTCAGAAAAATGAACAATTATTGGTACTAAGAATGATGTTTATACAACTATGAAGAATCAAAATTTCTGACAAAAATTTTAAACCTGTTCATAAAATGTTGACAAGCTCAAAATAATTTTATGCGTTAAATATACTCAGAAAACAGTCAAATTGGAATATAAATCTAATGCGTAATTTTAATGCTCACTTGAGAAATAAAAATGTATTATATTGGACAAAAAGTAATCCCAGTATGTTTAATTTTCTCTATTCCCTTTCGAAAATAAATATGGGTTTACATATCGTATAAAAGTATCACAATGCATAAGAATTATTAATAAAATTTAATAAGTATTGGAATTAATTGAAATATTTTACAACCCTAAATATAGTACCTTCCACCATCCGAAAGGGCATACGGTCTGGATAGACAAAAAGCCTTAAATATATAATACACAATCTGCTTATTGACAAGCTCTCTGACCTGGAAATTATACAGTTATACAGAACCAAAACACAAATATATTTTATTGTTAAATATGTATATAAATCTGCTTATGGTGTTACATAAACAATCGATTAAAAAATACATTACCTTAAGGAAAATTATCAGACAGTTTACCTTTATGAAAATACAGGTCATTATTCTTTTAAAATGTTTGTTTTATAACACTATATTCTTACGTTTTGCAATGGTTTATTTTAGACGTTCCAACATTATTCCAGTAATACAAATTTAGCTTAAAATTACTACAAACTGATTACAACAAATGAAGCTTAAATTTGTACATGTATATAAAGATGTAATTTCAAATTGTATTATACAATATCTACTACTTGCCATTGGACTTTCCTGGATATGGATGTAAAGTCACTTCAGTTCCATGAAATAATCTATAACTATTCCAAAGATCCACTATCAGTAAGTAGGACTGTTTAAGGGAATGTGTCCATTCATTGAAATGATTGGATTCGAAAAAACTTCTGTAATGAGATATAGGAGAGTTGAGGATTTCTTCTGTAATGAAACTATCAGGGAAGGAAAGCAACTAACCCAACTACAATGTAAGGACCGATTTAGATAGTATGGATAGAAGGATAAAATTGATGGCGTTGCTATAATACAGATAATACAGACGGTGTTGCTATAATACAGAGTAACGGAAACCTAAAATTAATAGTACTATTTTATAATTTCAGTACTATATTGATAAAATTCTTTATCTACATTCTTACCTTTCTTTTAAATATTATCACATAGTCGCTGTTAAGAGTATTCTGCTGAAATACATATAGGTGTTTATAGATTTATTATTTGTGTCTATATATCAGACTACCTTACTTTCCTTCAAAATTATATAATATTAAAAATTAATAATTACATTGATTTCGTTACCAGGTCTTTAATGATTCCATATAAAACTTATTTGTTATCTAAATACTTCTAACTACAGATACAAAATATCCTTGAGAGTTTAGAACCAACCGTCTTTCTACTAATGATTGATCAATTAAGTTCATTAAATCATTGTACATTAATGAAATTAAGTTCATTAAATCGTTGATGAAAGCTTTCACTGCTATTTGTCCACTAATTTTGATTAGTTCGGCATATATTGGCTAACTGCAAATTTTCATATAATTGTAAATGGAAACGAAATTGTAAATGGTCCGATTGCCAAATAAAACGAAATTTGGCAATCGGAGACCCGAGGGGTGGGGGTTGGGAAGGGAACACGTGAAAATCGATTTTTAAAATTTGAATTAGTTTTTAGTTATTTAATGTTTTATGCGATTCCGATCGTTTTTTGCCCTTTTTTCTCCACGATCCAGACGTCGTAGAAAAAGTAACAAATCACACCATCGGAAAGAACAGACAATTGGGAGGAAAATATATCAATTCCGAATTTCAATTTCGATTTCTAATAATTTTTAAAGATTTTGAAACAATTTTTAAATTTTAAGTCACTCTTGGCTCAAAAAAACGATTTTTGGTTTTTAATTCTCGCATAGTGAAAAATACTCATAATTTCGACAAACAATTTACAATTTTAGAAAGATCAAAGATCTGGCATTCTTACAAGTCCAATCTGGTCCAGAAATAAAGAAAATTGCCCTCAGGATCGTCATTTTAAAGACGTCATGGTTTTAAATTTCTCGGCAATCCGCTCAGTTCTTCAACGGCATTTCTCCTCCCCCCTATCGGCAGTAGTTTCTTCCCCGTCTCCATGGAGACCGCGCTTTCGGTTTTAAATGCATTAAGAGCCTAGCATAAGTTTTGTATACATCGGGCGAAATTATTATATTTATACTAGCCGCCTTTGGCGACCAGCCTGTTCGCTACCTTTGAAAATTCTGACCGTGGCAAATTCCGACCGAGGCAAACTCGTTGGCGCGACCTACCAGAAATATGTAAGGTAACTGTTTGGACTGCCAGGAAGTGTCACCGTATTTAGACCGAAACCCAGTGTGGGAGGCATCCACAGGGACCGTACCCTCCTTCCCCTACCACCAACCTCTCGGAAGGACTTACGGTCCCACATGTTTAACGTGATCGTACTCCGCGTGAGCACGTCAGCAGTTTGGCAGTGGCGGGAATCGAACCCGGGCCTACCGACTGAAATTCCCGCACGCTAAACACTGGGCTACCGCGCCCTCCGCGACAATATCCACAAATTTATTTTTATTTACCCAATTTTGACCGGAACCCAGTGGGGGAGGCATCCACAGGGACCGTACCCTCCTTCCCCTACCACCAATCTCTCGGAAGGACTTACGGACCCACATGTTTAACGTGATCGTACTCCGCGTCAGTGGCGGAAATCGAACCCGGGACTACCGCGCGAGTGCAATTCTCGCGCGCTAATTTAAATTTTATAATGACCATAAGCTAAGCTCTTAATTCCATCATCCTCGTTCAATCGTTCCATCATTTAAAATATCCATAAAATTAAAATATCCATTTAAAATATCTATAAATTAAAATATCCATAAATTAAAATATCCAAAATATCCATTTAAAATATCCATTTAAAATATAATAATTTCGCCCGATGTATACAACACTTATGCTAGGCTCTTAACTCATTTAAAACCGAAAGCGCGATCTCCATGGAGACGGGGAAGAAACTACTGCGGATGGGGGGGGAATGCCGTTGAAGAACTGAGCGGATTGCCGAGAAATTTAAAATCATGACGTCTTTAAAATTGCGATCCCGAGGGCAATTTTTATTATTTTTGCACCAGATTGGACTTGTAAGAATGCCAGATCTTTGACCTTTCTAAAAATGTAAATAATTAGTTGAAATTATGAGTACTTTAAAAACCAAAAATCGTCTTTTAGGCAAAAGTGACTTTTGTTTTAAAATCTTTAAAAACTATTAGAAATCGAAATTGAAATTTGAAATTGATATATTTTTACTTCCAATTGTCTGCTCTTTCTGATGGTGTGATTTATTTTTTTCTACGATGTCTGGATCGTGGAGAAAAATGGGCAAAAGGCAAAAAACGGTCGAAATCGCACGAAACATTAAATAACTAAAAAAAATAATTAAAATTTTAAAAAGTGGTTTTCTCGTGTCCCTGTCCCACCCTCCAGGTGTCCGATTGCCAAATTTCGTAGCTCTCCGACCCGCGGTCGCTGAACGTATAGTGTATAAGACACACAGACAGACACATAGACACACAGACAGACAGACATTGCCTTTTATTATATAGATGATATTTTAAATGGATATTTTAAATGGATATTTTTAAATGGATATTTTAAATAATTTAAATGATTGAATTATGGTGGTTTGAATTGTGGTGATGTATTTGAAATTATTATATGTATGGATTTGTGGAACCATATGGATGATTTTTTTATTTTAAATGGATGTTTTAATTTATGGATATTTTAAATGGATATTTCAATTTATACACAAAGGTTACAAAAGACCTACAAAGCCTCCGCATTATTTTGAGGGCAAAATAGTAACTGTCAAGAAAGGGGTGTCCTGCCACGGAAGTTACAAGGGCCTAAATACAAGACTAGCCCGGGACACACGGCAGATCCTCATTGCAAATACTCTTGGCAACCAAAAGGCAGTTATGGAGATTGTCGCGGAGGGCGCGGTAGCCCACCCAGGTAACACACATACGGTATTATAACCGTTGTTAAACCGTTTATACGTTATATTTTCGTATGTGTTATATGATAAACGGTAATACATCGGTTATAATACCGTTATGAGTAAACGGTATATAAAAATACCGTATATCATACGTAAGAATTACCGTGTATGAACATACCGTATGTAGAAATACCGTTTTAAATACGTATGTATTACTGTTTATTTTACATTAAAATAACCGTTTTTATTACATTAAAAATACCAATTTATCTTACGTAAAAATAACCATTAACGCTCCCCCTTGCTCAAATCCTCTTTCAGCTTTGTTCTCGAACCCTTTTCCCAAAGGCGTTTTCATGTATTACTGTTTATCATACATTATAAATACCGTTTATCATACGTTATAAATACCGTTTATATTACATTAAATTTACCATTTTTCAAACGTAAAAATAACCATTCCACCTCCCTCCCCTTGGGACTTCTTGCTAATCCCCTATCAGCTTTGTCCTCCAACACAGGTGGTCAGGGATCTCCCTTCTTGTTTATCTTCACCCTCCCAAGTTCTAACCGTGCCGATGCTACTTGAGTTTGGTGATCGGACCTGACGTCACGCAGTTCTGGAAGCTTCCAGAACGGACTCATCTGCACCTCAGCGGACGAAGCCATAAGCTCTGTGTTTCTGGCAACACTGAGTGCAGTTAGAGTCATTCTTTATGTTTCCTGCCGTGTTTGTAGGTTGGTATCTTGATCTTTCTGTGTTAGCTTAACACGTTGCTTAATTTATATATTTTAACTTATTTAATTATATTTAGCGTTAACTTTTATTTTATTTTATATATCTTCCTAGCTTTATTTTATCTATATATTACTTTTAGCATTAGATATTGCTTTAAAAGCAAACGGGAAAAGTGCATGTTTTCAGCATCGTTGTATGTGCATCCATGCTCGCATTTAATACAGTCTAAGCGGAGATTAAATGAAAACGTGGTTCGAGATTGCATTTGTTGTCATGCATACATGTTTATTTCAAATCTTGTAAAATCATAAATTATTCTTTTACATGTTTTTATGTATTTTAGACTTAAGACAGTATACTTATACTAAATGAAAGTTGCTTCATTTATAACCTACCTGCAAGTAAATATACTTATTTAGTATTGGTTAGTGTTTATAATAAAATAAATTTAATCTATATAATAGTAAATAAAGCAACTTTCATTTAGTGTAATTATACATGTCTAAAACTAAAATCTATGAAAAACATGTAAAAGAATAATTTGGTTTTACAGGATTTGAAATAAACATGCATGCATAACTAATGCAATATGACCACGTTTTCATTTATTCTCTGCTTAGACAGTGTTAAATATTAAAATTATTTTATTCATTTAAAGTATAAATTTTTTATAATTAATTTAATGTTATTTGCAGAAATAAAAAAAATATACTAGGAAAAATTTTTAAAATGATACGCTACTTACAAAAAGTTGATACAGGAGTGAAATGTTAAAAAACACAATACTAAATTAAAACAAATTTGATACTTGGAAGAAGTAATAAAAGCCTTAAAAGAAAATAAACATGATACTTAGAAATAAAAACACACATAATTCTTAGAATTTCTTTAAAAACACTATACGCAAAATTATATTTCATAACGTAGTAATTATAATTTTTGCAATTTTTAGAATTTATAATTAAAAATATACTTAAAAAAAGAAACATAATTAGTCAAAAAAAATTCTAATTCACTTTATAGCAGTTTGTGTTCTGTGCATCTAGAAACATGTTCTATTTGTGCTTTGTGCCCTTACTCACTCTGTTCACTCTTAAAAATCATTACAGTCGTTTTGATACCACCGTTGATTTTTTAAAGGTAATGTTTCTATTTTATGCCAATTTAAAATAGAAAATGTTTCCATTTTAAGCCATACTTGCAAAGATAGCAAGAAAGTACTTGTCTGCACCAGCTAGCAGCGTTGATAGTGAACGTTTATTTTCAGAAAGAAGCAGGGAATGTTTATGTGAACCAAAACGAAATAGGCTGCAACCTGAAAATGCAGAACGCCTAATGTTCCTGTACCATAACTTATCTCTATTAAACTTTGATTACAAAGAATAATTAGTTTGTTTTTAAACAATATTTCATATGGTGTAAAACTTAAGAAATTAAAATACTGCAAAATTGAATATTCATCCAAGGATCATTCCGTGTCAAATCAACCAATGATCTGAACCTTGACATCATGGAAAATGATAATTTTTGGTACAATGGTAGTACCCGTGAAGCT
The DNA here is from genome assembly GCA_951213105.1 of Amaurobius ferox. Classification (NCBI taxonomy): domain Eukaryota; kingdom Metazoa; phylum Arthropoda; class Arachnida; order Araneae; family Amaurobiidae; genus Amaurobius; species Amaurobius ferox. The sequence continues at coordinate 38,691,174 of OX578147.1, read as the reverse complement.
GACAAAAACTGTAAAGTATTAGATTTTTTGGGCTCTTAGTTTTCAGTTATTGACTTTCAAAAAAGCCGAATTTGGCAAAGTTTTGAAATCTGAAGTTTTTAAACAGCTGTAGATCAAAAACTATTTGACCTATAGATCTCAAATTGGTGTCATTTTTTTTTTGGCTTTTAATGAGTCTTAATTTTATATATGACTATGCTATTTCAAATTTGAATTTTTTGAAAGAAAATTTTTTTAGATTTTCTAAAAGCAATTTCTCTTTTAGTTTGTAATTATTTTAGAAACTCCAATTTTAAAAAAGAGTTAAATACCATAATCATGTTATATATCAAATTAAGGCCCACCGAAAACAAAAGACTGCACCAATTTGAGCTCTCTTGGTCAAATAGTTTTTGATCTACAACTGTTTAAAGATTTCAAAACTTTGCCAGATTTGGCTTTTTTTAAAAAGTGAATAACTGAAAATCTAGGAGCCCAAAAAATCTGAAATTTTACAGTTTTTATAAACTTTACTAGTACTATCACTATACCAAAAATGATCAATTTTTTTGGTATCAAGGTTCAAACCATTAATTGATTTGACACAGAATGACATACATTTAGTACATAACTCATTAACCAGTTGTTTCAAACATTCAGCCCACATATGCTCTCAATTTTAACAATTTGCTACACACTTAATATTCAAGGTGGCCACTCAACCTGGAAAAGTCAGGGAATTTTGTGAAAATTCAGGATTTTTTTTTTTTACTAGTTGTCCATATAAAAACAACTGCCCAGTTTGTATGCCATTTTCGAAAAATTTCGCCAAGTATTATGCTGTACAAGTAACAGCTAAATAAAGGTTGCCATGTGTCCATTTGATTCCGTATAAAAGCAAAAACGCAGAGTTTGTGCTCCATTTTGGACAAATGTCGCCAAGAATATTATATACATTTAACTATATTGTTTTCTATTTTAATGACATTCTTTTGACATTGCTGAATTGACATTAATTATTCAATAGCTGTGGCTTGTTACAGTGTAGTTCTTGCATATCTTTAATGATATCTGTCATTGTGAGCAATTTGCGATGTCCATATTTAAGGACATCAGTTTAGACTATTTCTTTTTATATTTATAATTACAAAACGTTGCTTTTTTCAAGAACTTTTAAAATACGTTCTTCTCCAAACTGAGTGAAGATAATTTAATTTCTTCCTTGCTCAGAGTACAAACTCTCCCAGTTGCAGTAACAGGCTCTACGTTTTGCAAAATGGTCTCACCTGGCACATTCAATACGTCGCTCGGTTGAGGATGCAAGTAAGAGAAGGTCCCTCAGTATGTAGAAAGCTTACTTTGTAGTCGCTCGTAACATTATTCTTCTCAAGAATACATGCAAGTCACCAAGATCCCTTATAGACTATATAGTGCCAAATCCAGATTCAATTTTTGCTAAATTAGTTGGTGTAATATAGTCTAATGCTGTCACATGTTCAGTAAACCAGTGTTCACTACAGTAATAATGCTTAACAAGAAACCGATTTTCAGAAATTGGGTAAAGAGAATGAAATTTTTTAGTACAGCACAGTTGATGAGTATGAAGAAGTTAAAGAAATACTTCTTTTATCCTCAACCAAGTGACGTATTGAATGTTCGAATGTGCCAAGTGAGACCATTTTGCAAAAAGTAGAGCCTGATACTGCAACTGGGAGAGTTTGTACTCTTGAGCAAGGAAGAGATGAAATTGTCTTCACTCAGTTTGGAGGAGTACTTATATTGATTGTAAATACAAAATTAAATTTTGAGTGACATATGTGAAATATTAAGTGTGTAGCAAATTGTTAAAATTGAAAAGAACATATGTGGGCTGAATGTTTGAAACAACTGGTTAATGAGTTATGTACTAAGTATATGTCATTCCGTGTCAAATCAATTAATGGTTTGAACCTCAGAAATTGATCATTTTTGGTACAGTGATAGTACCAGGAAAGTTTACAAAAACTGTAAAATTTCAGATTTTTGGGGCTCTTAGATTTTCACTTATTTACTTTTTTAAAAAAGCCAAATCTGGCAAAGTTTAGAAATCTTTAAACAGTTGAAAATAAAAAAATATTTTACACAGAGAGCTCAATTTAGTGTCGTTCTTTTGTTTTCGATGAACATTAATTTGATATACAACATGATTACGGTATTCTAACTCTTTTTTTTATTTTAATTGTAGTTTTAAAAAAAATTACGAACTAAAACTGATTTCTTTTAAAAATATATATATTTTAAAGACATTAAGGGACTATTTGTGTGCCAAATTTCATAGTCGGTCGTTAACGGGTTCCTATGGAAATTAAATTTTTTGTACTTAAATTTAGCTAATTTCACTTATAGTTTAATACAAAAAAAATAATTTTCATAGGAACCCATTGGCTTCCCATTGTGAAACTTGGTAAACAAGTAATGCATAAAGCATATATTTTTTTCAAAAAAATTGAAAAGAGTGTTTTTGAGATTTAAAAAACAATTTTTTTTTTAAGTAATCCATAAAGCATGTATTTTTTGAAAAAAAAAATTAAAAAGAGTGTTTCTGAGATTTAAAAAAAAATTTCTTTTTTGAAGCTTTTCAAAAAATTCAATAGCTTAGTCATGTTATATATCAAATTAAGACTCATTAAAAGCAAAAGAAAATTATACTAATTTGAGATCTCTAGGTTAAATATTTTTTGATCTACAGCTGTTTAAAGATTTCAAAACTTTGGCAGATTTCGCTTTTTTGAAAGTCAGTAACTGAAAAACTAAGAGCCCAAAAAATCTGAAATTTTGCATCTTTTGTTGTCTTGATAGTTACAATAAATAAACACTTTTCAACTATGTTGTAAAGTGTTAAAAAGGAAAAGATTTCATTATGAACTAGAGTACATTTTGAAATTGACACTGAATAAAATGTGAAAACATGAATAATAGTCGAATTTTCATAAAAAAAAAAAATCGTACAGAAAAGTATTATTTATAAGCATTTAAAAAATGATATTTCGATATAATTTTTTTAACTACATGTTGAAGAATTATATATACTAGCAAAAAATATATACTAGGAAGAAATTTTAAAATAATATGCTACTTAGAACAAATTAAAAAAAAAGTTGATACAGGGGTAAAATGTTAAAAAACATAATACTACATTAAAATAATTTGATACTTTAAGAAAATAAAAAAATACTTAGAAGAAGTTAAAAAACCCTTATACTAAAACCCTTAAAGAATATAAACATGATACGTACAAGAAATAAAAAAAACCATAATTCTGGGAATTTTTTTAAAAACACTACACACAAAATTATATTTCATAATGTAGTAGATTATAATTAGCATGCACATATATAATTTAAAATAGCCTATCAACCTTATTACAATATTATTAATATTGTTTTTTAATATATTTTTAGTATTGAAGTTTACTTTAAAAAAAAGTTATTTTCAATTTAAAATAGCTTATCTTTTAGATTTAAAATTATATTTCATAATGTAGTAGATTATAATTTTTGCAATATTTAGAAATAATTAGAATTAAAAATATATTTAAATATAAACTGAAAATAAAGGAAAAAAACATTTTTGCATTAAAATTATTGTTTTAACAATATATAATATAAATTAAAATAAAAATTATATTACATATGAACAGAGTGATTCTATAGTATTGTGAATTTTGCATACATGACACATTTGATGTATCGAATCTTTGTAAAAATATGATTTAGATGAATGTAGATATTGTTTCAGATTGTGTTGATTTCACTATTAATATGTACTTAAATTTATAAGAAAAAAAATTATAAGTTCAAGTACATTATTGAAATCAACACAATCTGAAAATTTGACATCTATTGTAAAAATATATTCACCTAGCTCAATATTTTTGTTTTACAAAGATGCATAAAACTTTGTAAATATCATGTCTGCAACATGCACTATACTGTAGAGATGTCCAATGTGTGATAAATATGTATATAAACACGTAATAAATACGTGTAGAAACACAATATAAACACGTAATAAATACGTGTAGAAACACAATATAAACATGTAATAAATACATGTAGAAACACAATAGAAATATGTATGGAAACACATTATAAATACATATGGGAACACTTTATAAACATGTATGTGGATATACGTAAGAAACACCTATGTGAATATATGTAATATACACGTATATGATACGTAATAAACATGTATCTGCATACGTAATAATAACGTATGTGGATATACGTAATATACACGCATGTGATACGTAATTAACACGTATGTGGATATGTAATAATAATGTATGTGGGTATACGTAATAATAACGCATGTGGATATACGTAATAATAACGTATATGGATGCGTAATAAACACGTATGTGCATATACGTAAAAATAACGTATGTGAGTATACGTAATATTAACGTATAAGGATACGTAATAATAATGTATGTATAATAATAATAAAGTATACGTAATAATAACCTTTTTCATAACGGTTGGTGTACCGTATTCTAACATACCGTTTTTGCCTAATAATTACGTATGGCCTGACACGTAAAGCTTACGTATTGCTTGATACGTAAGAATTACGTATTTGTGCTACCTGGACTGGATCTCAACAACAACAACACTCTATCCACCTACGCGTTGTGCAATTCTTATAATCCTTAATGCCGAACTGTTAATCGGTTACCATCTTGACTACGTATCTAAGTTCTTATGTCATGGGTTGTGGCTCTTTTTGTCTCAGAAATGTCACTCCTCCTTTGCTCTCATTTGCGGCCTTGAGGGTGATGCTACAAGCTTTTTCTCAATTGTCCGACCCTTTACCCAATGTCGTTGCTTCACCTATTTAAAGATGCGTTCGACCTCTCTGTGCCTTGACACTCCTGAATTGAGGGTCTGCTGTAAACCTTGGCATCATTCTTCAGACTGGAGGGGTTGTCTGATGTTTCAGACACAATAAATAATGTACATAAAACTGCATCATAATAACAGTGATATATATATATATATATATATATATATATATATATATATATATATATATATATATATATATATATATATATATATATATATATATATATATATATATATATATATATTTATATTTATATATATTAATTTGAGGTATACACATCAATATCCACTTTTAGCCTAAATGCATTATGTAAGAAAAAGTACATGCTACCCACATCAGAGGTTTATATATATCTATATATATATATATATATATGTGTGTGTGTGTGTGTGTTAAATAATTTGCGGTACAAACAACATTACAATGTACATGTATAATGTGCACGTTGGATAATATTGCATTGAGTAAAATGCCATTGCATTATGTAACAAAACGTATGCACTACCCACATCAGAGGCTCATCTATTGTAGGGAAATAGAAATCGTATATTTTATATGAACTATTGTTTTATGTCATGCATGTGATGATCAATAGTATGAAAATATAAAAATTATTTTTTTCTGTTTTATTTGTTTTCTGTTTAAGAAAGTGCCTTTATAATAAGTAGTATTTTTAACAACATCAGATTTTTATAAGGAATAGATAATTTTATATTTCAACACTGATGAAAGAGAATTTCAAAAGACTAATATATTGGGACAAAATTGGGTGCAAACACTAATATATTGGTACAGACACTAATGTATTAGTACACTAAAGTATTGGCACAAAAAAAAGCGGTGTTAAGAGCCATCAAACATCAAATATATACTTTTTCCAAAATTTTTCCATAATTTTGGCCACTACTGTAGCTAGATTATTATGTATTTAGTATATTACTAAAGTTAGAATTCTAACTGAAATGAACTCTAATAGCAACGCCGTCATCTTTTCCGTCTCATTGAAAATCCTCCCTTTCTCTGCTCTTGTATCTTATTTACTTCAAAATGAAGTCTATATTAGCGTCCAACAGTTACCGTTCTTAATTGCATCAGTGTATGGCGTATAATTGGGATTTTCTTCTTCTGAAAGAGCCAGGATATCTTGCGAGATAAATGTTCTTGTACAAAATTAAACTTCACTGCGAAGAATAATTTTGTGTTAATTTAAAAATCTAGCAAAGTAAATTTCAAGAGTTTTGTTAAAGAATTTAGCATAAAATTACGTTTCTGTTAGTAGTTTGAATCAAAAATATGTTTGTATTATAATAACAACCAGTGCAAAAATAATTATAAGAATTTGTTCGTGTTGTTATTTTAGAAATTTCATACACATATTTTAAGTTATCACATTAAATGCAAATCTAGCTTATAAGAATAAAATCTTGAAGTACACGCAAATTATGTGACTTTAAATGTTTCAAAGACGTCATGAGCCATCTTTCTCAAGTTAGAAACATCTCGCCTTTAACAAAGTTATAACTGCGAGGTTGCATCAGCAGTGTGAGTAAGAATTTTAGTTCCTCAAATAAAATATGTAAACGTCCTTCTCCGAACACATTATATTTTCCTCCAAACTAAAACTTTTTATTTTAGTTTCTACAAAACTAATAGTTGGTAGCTAATATTTTAGTTTTCGCAAAACGAAAATTTGGGAACTTTTTAGTTTTACAAAAACAGAAATTTTGGCAAAACTAAAATGCAAGCATTTAAAATGCTTTCAATTTAGCAGGCATAAATTTTACGGGACTCTAAATTTTTACTGTGTTTTCGCTGTGTAAAGTTGGATATTGGGAAGTGCAATCGTTAAAACCAATGCACGCATTTGGAATCCCTGATGGCTCACGTGACCGCTCGATAGGTCCCCGCGTTTTCAAACTTTGAGACATTTTCCTTATATTTAACAGACAATAAACATATTATATAAAATCACTTTCTAAATTAGCATAAAAGTTAGTTTAATGAGTCATACATAAGAATAATTACAATTGTTATAATAATAATTAAAATGCTATTATATGTCAATAAAATATTTGAGAAAGAGTATCACTTTGTTCTGGAGGCCACAAATATTTTAGATTGTTCTGGTTCCCTATGTTTCTTAAGCACATATGCGCCGTTCAAATGCGCGCGCAAACTAATGACGTCACTTGGTGGCGGACACAGAAACCCTTGAATGGTATAGATATGGGACACCCAAGGCGAGAATTCGCTAGAGATAACAGCCATTGAAATATAAACCGAAACCATAAAAATATCAACGCAGAAAAATAATCCCGTTCCATAACATTTGTTTGACGTATATGTTGGCAAAGGTAGATGCCCACATTATTTACCAGAGGCGATATCTTTATGTCTTTTGTTTCGATTTCAAAGCTTGCTCCCGCTAGCGAATTCGACATTTAAGTGTTGCAGATATATTTATTAGATTATTAGTTTTCTCGTTTGTTAAGAACACACTGTGTTTCACATGAAGAAGCGGGCACATAACGCTTTTAAATTAATTTGCGTATACAACTAATTTGCGTATGTAACTAATTTGCATATGCAACTAATTTGGGTATGCAACTTAGTAGCGTATGTCTACTTTCTTTAATACGGACGGACTCAGGTGGGGCACAATTTCCTCAGCTGTGGCAGATTCAGCTTTCTAAGAACTTGTAGCATTTATGTTCTTCTAGTTATTTATGTATCTAGGTTTATCGCTATCCTTTCTCATTTGAGGCATGGGTGGAATTTTTATTGTTATATTGCTCCAAGTACTGAAATGATTTTCTTGATTTGGGAAACTATGAAAGGGTGCCATTCTCAGCGCCTACTGTTCTGAAAAAATATATTTTTTTTACAATTTCTGTAGACATGTACCAACATAGTTGAATTGCAAGACGAGCCCTTTTTCTAATTTCGTTTTTTATTATCTTGTATATGAACTTCTGCAGTGAAACGTTTTCTTCTGTAAGTGTAAAAATTTAATTTCTCCAGTCGATTTCCAATTTCTCTGTGATTGATTAGTGTCAAAAGAGTCTCAAAAATGGCCAAAGAGTGATTTCTTAGAGTAATTTCTAAAACATTAAAAATGTAGATATTTAATTATAAACATTAATTATAAACATTAATTATAAACAACGTTAGTTAGTGCAACTGGGACAAAGGGATATATTGAGAACCATATGCTCATTCTGACAAACAAACATATCATTTCACAACTACTGTTTCATGAGCTTTATGTTTAAAGTGCTATATTGTACAAATAAATATATTGTTGTTGTAAATCTCTCTACACTAAAATCGTAACACTATATTTTACCACAGTACCATACAAACGGGGAAACTCACAGTCATTAAATTTAACCATTTGTTTGCAATCCAGTAAGTAATCTTTAGTAATATCAGACAGCACGAACGAGTTCGCGACGAAGTCTTAGCGAACGCAAGAGAGTAAAAGACGAAGACTCCCGATTCACCAATTTAATTGTTTGGCAAACGTAGCAAGCTCTGGGCCTGGGAGCTTGGCGGGGTAAAATAGTTCGTGAATTAAGCTGCGGGAATTGGCGAGCGTCAGCTAATATGGGAGGTTAAGTCCCAACTTGCGTATTACTGCTTACTAGGTGGAACAAAAGTGCTCATGGAGCGAGTTCAGTTAGCGTGAAGGAATAAGAGGCAAAGCCCCCGGCTTCGTGAAACGAATTATAGGGATCAGCGAGCAGGGGAAAGAGCGCTAGCAAAACAAAGAATGATAATACCCTCTGCGAGGTCAAAAGTGGAAAACTGATTTATTATCTTATTGGTTGCAATTCCCGCTCAGAATTTCCTCTTCTGGTTTCTTACCCATTTCCTATTAAAATTTTTTCAATATATTTGAATTATCCATTTTCATAATTTGGATATAAATAGAGCTCAGCTTAGATAATAACTGATATGGATTCAGCATCAAATTCTGGAGAAGGTTTATAAGTTCACCAAGAATTTACATTCCCTGCTTATCTTCCACTTCCTCTTCCTTGAATTATGTATCCATTGATTATATTTTTCCTCGAACCATGAATTCACAGGATTGGCTTAGATAGAGATTAATATTGATTCATTAAATTTAATTTTATAGAAGGAGCAGCATTAAATTTTATATAAGGTAGGATGACTCGCTAAGGATTCCGATTTCATGTTCTGGAGATGTCCCTTTCAAATAAAAAACTTACATTTTCCGTGCAACATCTCTTTTGAGGATCGATACTGGATAGTGTTTACATGGCTGCTTATTGGATTCAACATCAAATTTCGGATGTTGCAAGACAATTCACTAAGGATTTCAACTTTCGGTTTTTTTATATTAAGGTCAAAAAATTTTGTTTGAAAAACCTATTTCTCAGAAATGGCTATACATACAGCTTAGGTCAAGCCTGTTCAGACTTTTGCAAGTCAAGAGCTACTTCAAATGTTCTTCAAGTGTCGCGGTTCACCATATATTTATTACAAGGTAATAAAAATAATATTAATTACACCATCATTCTATCAAAAATGTATTTAAAAATAAAAAATGCCAAAGTAACAACAATTCAGTATTTATTGCAAATTTCAGCTGAAATAAAGTTCATTAAATCGTTGATGAAAGCTTTCAATGCAGTTTGTCTACTAATAGGTTAGAATAATAGGCATAATTCTAGGTGGTCATATGTGAATCACAGAAAATGGTTAATTACTTTTCCTCCAGTACAGCTGAAATTGCCGATTTTGGTAACTTAAATTTGATAAAATTAGAGTTTTATAATTTTTATTTAAATTTTCGATAATTTTCTTTTAATTCTGGTAATTACTCAAAAAAAATTCTTGATGGTCCACCACCGGTGGACATCCAGGGACGCCATGTCCAGTTACGTGGTCTGTGAATTTTCATTGCTAAATATCCCAAACATGTCCAGATCTAGTCTAAAACTGGAAAGTCTGTCACTCTAAACTTTTTTGGAGCTTAGACGATAACCTTGTATCTACGAAACAATATCTTTTCGAGCGGGAATACGGTTTGTTATTGTGAAATCCGTTCTATTTATTTTGACTTGCAGCTCCCGCATTCGGAGCAGCGTGCTTGATGGAAGATTCTAATCCTGGGGCTAACCTAGATTAAACGAAATTTCACTTTATCAATAACTCCCTTCCAAAATATTTATGGTACATAATAAAAACTGAAATTCTAGTAGCAATTTCATAATTCTAAGTAGTCCTCTGTAAATTACGGAGGATAGTTAACAAATTTTCTCCACTGGAACTTAAATTAACAATTTCGATATATTTAATTTGAAACAAATACACTTTGATATAGATTTCAAAATTACTTACTTTCCTTTTAATTCTGTGGATAAACCGAAAATACCTTGGCGTTCATCGGTAGACCGCGATCGACGTTTTGCACAGGACAGGCTTAGATGATAATTAATATGGATTCAGCTTGAAATTTCAGACAAGATGGGGGAAGATTATATAATTCCAGTACAAAATTTTTCATTTTCTGTAAAACATATATTTCTCAATATCTGCTAATAGATAGGGCTTAGAGGATGACTGATATGGATTTAGCACCTGAGGTGGTGAGGTGATTCACTAAGGATTTGATTTTTCAGTTCTTTTTCATCGGCTGAAACAATTTTCTTGAAACATATTTCGTCTTCATAATCGATTACACAGAGATACTAGATGATGGCTGATGGGGGTTCACCATTAAACTCTAATTTCTGTAGTAAAGTTCTGACTATTAGGATTTCACTTCCGTTTTTAGAGATTTCATTTTCTATTACATTTTCTTTGCAACATATGGAGATGTCATTTCGAAGCATGCAGTTGTCTTTTCGATTAATTATATTGATTACTGAAATTTGCCTGACTTTACCAAATTATGCAAAATTGTGTAAAAGATCTTCAGAGTTCAGTCGAAAATGAAGTTTACACTCTACTTGTATACCATAAAGGTGTCTCCATAAATTTCCTGCTTAAGATTACTGTTAAATCAATTCAATATAGTCCGACAGGGGGTGACTATAAAGGGGAAAAGATTTCCCGCGTCTTTTTCCCTTTATAGAATTTCTATAACGACCTTCACCAAATCCTCCAAATTTGGTGCAGTGCAAAGGATGGTCATGGAATATCATTTACCAATAACAGGTTGGCTTGTGAGTACACTCCGTAACATGATGTAGAATCTGCTTACTGATTTCCAGGTTGTAGTTCTAAAAGAGTATCATTATTTTGTAAATATTGACTAGATTGTGGTTTAACTCGACTTTCTCATTTCATTCATTAATTTTTTCAAATTTTACAGGAAAAAATACGTAAAATCGGTATCGAGGGTCCAAATTGTTGCAACTATAGAGTGTTTCCTTTCACTTTAAAAGGCTTGAAAAATATTTGAATTGATACCATACTTAACAATGAAACGCGCTGGAGGAGGTACCTTGCCCCTCTATTACGGACTAATGACGTCATGAGCACAACAAATTGTACTAGCGGCTGTATTTTACGATAAAGACTGAAACTACTAAGTTTCGTGATCATTGAGCCATTAATAAACCCTTTAGTGCATGATTGGGTCAAATTTTGTTCTATGCTGTCATGTTAAAAAAATGTAAATTTTCAAATTAATCTCGAAGTTGTCGTTCGAATTGAAAAAAATATTCTATCTAGTTCCAGATTTTTTATAATAAAGTCGAATATAGCATTTCGTGAAAATCCGTCAATATTTGTGGCTACTATCTTGATTAAAGCAAATCGCCCACAGACTGAGAGACATCACTCCAAAATTAGTCCGAACGTGTTCAAGAGGTCTTAAAACATATATAGGCACCTATATCTGGAAATCGAAAATTTTCGTAAAAACCGTTTAATGGCAAGTAGCACAGCTATTTTCTTGGTTTGTATGTCCTTAATTGGAATTCATACAATTTCTGTCATCACACCCTAAAGTATTATATTCGAATATATGTTTCGTAAGCAATATTTAGTACTTAAAATATTCCTTACTTCCCTGAACAGTGAAATTAATTATAGTTTGGATCAAAAACAGTAAATTAATAAATCGCACAAGGAAGTAGAAGTTATCAAATAAATTAAACTTAATTTTACAAGGTATTCCATTATCATTAATATGCCGGCATTTTTTAAAGTATTTAGTAAAATATTTATGTATTCAATTAATTGCTTTCAGAACTCGACGAGGAATACGCCAACTAGCCAAACAAAAATAAGTTATCTAGAAACTCAAAATAATATTAAACGTTTATTATATTTTCAAAAAAATCTTTATATTTTCTGCGGCATACTATATCGTGTCTTGATAAATGCAAATGAAAATAATGACAAAAATTTACGTCGAAATTTTATGGAATGTTGAGACACATAACATTTTACAAACCTCGTAAAATAACAATCAGTTTCATTAGAAATTTATATTTTTGCTATGGCTTTTCATTATTTATCGTTACTTTGCAAGAACATAGACATCTTTCTATCCAGAAAAAAATAAACGATAAATGAAGCATATGACCGCTTCCTGTGGTCAGTGATATGCATTCACAAGTATTCCGGCCTCTGAAGTTTGTTCCTTTGCAGGAAAAGATCACATTTCCTGGCTCTAAAAGCTAAATTCCCATCTTATGTCATGAAAAGTTATTGCAAGAGGTTTTGGTTTATAAGGTTTTGGCTGATAAGATTTCTAAGATTTAATAAGAATTTATTCGATTGTTTAGGACACAAAAGATATTTCCGAGATATTTATTAAGTTACATGAAAATAATTTGTTCTGAGATGATTGCATTGTTAAGTGTATAATTTGTGAGACGTTTCAAAGGAAAACATATATATTTGATTTACCGTATAATTAAGTACGAACTGATTTTTTCCCCCTTAAACGTACATACCCCCCTTACTTTTACATGTTACCCCCTGAAACGTAGTACTATACACTAAGGAATCGCTAAAACTACCACAATTAACCAGTTCGGATAGATGATTAAAGCCGGACACCCCTACAGTTGGACTCACAAGTCCCTATACGTGGTTGTAATGTCCCTACAAGTAGCCCTTTGCTTAAAACTGATGAAGAGAAGGGGTAGAATATACACCAAGAACTGGTGAAAATACTGGATAGAATAATACTCCAGCAGAAGTTCCGATGTATATTTAAAAATAAAAACAATAAAAAAAAAATTCGTTTTTGTGTCTCTGAAAGTTCCGTCTGGCAAAATTTTGGAGGGCGTCGTTAACAACAAACTTTCTACTGAGGAAACCGCATTATTCTTAAAAAGAATACAAACCGCTCAGTGGACTCTTACTGAAATTCAATTTTCATTTATTTACCAGGCTGAGATAAAATATCAAAACGTTTATTTTTTTAAGATGGATATCTCACATTAATTCAGTGGGTGTGGTTATTATTTTATAACTCATTTTTTAAACAATAGACAGATCGATTCTCACTTTTGTCACAATCGTTTTAAAAATCCGTATATTTATAATAAACATTTTCTGAAAATTTAATTTTGCTGAAATTTAGTGGATATTAGTGGAATTTAGTGGATATTACGGAAATTCAGTGGAATTTAGTAAAAATCCTGAAACGATACTTTATTTTTTTAAAGAACACTGAAAATTTGGAAACGTTTAACTTCTGGAAATTATTAGAATTTTTTAAGAAAATCGTCAATAGTTCCCCTTATTTTAAAAATTACGTTAAGATTATTTCGAATTCAATATTTCAATCACAAGTAAATTTGGAAACTCCCACTGAACAAAATTTCGTATTTTATATATTCTGGTAAACATTTTACATAGCCTCTTAAAACAGTGTGGTAATTGTTTAAATATTTGTAATTAATGTGGTAATTTTTTAAATTTTTTATTGTGTTAATTTTTTAAATGTTTATAAATGTAATTTATAACAATAACAACTGAATATTAATTATGTTTAAATATTGATTTATATTTTAAATTTGTGTTGTGAATGTAGTGACATTGAATTTCTTTTTTACGTCTTCAGCCAACTTAAAATAGTGATAAAGTGTCGTTTCTAGTATTAAATATATTGAATATTATCACGACGTATTCTTTGGAGTCATAGGTGTGCACTCAGGATACAAGATTGAGTTTAAATTACTGGTATCTAACACGTTTATTCACAAGCACAACGTAATCAGGAATAAGATACGTTCCACTAATTTCCCAAAGCAACCGATACTATTCTCAAAACAATATCGTCTATTCAAACCGTTTATTATCGACTATTCGTCTCCAAATTATCGTCTATTCGTCTCCAAACAATATTTTACTATTTACTGGTCTATTTCACCAAACAGTCTCTACTATTCTCAAACCATTGACGTAAGTCACAATTCAATACAAGACGTATCTCGTTAACTGCTCTCCAACTGATTGATGACTCCTTTAATAGACCGTCTCTGCTGAAACTTTTAGAAATATTTCATATCTCGTAGAATTATCGTTATTTCTAGTTGTTTCTCGAACATTCGGAAATACACTAAATTTGCGATGAAAAGTTGTCAGACCTGGCAATCCTTCTTTAAACTGCGGCGAATGAGAACTTTAGACTCATGGTTTTGGAAGGGAGGCCTGTACGGGTATTCCATAATCATAAATATTTCATAAATATTTCATAAATAATCATAAATATTTCATAAATATTTCATAAATAATCTTAAATATTTCATATCGCGATACGTATTCGTTATTTCGAGGTGTTCCTTGAACATTCGGAAATACGTCAAATTTCCGATGAAGGGTTTCCAAACGAGGCAACCCTTCTATAAACTTCGGCGAATGAGAATCCTAGACCCATGGCTTGGAAAAAAAGACCTGTACAGGTGTTTTCCCTGCATGTTTCTCAAATTTGAACCATCTGAGCAAAGTCCTTTTTACAAGTTATCTTTTAAAAATTCAAGATATATAAAGGTCAAAAATTATACTTTTATTAAAATATTTTTTCATTGATGTAAATCTACATCACACTTTCATTTTCATGCCATATATTAAGAAAATAAATATATTTATTTAAATTGCTAAGTACAAATCTTGCAGAAAAGTGAGTGGCGTGCTTCATATACTGAATTTATTTTTAATGTCTTTTAAAAGACTAACAATCTCGCATCTCATCTATGAAGAACATGTTTTCCTTTTCAAGATTAAAAAAATCAATAAATTATTTTTTTTTCTAAAAATGCAAATCTTACTGACATTTAGTGGGCGTATTTAATATCCAAAAACCGCACTTCATTTTTAAAAAATAGAAAGCGAATAGATATGCTAAAGTGCACCTTTCAATTGTCTGAAAATTTTTAGAATATTAATATATTTTTGTTTCTAAAGATGCAAATCCTACTGTAATTTCGTGAGCGTATCTATTACTTTCAAACCACAAATTATGTATTTTGAAATATTAGATAGCAAACTCCTACTGAAGTTTGCATTGCATTACTTTGACAAATCTAAGACTACAAACTCAGTATTTCTGCAATGTGTTCAATTTGATATATTCATCACTAGTAAAATGTAGACACTCCCACTGAAAGCTACTTATTATTGTCTATTACTTTACATATTCTTGAAATAATATTCCATATCCTTCATCATCATCATCATCATCATGGTACTACAGTCCTTGAAGGGCCTTGATCTCCTTTAAGATTTTTTACCATTCCTTTCTATTGGCCGCTTTCCTCTTATAATTACTAATACCAAGTAATTTCAAATCCTCCTCTATCTGCTCCTTCCATCTGATCCTAGATCTTCCTCGAGATCCTGACCCTATTGGGTTTCCTTCCAAAAACCTTCTAGTAACTCTCCTCTCCTCCATCCTTATCATATTGCCATTGAATTCTTTTTTTCTTATAGTTGTAACAATATCTATGTCTTTATATCTTTCATAAACCTCTTTAATTGTTCTACTCCTCCAATGTTCATTTTCACATATTGCTCCGAAAATTCGCAGCAGAATTTTTCTCTCCCATATTCCCAAAAGATCGGTATCTCTTTTAATTAAAATCCAAGTCTCCGATCCGTATAGAGCAATTGGTCTTATTATCAATTTATAGGTGCGTATTTTGAGTTTAATATTTACATAGCTTGACCTCACTAGTTTCTGCAAGGCAAAATAACAACATCTGTTTCCAGCAGAAATTCTTGCTCTAATTTCTAGTTTAATCTCATTATTATCAGTAACAAGTGAACCCAAATATTTAAATTCCTTAACTATTTCACAGTTTAAACCCTCACGGTCAAAAAGTTTAATACCTTGAAATCTTTCGCTATTTCTAGTATTTACCATTTACTTAGTTTTTGAGTCATTCACACTTAAACCAACTTCCCTTGAAAGTAAAACAGATCAGAACAACACTCGCTGAGTGCCCTTTGGTTTCTGCACAGCAAAAATTCTATAGCCTTACTGATGCAATATACATGAAGTAATTACATGCAATATGCATGAAATAACAATATATGGAAAATTTTACAATTTATTGTTCGAGAGAAAAAATTATTTTATATCTGAACAATTCACATACATCTTTTTTGGTTTTATATTAAAAAGGGAAGTAGATAAAATATATAAGAGGCGAAAATTCTGTACAGTCTGAACTTTGTCAGTTCGGGCGATTTCGGCGTCACACATATCTGCTTATGCCGTTTACAAAATATCAATTTTCATGTGAGAAAGATTAAAAAGGAGCAAATATTTACCAAAAAAATATGATGTGGGCAACACATGACTTTCCTTATATAATGTAAAGTATTTACTACTTTAACAGTAAAAAATAGATTTTTCTTATAGTAGATACAATTCTTTCCAAGATATTAAATTTTCGACAATTAGTCGTCATTTTCATTGATTTAGCGTCATTTTTATTCATTTGGCGAGATTTTCGTTAATTTGGCAATATTTCAAAAAGTCGCCAAGTTGGCGACATTTCGCCAAATTCGTCGCCAAAATCTCGCCAAGCGTTATGGACGAAGAAATAAGTTGTTCTTACAGCAGATAAATGACTATTGGCGTTCAAATACAAAAGTAATAATTAAAGTATCTTTTTTCATGAATGGAACGAGCTAGATCCACGAGAATGATATCACCCAATTTATCGCATGGTATTACATATGAAAAGTGAACATGTTTCTCAATAGGAATTTTTTTTTCATTTTATATGACTTTTTAATATTTTTTTTTAAAAATGTGCTATATCTCGAGAAGGGTTCATGTTAGCGTTCTAAAATTTATGTCAATCGTTTTCTAATGAAAAATTACATAAGAGATGTCTATTTGCGTAACTTTATCAGTGGTTTTGAATTTTTGACGATTTTTTCAAAATTTTATTCGAAAATTTAGGGAGGTTTTGAACATTAGATTACGTATAAAAACAATATTCTTCCAGTGTTTACGGATTGTGATTTTTGTACCAAATTTGGTTCGAATCGGTCTATTCGTTCGTCAGTTATCGTCTCCACAGGCTCACTGACACACACACACACACATACTTTCACACACACACACACACACACACGCACATACATCACTTCAAAAATGTTTGATTCGTAATCAGGGATGCTTGAAACGTGCTCTCCCGTCGAAAACTCGTTTTCGAATTTTCGACCCCGTCACAATACTTTCCATATACATTATGTATATAAGGAAAGTAATAAATGTTATAAAACTGTGAGAATTTCAACAATTAGGAAAATTATCGAGAATATGGTAACCCTTTTCGCAACTATTGTTCAAGGCCAACAGCCGTACCGTGCTGAAAACACCGGTTCTCGTTAGATCACCGAAGTCAAGCAGCATCGGGCGCGGATAGTACTTGGTGGGTGACCACCTCGGAACGCCGCGTGCTGTTGGCCATCTCGGGTGTGGTATCCCCGTGGTTTGCGCGCTAGATTTGCACGCTGCCACAAATGCCGCCGTGTTCATGCGGAGTACGATCACGTTAAACATGTGGGTCCGTAAGTCCTTCCGAGAGGTTAGTGGTAGGGGAAGGAGGGTACGGTCCCTGTGGATGCCTTCCCCACTGGGTTCCGGTCTAAATTGGGTGGCACTTCCCGGCCGTACATACAGTTACCTTACACCTTTCTGGTAGGTCGGACGGTCTGGGTCTCAACAGCAACTATTGTTCAATCTGAAAGGCAAGGAGTAGGACATGGGAGGTCCAAAAACTTAATATAATCCAGAATTCCAGAATTTTATACATTCAATATTATATATTACAAATTACTTTGCCTTACCTAAACAGGTACGTATTTCAAAACACAGAAACAAATTTTAAAAGTAAAAGTTTATGAAAAGAATGATTCTAGCCTACAATAGAAGTTTGCTTTCACAATGAACAGAAACAATTAACGATATATTTCCAGATCTTGGCAGCATTTGTTATTATTGCTTTATTGCAATTATTTACTGCATGTAGACATGTGATGTTGGAGAAACCAGGGTATTAAGGAAATTTCAATTGCTCATGTACCAGAATTTTGTAAATTATACATTGGATATTTCTATTATCTGCTTCTCTAAAATATAGTATATAAAACTGTTTTAAGAAAAGCAATTAAATATATATATATATATATATATATATATTTAATTTAAAATATAGTCATGATATAATAAAGGTATTTTCATACAAAAGAAAACTTTACGGAGAACTTTTGTGCATGTAGATTTTCGCATGTACTACTCATATTAGAGGTTTATGTATTATAAGGAATTAAAAATCGTATATTTTATATGAAATATTTTTTTATGTCATGTATGTTATCATCAATAGTATGTAAATATAAGAATTAATTTTTTTCTGTTTTATTTGTTTTTTATTTAAGAAAATGCCTTTATAATATGTAGTATTTTTAACAACATCAGATTTTTACATTTAATAGATAATTTTATATTTCAACACTGATGAAAGAGAAATTTAAAACAATAATATATATTGGGGCAATATTGGTAGCAAACACTAATATACTAGTTCATTAATATGTTGGTACAAAAAAAGTGGTGTTATAAGCCATCAAACCTCAAATATACACTTTTTCCAAAAGTTTTCCACAATTTTGACCACTACTCTAGCTAGATTATTATGTATTTAGTATATTACTAAAGTTAAAAATCTAACTGAAAGGAACTCTATAAAAACACAGTCATCCTTTCGGTCTCATTGAAAATCCTCCCTTTCTCTGCTCTTGTATTTTATTTATTTCAAAATGAAGTCTATATTAGCGTCCAACAGTTTTCTCCCTTAATTGCATCAGTATAGCGAATAATTGGGATTTTCTTCTTCTGACAGAAGCCAGGATATCTAGCGAGACAAATGTTCTCGTGCAAAATTAAACTTTACTGCTAAAAGTAATATTATGGTAATTTAAAAATCCTGCAAAGTAAATTTCACGTGTTTTGTTACAGAATTTAATAAAATTACGTTTTTGTTAGTAGTTTGTATCATAAACATGTTTGTATTATAATAGCAGCCAGTACAAAAAAATTATAAAAATTTGTTCGTGCTATTATATTAGAAATTTCATACAAGTATTACAAGTTATCACAATAAATGCAATTCTTGTTTATGAGAATAAAATCTCGACGTATAAGCAAATTATGTGACTTTAAATGTTTCAAAGACGTTATGAGCCATATTTCTCTAGTTAGAAACATCTCGCCTTTAACAATCTCTAAGCTGTAACTGCGAGGTTGCATCAGAAGTGTGAGTAAGAATTTTAGTTCGTCAAATAAAATATGTAAACGTCCTGCTTTGAATACATTATAGTTTCCCCCGAAATAAAACTTTAAATTTCAGTTTTTACAAAACGAATAGCTATTAGCAAAAATTTTTGTTTTACAAAAACTATATTATGCAAAATCACTTTCTAAATTACCATAAAAGTTAATTTAATGAGTCATACCTAAGAATTCTAATAACTGTTATAATAATAATTAAAATGTTATTTTATGCCACTAAAATATTTGAGAAGGGACATCACTTTGTTCTGGAGGCCACAAATATCTTAGGTTGTTTTGGTGCCCTATGTTTATTAAGCACATATGCGTCGATCAAATGTGCAAACTAATTACGTCACTGGGTGGTGACACAGAAACCCTTGAGTGGAATAGATATGGAAAATCCAAGGCGAGAATTCGCTAGGGATAACAGCCATTGAAATATAAACCGAAACCCTAAATATATCAACGCAGAAAAATAATCCCGTTCCATAACATTTGTTTGACGAATATGTAGGCAAAGGTGGGAGGCCCACCTTATTTACCAGAGGCGATATCTTTATGGCTTTTGTTCCGATTTCAAAGATTGATGCTCCCGCTAGCGAATTCGACATTTAAGTGTTGCAGATATATTTATTAGATTATTAGTCTTCTTGTTTGTTAAGAACACACTGTGTTTCACATGAAGAAGCGGGCATATAACGGTTTTAAATTAATTTGCGTATACAACTAATTTGCGTATGCAACTAATTTGCATATGCAATTAATTTACGTATGCAACTTAGTAGCGTATGTCTACTTTCCTTAAAACGGACGGACTCAGGTGGGGCACAATTTTCTCAGCTGTGGCAGATGCAGCTTTCTAAGAACTTGTAGCATTTATGTTCTTCTAGTTATTTATGTATCTAGGTTTATCGCTATCTTTTGTCATTTGAGGCATGGGTGGAAATTTTATTGTTATATTGTTCCGAGTACTGAAATGATTTTCTTGATTTAAGAAACTATGAAAGGTGCCATTTTCAACGCCTACTGTTATGAAAAAATATATTTTTTTAGAATTTCTGTAGACATGTACCAACATAGTTGAATTGCAAGACGAGCCCTTTTTCTAATTTTGTTATTTTATTATCTTGCATATGAACTTCTGCAGTGAAACGTTTTCTTCTGTAGTGTAAAAATTTAGTTTCTCCAGTCGATTTCCAATTTCTCTGTGATTGATTAGTGACAGAAGAGTCACAAAAATGGACAAAGAGTGATTTTTTGAAGTACTGAAACATTAAAAATGTAGATACTTAATTATAAACATTAATTATAAACATTAAGTATAAACATTAATTATAAACAACGTTAGTTAGTGCACCTGGGACAAAGGGGTATATTGAGAACCATATGCTCATTCTGACAAACAAACATATCATTTCACAACTACTGTTTCATGAGCTTTACGTTTAAAGTGCTATATTGTACAAATAAATATATTATTGTTGTAAATCTCTCTACACTAAAATCGTAACACGATATTTTACCACAGTACTGTACAAACGGGGAAACTCACAGTCATGAAATTTAACCATTTGTTCGCAATCCAGTAAGTAATCTTTAGTAATATCAGACAGCACGAACGAGTTCGCGACGAAGTCTTAGCGAACGCTAGAGAGTAAAAGACGAAGACTCCCGATTCACCAATTTAATTGTTTGGTAAACGTAGCAAGCTCTGGGCCTGGGAGCTTGGCGGGGTAAAATAGTTCGTGAATTAAGCTGCGGGAATTGGCGAGCGCTAGCTAACATGGGAGGTTAAGTCCCAACTTGCGTATTACTGCTTATTAGGTGGAACAAAAGTGCTCGTGGAGCGAATTCAGTTAGCGTGAAGGAATAGGAGGCAAAGCCTCCGGCTTTGTGAAACGAATTATGGGGATCGGCGAGCAGGGAAAAGAGCGCTAGCAAAACAAAGAATTATAATACCCTCTGCGAGGTCAAAAGTGGAAAACTGATTTATTATCTAATTGGTTGCATTCCTCGCTCAGAATTTCCTTTTCTGATTACTTACCCATTTACTATTCAAATATTTTCAATATATTTAAATTATCCATTTTCCAAATTTGGCTATAAATTGATCTTAGATGATAACTGATATAGATTCAGCATCAAATTCTGGAGGAGGTTGATAAGTTCACCAAGAATTTACATCCCCTGCTTATCTTCCACTTCCTCCTCCTTGAATTATTTATCCATTGATTATATTTTTCTTCGAACCATGAATTCACAGGATTGGCTTAGATAGTGATTAATATTGATTCAGCATTAAATTTTATAGAAGGTAGGATGACTCGCTAAGGATTCCGATTTCATGTTCTGGAGATGTCCCTTTCAAATAAAAAACGTCCTTTTCCGTGCAACATCTCTTTTGAGGGCGGATACTAGATACTGTTTACATGGCAGCTTATTGGATTCAACATAAAATTTCGGATGTTGCGGGAAAATTCACTAAGGATTTCAACATTCGGTTTTTTTATATAAAGGTCAAAAATTTTTCTTTGATAAACCTATTTCTCAGAAATGGCTATACATACAGCTTAGGTCAAGCCTGTTCAGACTTTTGCAAGTCAAGAGCTACTTCAAATGTTCTTCAAGTGTCGCGGTTCACCATATATTTATTACAAAGTAATAAAAATAATATTAATTACATCATCATTCTATCAAAAATGTATTTAAAAATAAAAAATGCTAAAGTAACAACAATTCAGTATTTATTGTAAATTTCAGCTGAAATAAAGTTCATTAAATCGTTGATGAATGCTTTTAATGCAGTTTGTCTACTAATAGGTTAGAATAATAGGCATAATTCTAGGTGGTCATATGTGAATCACAGAAAATGGTTAATTACTTTTCCTCCAGTACAGCTGAAATTGCCGATTTTGGTAACTTAAATTTGATAAAATTAGAGTTTTATAATTTTTATTTAAATTTTCGATAATTTTCTTTTAATTCTGGTAATTACTCCAAAAAAATTCTTGATGGTCCACCACCGGTGGACATCCAGGGACGCCATGTCCAGTTACGTGGTCTGTGAATTTTTATTGCTAAATATCCCAAATATGGCCAGATCTAGTCTAAAACTGGAAAGTCTCTCACTCTAAATTTTTTGGAGTTTAGAAGATAACCTTGTATCTACGAAACAATATCTCTTCGGGGGGGAATACGGTTTGTTATTGTGAAATCCGTTCTATTTATTTTGACTTGGAGCTCCTGCATTCGGAGCAGCGTGCTTGACGGAAAACTCGAATCCCGAAATTACCGGCGATTAAACGAAATTTCACATTATCACTAACTCCCTTCCAAAATATTTATGGTAGATAATAAAAACTGAAATTCTAGTAGCAATTTCATAATTCTAAGTAGTCCTCTGTAAATTACGGAAGATAGTTAACAAATTTTCTCCACTGGAACTTAAATTAACAATTTCGATATTTTTAATTTGAAACAAATACACTTTGATATAGGTTTTAAAATTACTTACTTTCCTTTTAATTCTGTGGATAAACCGAAAATACCTTGGCGTTCATCGGTAGACCGCGATCGACGTTTTGCACAGGACAGGCTTAGATGATAATTAATATGGATTCAGCTTGAAATTTCAGACAAGATGGAGGAAGATTAAATAATTCCAGTTC
Source organism: Amaurobius ferox (assembly GCA_951213105.1). Classification (NCBI taxonomy): domain Eukaryota; kingdom Metazoa; phylum Arthropoda; class Arachnida; order Araneae; family Amaurobiidae; genus Amaurobius; species Amaurobius ferox. Next base: position 38,667,849 of record OX578147.1, on the reverse strand, counting down.
AAAATTTTTCATTTTCTGTAAAACTTATATTTCTCAATATCTGCTAATAGATAGGGCTTAGAGGATGACTGATATGGATTTAGCACCTGAGGTGGTGAGGTGATTCACTAAGGATTTGATTTTTCAGTTCTTTTTCATTGGCTGAAACAATTTTCTTGAAACATATTTCGTCTTCATAATCGATTACACAGAGATACTAGATGATGGCTGATGTGTGTTCACCATTAAACTCTAATTTCTGTAGTAAAGTTCTGACTATTAGGATTCCACTTCCGTTTTTAGAGATTTCATTTTCTATTACATTTTCTTTGCAACATATGGAGATGTCATTTCGAAGCATGCAGTTGTCTTTTCGATTAATTATATTGATTACTGAAATTTGCCTGACTTTACCAAATTATGCAAAATTGTGCAAAAGATCTTCAGAGTTCAGTCGAAAATGAAGTTTACACTCTACTTGTATACCATAAAGGTGTCTCCATAAATTTCCCGCTTAAGATTACTGTTAAATCAGTTAAATATAGTCCGACAGGGGGTGACTATAAAGGGGAGAAGATTTCCCGCGTCTTTTTCCCTTTATAGAATTTCTATAACGACCTTCAACAAATCCTTTAAATTTGGTGCAGTACAAAGGATGGTCATGGAATATCATTTACCAAAAACAGGTTGGCTTGTGAGTACACTCCGTAACAAGATGTAGAATCTGCTTACTGACTTCCAGGCTGTAGTTCTAAAAGAGTATCATTATTTTGTAAATATTGACTAGATTGTGGTTTAACTCGACTTTCTCATATAATTCATTTATTTTTTCAAATTTTACAGGAAAAAATATGTAAAATCGATATCGAGGGTCCAAATTGTTGCAACTGTAGAGTGTTACCTTTCACTTTAAAAGGCTTGAAAAATATATGAATTGATACCATACTTACAATGAAACGCCCTGGAAGAGGTACCTTGTCCCTCAAGGACGGACTAATGACGTCATGAGCACAACAAATTGTACTGGCATTTTACGATAAAGACTGAAACTACTAAGTTTCGTGATCATTGAGCCATTAATAAACCCTTTAGTGCATGATTGTAGAAGAAGACCCAGACCACACGACCAACCCAGGGGTTTATGGTAACATAAACATAACAACCCAGGGGTTTAGTGCATGATTGTGTCAAATTTTGTTGTATGCTGTCATGTTAAAAAAATATAAATTTTCAAATTAATCTCGAAGTTGTCGTTCGAATTGAACAAAATATTCTATCTAGTTCCAGATTTTTTATAATAAAGTCGAATATAGCATTTCGTGAAAATCCGTCAATATTTGTGGCTACTATCTTGATTAAAGCAAATCGCCCACAGACTGAGAGACATCACTCCAAAATTAGTCCGAACGTGTTCAAGAGGTCTTAAAACATATATTGGCACCAATATCTGGAAATCGAAAATTTTCGTAAAAACCGTTTAATGGCAAGTACGACAGCTATTTTCTACGTCTGTATGTCCATAATTGGAATTCATACAATTTCTGTCATCACACCCTAAAGTATTATATTCGAATATATGTTTCGTAAGCAATATTTAGTACTTAAAATATTCCTTACTTCCCTGAGCAGTGAAACTAATAACAGTTTGGAACAAAAACAGTAAATTAATAAATCGCACAAGGAAGTAGAAGTTATCAAATAAATTAAACTTAATTTTACAAGGTATTCCATTATCATTAATATGGCGGCAATTTTTAAAGTATTTAGTAAAATATTTATATATTCAATTAATTGCTTTCAGAACTCGACGCCAACTAGCCAAACAAAAATAAAGTTATCTAGAAACTCGCTAAACGAAGGAATCGCTAAAACTACCACAATTAACCAGTTTGGCTAGATGATTTGAGCCGGACACCCCTACAGTTGGACTCACATGTCCCTATACGTGGTTGTAATGTCCCTACAAATAGCCCTTTGCTTAAAAGTGATGAAGAGAAGGGGTAGAATATACACCAAGAACTGGTGAAAATACTGGATAGGATAATATTCCAGCAGAAGTTCCGATGTATATATAAAAATAAAAACAATAAAAAAAAATAATTTCATTTTTGTGTCTCTGAAAGTTCCGTCTGGCAAAATTTTAGAGGGCGTCGTTAACAACCAACTTCTACTGAGGAAACCACATTATTCTTGAAAAGAATACAAACCGCTCAGTGGACTCTTACTGAAATTCAATTTTCATTTATTTACCAGGCTGAGATAAAATATCAAAACGTTCATTTTTTTGAAGATGGATATCTCACATTAATTCAGTGGTTGTGGTTATTATTTTATAACTCATTTTGTAAACAATAGACAGATCGATTCTCACTTTTGTCACAATCGTTTTAAAAATACGTATATTTATAATAAACATTTTCTGAAAATTTAATTTCGCTGAAATTTAGTGGATATTAGTGGAATTTAGTGGATATTACTGAAATTCAGTGGAATTTAGTAAAAATCCTCAAACGATACTTTATTTTTTTAAAGTACCCTGAAAATTTGGAAACGTTTAACTCCTGGAAATTAGAAATTTTTAAGAAAATCGTCAATAGGTACCATTATTTTAAAAATTACGTTAAGATTATTTCGAATTCAATATTTCAATCACAAGTAAATTTGGAAACTCCCACTGAACAAAATTTCGTATTTTATATATTCTGATAAACATTTTACATAGCCTCCTAAAACAGTGTGGTAATTTTTTAAATATTTGTAATTAATGTGGTAATTTTTTTAATTTTTTATTGCGCTAATTTTTTAAATATTTATAAATGTAATTTATAACAATAACAACGGAATATTAATTATGTTTAAATATTGATTTATATTTTAAATTTGTGTTATGAATGTAGTGACATTGAATTTCTTTTTACGTCTTCAGGCAACTTAAAATAGTGATAAAATGTCGTTTCTAGTATTAAATATATTGAATATTATCACGACGTATTTTTGGAGTCGTAGGTGTGCACTCAGGGTACAAGATTGAGTTTAAATTTCTGGTAACTAACACGTTTATTCACAAGCACAACGTAATCAGGAATAAGATACGTTCCACTAATTTCCCAAAGCAACCGATACTATTCTCAAAACAATATCGTCTATTCAAATCGTTTATTATCGACTATTCGTCTCCAAATTATCGTCTATTCGTCTCCAAACGATATTTTAATATTTACTGGTCTATTTCACCAAACAGTCTCTACTATTCTCAAACCGTTTGTCATTTTAGAAATTTCATACAAGTATTTCAAGTTATCACAATAAATGCAATTCTTGTTTATGAGAATAAAATCTCGACGTATAAGCAAATTATGTGACTTTAAATGTTTCAAAGACGTTATGAGCCATATTTCTCTAGTTAGAAACATCTCGCCTTTAACAAACTCTAAGCTGTAACTGCGAGGTTGCATCAGAAGTGTGAGTAAGAATTTTAGTTCCTCAAATAAAATAAGTAAACGTCCTGCTTAGAGACACATTATAGTTTCCCCCGAAATAAAACTTTAAATTTCAGTTTCTACAAAACTAATAGCTATTAGCAAAAATTTTTGTTTTACAAAAACTGAAATTTTGGCAAAACTGAAGTACAAGCATTTAAAATGTTTTTAATTTAGCCAGCATAAATTTTATGGGACTCTAAATTTTATGGTGCCTCCGCTGTGAAACGCAGGCTATTGGGAAATGCAATCGTTAAAACCAATGCACGCATTTGGAATTCCTCCTGACTCACATGACCGCTCGATTGGGACACGCATTTTTCAAACGTTTTTTCTTATATTTAACAGACAATATATATATTATGCAAAATCACTTTCTAAATTACCATAAAAGTTAATTTAATGAGTCATACATAAGAATACTTATAATTGTTATAATAATAATTAAAATGCTATTTTATGTCACTAAAATATTTGAGAAAGGACATCACTTTGTTCTGGAGGCCACAAATATCTTAGGTTATTTTGGTTCCCTATGTTTCTTAAGCACATATGCGTCGTTCAAATGCGCAAACTAATGACGTCTCTGGGTGGTGGACAGAGAAACCCTTGAGTGGAATAGATATGGAAAATCCAAGGCGAGAATTCGCTACGGATAACAGCCATTGAAATATAAACCGAAACCCTAAAATTATCAACGCAGAAAAATAATCCCGTTCCATAACCTTTGTTTGACGTATATGTAGGAAAATCGGAGGCCACCTTATTTACCAGAGGCGATATCTTTATGGCTTTTGTTTTGATTTCAAAGACTGTTGCTCCCGTAAGCGGATTCGACATTTAAGTGTTACACATATACTTATTAGATTATTAGTTTTCTCGTTTGTTAAGAACACACTGTGTTTCATATGAAGAAGCGGGCACACAACGTCTTAAAACTAATTTGCGAATGCAACTAATTTGCGTATGCGACTAATTTGTGTATGTCTACTTTCTTTAATCACGTTTTCCTCAGCTGTGACAGAGATGCAGCTTTCTGAGAACTTGTAGCATGTATGTTCTTCTAGTTACTTTCCTTATATACATAATGTATAAGGAAAGTATTGTGACGGGGTCGAAAACTCGAAATCGAGTTTTCGACGGGAGAGCACGTTTCAAGCTTCCCTGATCACGAATTAAACATTTTTGAAGTGATGTCCTTGTGTGTGTGTGTCAGTGAGCCTGTGGAGACGATAACTGACGAACGAATGGACCGATTCGAACCAAAGTAGGTACAAAAATCACAATCCGTAAACACTGGAAGCCTATTGTTTTTAAACGTAATCGAATGTTCATAACCTCTCTAAATTTTCGAATAAAATTTTGAAAAAATCGTCAAAAAATCGAAAACAATAATAAAGTTACGCAAATAGTCATTTCTTATGTAATTTTTCATTAGAAAATGATTGACATAAATTTTAGAACGCTAACATTAACCGTTCTCGAGATATAGCACATTTTTCAAAAAAATTATTAAAAAGTCATATAAAATGAAAAAAAAATATTTCCTATTGAGAAATATGTTCACTTGTCATATGTAATACCATGTGATAAATTGGATGACATCACTCTCGTGGATCTAGCTCGTTCCATTCATGAAAAAAGATACTTTGAGTAATACTTTTGTATTTGAACGCCAATAGTCATTTATCTGCTGTAAGAACAACTTATTTCTTCGTCCATAGCGCTTGACGAAATTTTGACGACGAATTTGGCGGATTGTCGCCAACTTGGCGACTTTTTGAAATGTTGCCAAATTAACGAAAATCTCGCCAAATGGATAAAAATGACGCTAAATCAATGAAAATGACGACTAATTGTCGAAAATTCAATGTCTTGGAAAACATATTAGTATCTACTATAAAAAAAACCTATTTTTTTTACTGAAAAGTAGTAAATTCATTACATTATATAAGGAAAGTCATGTGTTGCCCACATCAGATTTTTATTTATGTATCTAGGCTTATTGTTGTCCTTTGCCAGTTGAGGCATGGATGGAATTTTCATGTTATATTGCTCCGAGTACTGAAATATTTTTTTTTAATTTGGGAAACTATGAAAGGGTGCTATTTTAACGCAACACTGTTCTGAAAAAAAAATTATTTTTTCAGAATATTTGTAGACATGAACCTAGGTAGATGAATTTTTACAAGACGAGCACTTTTTTAATTTCGTTTTTTACGGGTATATTATCTTGTATATGAACTTCTGCAGTGAAACGCTTTCTTCTGTACGGGCAAATATTTAATTTGTCCAGTCGATTTCCAATTTCTCTGTGATTGGTTAGTGACAGAAGAGTCAGAAAGATGGCCAAAGAGTTATTTTTTGAAGCACTGAAACATTAAAAATGTATCTATGTAATTATAAACATGACTACACCGTTAGTTAGTGCACCTAGGACAAAGGGGTATATTGAGAACCATATGCTTTATTGTATATTCTGACAAACATATCATTTCACAACTTCTGTTGGCATGAGCTTTACGTTTAAAGTGCTATATTGTACAATTAAATATCTTATTGTTGTAAATATCTCTACACTAAATTCGTAACACGATATTTTACCACAGTAACGTACAAACGGAGAAACTCACAGTTATGAAATTTAACCGTTTGTTCGTAATACAGTTAACAATCTTCCGTAATATCAGACAGCACGAACGAGATCGCGACGAAGTCTTAGCTAATGGTGTTATTACACGGGCAATTTTTATTGCCGAACTTCGGCAATTCAGCCCGTCAATCATACTTTAGGCTACTCCTCTTTAACAGATCCCTTCTCTCTAATCTCGCCGATTTCATTTCAGAAAGCATTCTTTGGTGTGTTTTTCGTATAATTTGAATCTTTTATATCCTAAAGGTGTCTGTAATTTGTTAAAAGTTCAATTATTATTTTTCCTTCTCCAGTTTTTAGAAATTCCTCCCGGCAATGACACTTTAGGCCCCGCCTTTCTAAAACGCCCCTCCTTTCTAATACCGCCGAGTTCATTCCATGAAGCATTATTTAGTGAGGTTTTTTTTCGTATAATTTGGATCTTTTATATGTCACAGGTGTCTGTAATTTGGTAAAAGTTCTATTATTATTTTTACATCTCCAGATTGCAGTAATGATACTGTAAGCCCCTCCTTTCTAACAGACCCTCCCTGTTTAGTGCTGCCGATTTCAGGAAGCATTCTTTAGCTTGTTTTTTCGTATAATTTGGATATTTTATATCCCACAAGTGTCTGTAATTTGGTAGAAGTTCTATTATTTTTTCCATCTCCAAATTCTAACGTAATTGAGCTGCTTCAACTTCATTCAACGTATTTGCATTACAGTCGCCATCGCCATCTTGAATGCAAATGAGAAGAGGAAAGGCGGAGCGTGGTGACGTCCAATTTTATCGACCTCTGATTGGTTCGCCGCTCAGAAATTGAGCAATTTTTATTGCTGAGTACGAACGAATTGCGGCAATTCGGCGGCAAGATTTCTTCCCATTGCTGGAAAATTTCTGGAAGGAATTGTAATAGCACCATAACGCTAGAGAGTAAAAGACGAAGCCGCCAGATTCACAAATTTATTTGTTTGGCAAACGTAACAAGCTCTGAGCCTGATAGCCTGGCGGAGTAAAATAGCTCGTGAATTAAGTTACGGGAATTAGTGAGTGCCAGATCATACGGGGGGTTAAGTCCCAATTGGCGTATTACACCTGCGTACTAGGCGGAACAAAGGGATCGTGGAGCGAGTTCAGTGAGCGTGCAGGAATAGGCGGCAAAGTCTCGGAAACAAATTTTGGGGATCGGCGAGCAATGGGAAGAGCCCTAGCAAAACAAAATAATGATAATACCCTCTGCGGGGTCAAAAGTGGAAAACTAATTTATTATCCAATTGGTAGCAATCACCACTCAGAGTTTCATATTTCGGTTACTTACCCATTTCCTATTCAAATTTTTTCAATATACTTGAATTATCCATTTTCCAAAGCTGGCTTTAAATAGAGTTTTGATGATAACTGATATGGATTCAGCATCAAAATCTGGAGAAGGTTGAAAAGTTCACTAACAATTTCCATTCCCTGCTCCTTTTCCACTTCTTCTTCCTAGAATTATGTATTCATTGATTATATTTTTCCTGGAACCATGTATTTCACAGGATTGGTTTAGATAGTGATAGATATTGATTCAGAATTATATTTTATAGAAGGTAGGATGACTGGCTAATAATTCCGATTTAATGTTCCGGAGATGTCCCTTTAAAAAAAATTTATATTTTCCGTGCAACACTTCTTTTGACGATCGATTAGATAGTTCTTACATGGCAGCTCATTGGATTCAACATCAAATTTCGGAGGTTGAAGGAAAGTTCACTAAGGATTTCAACCTCCTTTTTTTTATATTAAGATAAAAAAAAATTCTTTGAAGAACCAATTTCTCAGAATTGACTATAGATAAAGCTTAGGTCAAGACTGTGCAGACTTTTGCAAATCAAGAACTACTTCAAATGTTCTTCAAGTGTCGCGGTTCACCATATATTTATTACAAGGTAATAAAAATAATATTAATTACACCATTCAATCAAAAATGTATTTAAAAATAAAAAATGCCAAAGTAACAACAATTCAGTATTTATTGTAAATTTCAGCTGAAATAAAGTTCATTAAATCGTTGATGAAGGCTTTCAATGCAGTTTGTCTACTAATAGGTTTGAATAATAGGCATAATTCTAAGTGGTCATACATGAATCACAGAAAATGGTTAATTACTTTTCCTCCTGTACGGCTGAAATTGCCAATTTTGATAACTCGAATTTGATAAACTTATAGTTTGATAATTTTTTTTGAAAATTTCGATAATTTTCTTTTAATTCTGGTAATCCGAAAATTTTCTTGCTGGTCCACCACCAGTGGACATCCAGGAACGTCATGTCCAGTTACGTGGCCTGTGAATTTTCATTGCTAAATGTCACAAAACATGGCCAGATTAAGTCTAAAAGTGGAAACCGGGAAAGTCTGGCACTCTAAATTTTTTTGGAGCTTAGATGATCATCTTGAATCCACGAATTTCTTCGAAGGGGAATATGGTTTGTTATTGCGAAATACGTTCTATTTATTTTAGCTTGCACCAGTATTCGGAGCAGCATGCTTGATATTAAACTATATCCCAAAGACCGACCTCGCGATTCCTTGGGATGTGCAGAATTTCGGAGTTCCTAGCCTCATTGGCTTTTACCTCCAGTTTGAGAGCATTGTGTGATACATGACATCATTTGAGCAATGGAAGTATGAGAACAGAAACGGCCCATTGGCCAGACCTTCAAAATGAAGGGGAGCTTTAGGAGCGGTGGTGCCGCCCTCTATGAGAGGCACGGGCAACCACAAGGGGGAGAGTGTATCTAGAGTAGATGCACAAGTTCAATGTTTAAGCATGTTATGCATGAGATCAAACCGAGCAAAGAGAATGAATACAACAGAGACTAATGAGAAATACGGATGTGGAAGGCATGAATTTGATTAAATCAAGGCGGTTCGAAAAGGATGGACCGGGGACGCTTCCTGTGCAGCCTCGGGTCGTAGTCTGGGAGGGTAAACAGAGTTTCGTTATTAATGCTGGGGAGGTTTTGAAAAAATTTTTTGGTATGCTTACGGATGACTTTTTTGATGGTTTTAATTTTAAAATCCCGGTGAATCACATCATTCCGGAGGTACCGGGGGGCTTTTCGAATGATCCTAAGAATGCGGTTCTGTTCTGTCTGGAGTTTGGCAATGCTAGTCTTGCAGGCGAATCCCCAGACAGGACAAGCGTAGAGGAGGATGGGGTTGATGATGGACTTGTACAGGAGGAGTTTGTTTTTAATTTCGAGGTGGCTGGAGAAAAGGAGGTGCCCAAGGGTGCCTACCAGTTTCTTGGATTTTTTAAGAACATAGCTGAGGTGCTCGCGCCAAGTAAGCCGGCTGTCCAGATGGACGCCGAGATACTTGACGGAGCGGCCGAAACAGACGGGTTGATTGCTGATCAGAATGGGGGGGGGGACCTGACACCAGAGAAGAATGTGGCCTGCGACTTGGAGGGGTTTATTTTGATCTTCCAATTTTCGTAATATTTTTCGAGGGTGTGAATATGCTTTTGAAGATGCGCGTGGAGAAAGTTGAGATTACGATTTTTTGAGAGGATGTAAGTATCGTCGGCATAAAGGCAGAGGGTGGTATGGGGGAACCGGGGGGTGTCGTTAATGAAGCAGTTGAAGAGGAGGGGGCAAGGATGGACCCTTGGGGGACCCCTGCGTTTACAGGTTTAATGTCGGAGAGGGTGTTAAGGATTCTGACCCGGAAATTACGCTGATTTAAATACGAGTTTATTATGAGGATGAGGGGGGGGATTTTCATCTGGATGAGCTTATAAATTATTCCGACGTTCCAAGCTTTATCGAACGCCTTTTCCACGTCCAACATAATGGCCCCGAGCGGGGTTTTGGTTTGGAGCCCCTCTGCTACGAATTCAACTACTCTAAGGAGCTGATGGGTGGTCGAGTGTGCCGGCCGGAAACCGAACTGCTCCGGAATGAAAAGATCCTTCTCGTTTATGAAGTTAAGGAGTCTAGTTTGAATGACTCTCTCTGTGATCTTGCTGAGAGCCGGGAGGAGGGAGATGGGGCGGTAAGAGACAGGGTTGGAGGGGGTGCCTCCAGGCTTTAGAATGGGCACGATGATCGACGTTTTCCAGTTTGAAGGGAAGTGACGATAGTTTAGAACGGCATTTATCAGGTGGGTGATGAAGAAGATGATATTCAGGGGGAGAAACTTAAGAGCCCTATTAGAAATTTTGTCAATGCCCGGAGATTTTTTATTTTGCAGTTTTTGAATAATTTGGAAGATTTCGAGGGGGGGGAGGGGGGACAGGGTCGGGATGGGGTGCCTGGAGAAAGTCATTTACAATGATGCTGATATTATCCTGAAAGTCGTTGTTGGGGATGTCCAATGTGAACTGTTTTTCATAACAGTTCGCAATGGCATTAGCTTTTTCAAGGTCTGAGAAAGCCATTCCCGTGTTGGTGCACAGAGGCGGCAAGCGCGCGAAAGGCCGTCTCACCCGTTTGATGTCTTTCCAAATGGTTTTATCCTGGGGGGAGAGGGACTCAATGTATTCCTTCCATCTGCTCTGGCTGTACTTTGCAATATCGCAGCGGAGAGTCCTATTGAGGGAGTTAAGGCGGTTTTTGATGAGGGGATTTCTGGTGGCCTGCCACAGACGACGGATGTCATTACGATTTTGAATTTTGACTTTGATGTGATGAGGAAGCGTATTAAAGCAGGGGGGGGCGAGAGGAGGATGCGTCAGCAAGGGATCTTTGTATCTCATCGGTAAGGTTCTGGGCCGCGGAGTCCAGTTCGGTGGGGCCTCTAATTTTGGGGTTTAGGAGGGCGGATCTGGTGAGATTGCGTTTAAATATTTTCCAATTTACCGAGTGGGGGGTGTCAGATAGGGGAAGGAGGGTGTTGAGGTGTACCGTGAGGAGGATGGGGAGGTGGTCGGAGTTTAGCTCATCGAGGGTTTCAAGGGTATACGGGAAGTGGATATTTTTAAAAATGGCGAAATCGATGGTAGAGGGGGTGGCTGCAAGGGAGTAGTGGGTGGGCTTTGGGTAGTGGGACGGCAACATGGAGTCCGTTATCCGTGACGAATTTGTGTATATCCCTCCCATACGGGTTTCTACGTCGACAGTTCCAGCTTGTGTGGTGGGCGTTGAAGTCCCCCATGCAGATGACCCGGTGGTGATTGCTGTAAATATGTGTGAGGTCCGGTGTCAGATCGTTGCTGCGCTGCCTAGGTCTAATATAAAGGGATCCAATAATAATGGTCGGCTGATTTGGGAGGGTCAGGCTGATCAATTTGTTTTCTACGACACTAGTGTTTGCAGAGTTAATCTCATGGTGAGGGAGGTTATTTTTAATATATATAGAAACTCCACCGTAGGCGCAGTTACTACTGCGCACTGCGGTGTAGTTTCTATAATTTGCAATTTTGAGGGGCGGGGGAGCGGCCCGGTCTAGTCTCTTGAATCAGGATCACATCAATGGCGTTATTTTAGACAAAGTCTCTAAGCTCGACGATCTTGTTACTAAGGCCGTTCGCGTTCCACGAAAGAAGGCGAAGGGCGTCAAAAATGCGATTACTCCCCATGATGGGGGGGGGGGGGCTGAGCAGAATGCCTCTTCTAAGGCGGTGATAATACTGAAGATCTTGTTAAGTGGGTTATCTGCCTGAGATAAGATACATTGAACCGTGGTTAGGAATTTTTTAATTTGGCTAAAGCTGATATTTAAGTCTGAGAAGGTTTTTCTGATCTCTTGAATAATCTGAAATAAGTCTGATATCTGCGATGTCGAAGTTTTGCTGTTGGTAGTGCTTTCTTTAGTTCCTGAGTTTGAGGCTGCGGTGGTTTGGTCGGTCTGAGCCGCGTGATTGTTAGTTGGGTTAACAGAGGGGGGGGGAGCTGTAATATTATCGTATATTTTAGCTGGTTTAGGGGAAGTCTCTTTGGGTCGTTTTCCGGCCGGTAATGCTGGGTGTTGTTTCCATTGGCAGTTGAGGGGATTGAGTCAGTTCTTTTATCACTACTCCTGGGGAGGGGGGGAGGGGGTCACTGAAGAGTAAGTTTTACTAGCAACGACGTTTGCGAGAGTCGGTTGGGTGGTTCTATTCAGGTGGTTTCCTGGCTCTGAGGTGGTAGTTTGAAGGGGGGGAAGTCTTTCCTCTGTGGGGCTGGCTGCTGGGGACGGGGGGGGAGCGACGGTTTGCATGAAGTTTGCTGCGTTTAGATGTTTATTTTGGGGGTTTGAGGGACACATACGGTAGTTTGCCGTGTGTGGGCCGTTACAATTTGCGCACTGGGCGGGTGTGTGGGGAGACTTGGTGCAATCGCGGGTCCAGTGGCCTTGGCCACATTTCAAACAGCGGGGTGGTTGTCTGCAGCAGTCGCTGGCATGTCCATGCCGCTGGCAGCGGTAACACATCCTTGTACCTCTGGATTGGAAGTCCCTGATAATAATTGAAATGTCTAAGATGGTGTCAATGTTTCTGATGTTTTCCCAGTTTGAGGTGGGGTTAAGTAAGACGAGGAAGAGGGGGAGGGGGGCTCTGTTTCTTAGATCTTTCAGCTGCGTAATTCTATGGATGTTAAATCCGAGGGAGCGAAGTTCTTCCGTGATTTCACTGATTGGCGAGTTGATGGGTAGACCTTTAATTAGCATTTTAATTGGCCTCTCTGCCTTTAGGTTTATAGAGTGGAAGTCTATTTTTTTCTCGATTAGGTGTCTTTGCACAATTCTATAGTCGTCAACCGATTTTGGGTACATTTTGATAAGTTCGCCGTTAAGCTGGGCACGAACGGGGGTTTTTACATGCGTATTTATATATTTTATCAGTTCTCTCCAGTTTGTGGGGCAGTTAATAAAGAAGGGTTCGATTTTTGGGTTTTCAAGGCTATTATCTTCGTCCATATGACTATCTTCCTCATTTTGACTAGCTTTGTCATTTGATTGCACGCTTACTGCGTATCAAAGATCCGCGGGGGGTGGAGGAGGTGTCCATATCAAGGGCTGCAACGGAATTTGAAGTAGGAATATCATCCACGATAGCTGAGTCTGCCCATCGGCAGTGCTTTTTTGCAAGGGGAGAGCTGGGGCCTTCCATATCCGCAGGATTGCAATTAGCATTATGTGCTTTAGGTCTTAGATTATCATTAGTATCATTAGCATTAGGTGCTTCTATGCAATCAGCAATTTCAGTGCTGCATTTCAGTTCAATTTCAAAGTTAGGATAATCCTGGCTACTGGTAGTAGCATTTACATTATTATTTACATTAGCATTATAACTTAAGTTGTTTAAGGTTGATTGATTTAGTTCAATACCAGCTTCACTGGTGATGTTGCCTTTGGGAGGCTTACTTTTAGGTATTTTATTAGCATCATTATTAACTTTTACATTAGGCTTAACAAATTTAACTAATTTGACTAAAGACATGTAAGATTTGATCTCATTATAATAAGGGGTCCTATCATTAAAGTTCCCATATTGCTCAAAATGAATGGTCAAAACATCACACATACCTGCGAGCTGGTCGATGGTTTTCTCAGAGATTCCTTCTTGCAGTTGATTCCATTCGTTTTGGAGGTAGAGGCCGGTGTGGGTCAGAAGGTTGTTGTATTGCAGACGCCCATGGTCAGAGTCCACGTGGTCCGGGAACAGGCAGTTTGTGAACTTGAAAATAGTCTCTTCGATGTACGATGAGAAATCTTTTTCAGGAGCTGAGGTCTTTATCACGGACGCCATGTCCGATGCAGAATAAGAGTCCAGCAGAAGCAGGAAAAATCAATCACAAGAGCACGCAAAGTTCGTATAGAGCCACGTGTAGTATCAGCCACGAGGGAGCAGGAGAAAACAGGTCCGTGCAGTACGGAGTCTCGGGGACGACTGACTGATACTAGGTTAAGGTTACAATCCCTTAAAATGACCTCGCGATTCGATGTAATGTAATGTGCATCGTAACGGAGTCCCCAGTCGAATGACTTCTACCTCCAATCTGTAAACAATATGTGCATTCTTGACATCATTTGAGCAGAAATGACCTCGCGATTAAACGAAATTTTACATTATCATTAACTGCCGCCTAAAATATTTATGGTAGATAATAAAAACTGAAATTCTAGTTGCAAATTTATAATTCTACGTAGTCACCTGAAAATTACGGAATATAGTTAACTAATTTTCTCCAGTAGAGATTAAATTAACAATTTCGATATCTTGAATTTGAAACAAATGCACTTTGGTATAGTTTTTTAAATTACGCACTTTTTTTTTAATTCAGCGGACCAGCAAAAAATATCTTGGCGTTCATCAGAGACCGCGATCGACGTTTTTCACAGGCCTGGATAATATGATAATTAATATGGATTCAGCTTCACATTTCAGACTAGATGGGAGGGAGGGTCAAATAATTTCAGTTCAAAATTTTTCATTTTCTGTAAAACATATATTTCCCAATATTTGCTAATAGATAGGACTTAGAGGATGACTGATATGGATTTAGTACCTAAGGCGATGAGGTGATTCAATAAGGATTCCATCTTTCAGTTATTTTCCACCGATTGAAACAATTTTCTTGAAACATATTTTGTATTCAGAATCGGTTACACATAGAGATTGTCTGATGTGTGTTCACCATAAAAATATAATTGCTCTTGTAAAGTTCTCACTATTAGGATGTCACTTCCGTTTCAAGGAATGTGAGTTTCTATTACATTTTCTCTGCAACATATGGAGATGTAATTTCAAAGCATGGAGATATCATTTGGATCGTTTATATTTATTACAAAAATTTGCCTGGCTTTTCCAAATTATGCAAAATAGTGTAAAAGTTCCTCATATTTCAGTCGAAAATGAAGTTTACACACTACTTGCGTACTATAAAGGTGTCGCCATAAATTTCATGCTTAAGATTACTGTTAAATCAATTAAATATATTTGAAATTTTTTGCCGAAAAACATGTTGATATTCCCTTCCAACAGTTTTATTGTTGTTCTTAGTCTTTGACTTATACTAGAACTTTTATTATCTCCATTAATTTACTATGAATATTCCGTTTCTGCAACTTCTCACCAGTTCATCTCATTTTCATTTCTCTGTCATCACGCGTTTTCTCCTCTTTTTAGAATTTTTATAACGATCATCACCAGCTTCTGCAAATTTGGTACAGTGCAAGGGATGGTCATGGAATATCATCTGCCAAACGCTGGTTGGCTTGTAAGTACATTCCGTAACATGATATTGAATCTGCTCACGGATTTTCGGGCTGGGTAGCAGTTCTATGTGAGTATCATTATTTTGTAAATATTATTGTTACTTTTTTTTTAAAGGGCTTGAAAAATATTTCGATTGACACTATACTTGACAATGAAACTCCTGGGAGGGGACGACTTGCCCCTCAAGGAAAGATTAATGACATCATGATCAGAAAAATTTCTATATCGTTACTGTATTTTAAACCAATGACTGATACTACTAAGTTTCATGATCATTGCACCCTAAATAAACCCTTTTCTGTATGATTGTGTCAAATTTTGTCATATGCTTTCATTTTAAAAAATATAAATTTTCAAATTAATTGCGAAGTTTTCGTTCGAATTGAAAAAAATTCTATCTAGTTCTAGATTTTTTATAATAAAGGCGAATATAAAATTTCGTAAATATCAGTTAATATTTGTGGCTACTATCATGAACACAGCAAATCGCTACAAATATCCAACAGACTGATAGACATCACGCCAAAATTAGTGTAAACATGTTCAGGAGTTTTTAAAACATATATTGGCACCTATATCTGGAAACTGAATTTTTTTGTGAAAACAGTTCAATGGCAAGTAGTACATCAATTTTCTACGTTTGTATGTCCCCAATTGGAATTCATACAATTTCTGGCATCACATCCTTAAGTATTACATTCAAATATCTGTTATCTATAAACACTATTTGGTACATAAACTATTCCTTACTTCCCAGAGCAGTGAAACTAATTACATTTTTAATTAAAATAGTAAATTAATATACAAGTAGTAGTTAATAAACAATACCAACAAGTAGAATTTATCAAATAAATTAAACTTAATTTTACAAGGTATTCAATTATCATTAATATGGCGACATTTTCTAAAGTATTTACAGAAATATTTATATATTTAATTAATTGCTTTCAGAACTTGGCGAGAAATACGCCAACTAGCCAAACAAAAATAAAGTTTTCTAGAAACTCAAAAGATTATTAAACTTTTATTAAGTTTTCAAGAAATCTCTATATCTGCTCTTGATAAATGCAAATAAAAATAATGACAAAAATTTACGTCGAGATTTTGCGGAATGTTGAGACCCATAACATTTTACAAACCTCGTAAAATAACAATCAGTTTCATAAAAAAATTATATATTTGCTATGACTTTTCATTATTTATCATTATTTTGCAAGAACGAAGACCGCTTTTTATCCAGAAAAATATAAGCGAAAAATGAAGAATATGAACTCTTCCTGTAGTCAGTGATGCATTCACAAGTCTTCCGGCCTCTGAAGTTTGTTCCTATGCAGCAAAGGATCACATTTCCTAACTTTAATAGCTAAAATCCTATCTTATGTTACTGAAAGTTATTGCAAGAGATTGTGGTTTATAAGGTTTTGGCAAAGATTTAATAAGAATGCATTCGATTGTTTTGGACGCAAAAGATATTTGCAAGATATTCATTAAGTTGTATGAAAGTAATAAAGTATACAATACTAAAATAAAATCAGAAAAATGCACTTTTCTTGGTATTAAGAATAATTTTTACAAAACTTTGAGTCAAATATAAATCAAAAATTTAGAATTATTTCATAAAATGTCGACAGAATGAAAATCATTTTATTTGTTAAATATACTCAGAAAACAGACAAATTGGGTTGTGTGTTCACCCTTCCAGAAGAAAACATTTTTGAAAATAAATATGGTATCGATTTCGATTTTTTAATTAAGAAATATAACGTCTCGTTAATCTCCAATTATCTACTACTTCTTACTCCTAAGGCTTGCCCCGCTTAATATATCATTTTTAAGATTTAGTATATAGCTTTTAAATATTTATTGCAATGTACTTATGACTTATTTAATTTATCTTGCAAAAAACAACTGTTAAAATATATTGTTACAAAAACTGTTAAAAAATTTGCAAAGTTTTTGATCTAAATTTGCAAAATATAATTGGAATTCGTCAACTTTCTGTCATCTCATTCTAAAGCATTTTACTTAAATATCTGTTTTGCAAATTTCATTTGGTACTAAATCAAAGGTCCTTCAATCAGAAGCCAATGAATAATATAAATTTTTTAATAACTCACGTTTCACATTTATTCCGCAAGTCGAATATTTTGGTGGTCAGAACCCAATAAAGAAGAAAGCATTTGTAAACTTAAATCGCACACTTCTACCTTTCGAACTATCTGCCCGTACTCCAAATTAAAGTCTCTGTCTTATCCCGGAGCATGCTATTTTTTCGTTTTCCTTTTCGAACTGTTTTCTGTAAAGCAAGAAAATAAATAAACATTTTTGAAAAACCTTGCTCGTCTTGGGTTTTTATCAGATGATTGGTTGAAATCACAAATATCAAACCTCTAGTATATTTCAAAGGAAGCGTGTCTCATTTATTCGGAAAATCCAACGCATTGGTGTGCGGACAATCTAAAGTAGAAAAGAATGGAAATCTTAAATTGCATATTCTTTTTTCCTTTCGAAGGATTTACCTATACGCCAAATTTGAAGTTTCTATCTCATCGCAAAGTATGATTTTCTATCAATTCATTTTTCGAACATTTCGGTGTGTCGCACCCTCTCATCTTATAACATTTTACTGGATTCCAGAAGGTTTTATCGAACAAATGACCTGTGCACCTAATTACAAGTCTCTATCTATTCACGAAGTGCCTAAAAAGCGTCACAGACGGACACTTGGCAATTTGTATATACTAGCCGAATACCCTTTGAAAATCAACGGTCTCGCAATAAGCCAATCCTGAATAAAGTAAATTTACTGTTACATTTCGAAGAAGAAAAAAAATAAATTATTAATCTGGAAAAAATTTGTGGGCGCAGTTAATAACTAACTGACTACACAGGAAACCACAATTAAAAAAATAATAAAAACTCAATTTTCTCATATGCAAATTCAATTTTTTTTTTCAGACTACGATAAAACATTAAAACTTTTTTTTTCGGAAGATGGATATTTCACAGCAATTCAGTGAGCGAGATTACTTTTGTGGAACTCTTTTTTGTTTAATAATCGAAAGGTGGATTCTCAATTTTGTCACAATCTGTTTAAAAATCATGTTAACAATGATTTGAATTCGATATTATGTGTAGTATCCCAAAAATTTAAAATATAATGAAATTATTCCTTAGAAAATATTCAGGAGAGATTGGGTTATTATAGTATCTTGTTGCTAATCTGACCTGAATGATTTTCCCTCTCTGAAAGTGGCAGGAAACAACGCTCATGAAGTGGGGAGTTTCTTTGTTAGTCTCCATCTGGGCGAGACAAATTCCACTGCCCCTTGGTGATCTAATTCACACTCAAAATAATATTACTGGGTGACTTTTGTTTTGTAGTAAATTTTTAAACATAATAATTTAACAAATTGTAAAATTTCATTTCATGAAATAGCAATATTTCAATTTACAGTTGAATATAGAAGGTATTACAACTTATATAATGCTGTGTCTTATGTTACAAAACTGAAGCAAATCACTGTATAAGCACTATATATGTTTAATGTGTTCGATTATTTCATAGAAGCAGTAGTTTATTATTTGAAATTAGTAAAAACCTCAAAATAATAAATGATGAGTAAGTCAAACTAGTAACTTGTACAACTGTGCAAGTTATACTAACCAAGTAGAAAATTCTGAATGGAGTAAATATACGTTGAATTGGGTTCCCTCCACGTACTTCAAATTATATCTAATATTTCATTTCAGGTATCTCAATTCTCAGCACGTAAACATAAATTAGAAATTCGGGCTTCATTATAACTTGAAATATAAACTCATGTTTGTAAAAATTACAATGCTATGAAGGAATCCCGCGATAGAGTTGAAATTTACAGAAAATGCGAATTAGGATGCGCTATGTAAATGATACGAATTTCAGAGCTCTGTCCATTGGTGGGCTGAACAATACCTCCTAATCTTTGGTTTTAGATGTATAGAAAGCTGAACTGGACGTTAAAAATACTTCATGGTTGTCTGCTAGCAGTAAACGTTTCATTAGAAGTTATAATTCATGTGCGACGAGAAAGGCCGCCATATGAGCAAGTTAAGGAATTCAAAACGGGTCGAATGTTCGGTCTTCGTGAAGGGAGTTGTTCTTAACGTGCAATATATATATACCAGCTTGTATTCAGAGCAATGCCACGATAGTGAAGCGAGTGTGGCAGCATTGAACTGAGGATGAACATTTAAAAAAGTCGCCAAGTTGGCGACATTCCGCCAAATTCGTCGCCAAAATCTGTCCAAGCGTTATGGACGGATAAATAAGTTATTCTTGCAGCAAGTAAATGAATATTGACTTTCAAATGCAAAAGTATTACTCAAAGTATCTTTACTTGTGAGTGGAACGAGTTAGATCCACGAGAATGATATCACCAAATTTATCGCATGATATTACATATGAAAAGTGAACATGTTTTTTAAGAGGTAATATTTTTTTTTATTTTAATTGATTTTTTGATAAATTTATTTGAAAAATGTGTAATATCTCGAGAACGGTTAATGCTAGCGTCCTACAGTGTGTGTCAATATTTTGCTACTGAGAAATTATATAAGAAATGTCTATTTGCGTAACTTTATTAAAGGTTTTGATTTTTTGATGATTTTTTCAAAATTTCTCTCGAAAATATAGGTGGTTTCTGAACATTCGATTGTGTTTCAAAACAATAGGTTTCCAGTATTCACTGATTGTGATTTTTCTACCAAATTTCATTGGAATTTGGTGATTTTTCTACCAAATTTCATTGGAATTTAGTGATTTTTCTACCAAATTTCATGCTCCATTCGTTTGCGAGATATCGTCTCCACAGACTCATTGACACACAGACAGGCATCACCTCAAAATTGTTGCATTCGTGATCGGGGAAGCTTGAAACGTGCTCACCCGTCAAAAACTCGAATTCGAATCCTCGACCCCGTCACAATACTGTCCTTATACATTATGTATATAAGGAAAGTATTATTAATAAATTTTCCCGAAACTTATTATTCGGCTCTGTTATAAGAAATCTAGAACTCGATAGATTTTTTTTATTTTTAATTCCAGCGAAAACATCGGAATTTGTTTGAAATTATATATTTCTTAACATGCCAGCATAGGAAAAATTTGACGCACTCATGCTTAAAATGGTTTATTCATATCCCAATGATCACGAGACTTCATTGTTTCAGACATTGTTGTGAGAGATAGCCACCATACAATTTCATTTGTTTGTCACGACATTAACCTCCTTCCCCTATGTGAGGCAATTTACACCCCGTGGGAGTACATGTATAGTATCAATCGAAACATTTTTGCCAATCCTTTAAGAGTGAAGCATAACACGTAAACACGTATAGTTCTAATCATTTGGACCCACGATATCAATTTTTGAAAATTTGTCTTGTAAAATTTGAAACGAAAATTTAATTCTGGTAAGAAAAAGTCAAGTGGAGCCACGCTTCAGTAAATTTTAGAGACAAACGGCCTGCCATTTTATCGGTTACGATGAGATGTAACAAACGCAAAAACTAATTTTAGCAAGCCGATACATGCTATGAAATTATGAGGCCATCTAATAGTAAATACAACTGTCATAATTCTTCTACATATAACAAACGTTAAATCACCTGTATCACAACAATTGCCATATTTAATAAAACAAGATATCTTTGGGTCTGTGCAGCTTGTAGTAGAAATTTAAGCGTCGTATGGCCGTGAAATTTAATAGAATCAATTATCCAATCTTAGTTTCACATTATAACAACTACAGAACAAAAACCATTGTGACTCCATGGAAAAGCGCTGTATCTCCATAATTAAGGTTAAATGTTACGCAACTAAGTATTAACTGACATGGTGAGAATTTCTGTATATATCATTTCTTATACGTATTTTACTTTTCTTCTTTATAAATGCTGTCCTATTAAAAATAATTCATAAATATAATTGCATTACCATCTTGATTAAATTAATTTTCCATTGATATATACTTTTATGGTATTCGTACAAAAAAAGGTGTCTTATGAGCCATCAAATCTCAAAAATACGCTCTTTCCAAAAGGTTTCCACAATTTTGACCCCTACTGTATATATATTTTTTTAGTCTGAAAATTAAATTTCTCGCTTTGTAAAAGTACTATAACAATGTGACGTAACACAAAATGTCATCCTAAGTTACTCACTCAAAGTACTGTTGGAATGCAGTCTAATACTTACAGAATCACAAACAACTGTCATTTACAATGAAATGCCAAGCTAATTCATTAAATAGCGAATACAATCCTCAAAAGCAAACTCATCCCCAATTCAAATTCATTCGTATTTCGTCAACTCTTTCCGACTGAATGATGACTTCCTTATATACTCCCCAAAAAATTTCAGACATAGGTTGCATTTTGGAAGCCAATCGGTATTTCTGGAATGTTCTATTGGATTCGAAATCTCGTTCAAAGGCACAAAGTTGCCGATGTTTCGCCAAATCTGAAGCCCACAACCTGAAAAATTCGCCAAGGTACAGTAAATCTACTTTCATGTAAAACAGTGTTTGTCCAGAAAAATGTTGTTTCCATGCTGGGAGGCAAAGTTCTATAAAACTTTTGCATATTCGTAGCAGCATATATTATAAAGTCATCAAAGAACCAATTCCAAAAATATATTCTTATTTTACATGATATGTCATCTCTTACCATTCGATAAAATTGTGATATTAGAAACATTACTCAACGATGAGTTTTGTGACTATATAACCATACATGATTATACAGGAACAAAGATCAAAGTCAAAAAATATAAGAGCCCCACATACAATACAGCCTGTGTAGCAATCATCAAGCTTGCACCGGAGCGATGCCTGGCCACTGCTACAATCGACGAATGTTGAAATGCAGACCCGAATTTCTTACGAAAATTAGTACAATGGATCGAATCCGGTTTAGATCACTTGCATAAAATCCGACATGAACTCTATAAGTATACAACCTCGTTCGTCGTCGTTGATGAAGCACCTGGCGTTGCCGCCTCTATCTTCTGTGTTGAATGATTACTTGTGTTGTAGATTTGACATTACTTGTATGCACATAAAAGTTCGTTGATGAAGAACAACCCCTGATGGGCGGGGCGTCGTCGTAAGAGCTGGCGCCACTGCGTCGAGGTGATGAGGCACGTTGGGAAGTCCGTATGCAACATGATGAGGCACGTGGGATAGACTGTTCACAATCTTCGGGGTATGTGAGGCACGTGGGAATGAGTTCAATGGCTGAACAGGTGATGAGGGAAATCCACACTGAGACTTCTCTGCTAGCCGGCCAAAGTTTAAAAACTTAAATTTGGGGGGTTTGGGATTTGATGACTCTAGTTATCATTTCGACGATTTGGAAAGTTTTTGTCATTGCGTCTTCGTCGCCTTTGAGAATTTTAACTACATCTTTTAAGATACTGCTGAGTTTATTAATATCAATGTATTGTTCTACCTCTTTGTACAGACTTAGAAACTCTAGAAAAGCATTTGCATTTGCAGATTGAGGGATTTTGTCTGATACAGGTTGAGTATGGGCTAAGTGCTCGCCAGTAGTTCCTCCTACCGTTTCGGCACTTGCCGGCTCTTCCTGCACAGGGGAGGTTATCCTAGTGGGGAGGGGGGGAAAGTTATCCTCGCCAAGGGTGGGTGAAGTTTCAGCAGATTTTTGTACCTTTTTCAATTCCTGCGTTTTTTTCCTAAACCAGGGGTTTTGGGGACAGTGCCTAAAATTGGCAGGGTGGGATCCTGAACAGTTGGCGCATTTCGCCGGGGTGTCCCTATTTTTTGTGCAGTTTCTCGTGGGATGACCTTCGCCACATTTAAGGCAGCGGGGAGGGAGGGTACACTGGTCAGGATGATGGTTCCAAAGTTGACAATTGTAGCACATTTTATGGCCTCTCGCCTTAAAAAGTTGAACTTTGATTTGCATGGAAAACAGGGATTTAACTTCATAAATCCTCGCCCATCCCTCCGTCGGCACAAGTCCAACCAAGAAGATGGGGAGGGGGGTCCTATCACGCCTATTCCTTAGCTGCTTGATTCTAACAATTTTAAAACCAAGCGCGGCAAGCTCTTTTTTTATTTCCTCAATACTGGTATTAGTGGGCAAGCCCTTTATTACTATCTTCCTCGGCCTATCCGTTTTGAGGTTTAATGAACTGAAAGGAATCCCCTCACGGGTTAAGTGAGCCTGCACACGCCTGTAGTCCTCAACGGACCCAGGAGTGATCCGGATCACTCTTCCCATGAGAAGACCCTGAACTTTGCACTCTAAAAACTTGTTTAAGTCCTCTATGAGGGCTCCCCAATTAATTGTGGATTCCACATAGAAGGACGAGACTTTTTCCTTAGGGGGGGGGATGGCGCCTCAGTCATTTCGACTTCATCGTCATTTAATTTGCTAAATTTATTTTTGGTTTGGATATCCTGGGATTTTAGTTTAGAAGTAGAGGGTTTACTACTATCAGAAGTTTTTAACTTTTTGCTTTTAGGCTGGGTGATATACCCTTCAAGATTACTAAACATTTCGTGTTTAAATTTAAGATATAACTCGTCCTCTGTTTTAGTTTTCCTATCTCTATATATATCATATACAAGATTGTAAGATTTCCTATTAGTTAAAGTACTAAGATTAGGGTGGCTGGTTAGCAGATTGGAATCAGAAATGGTACCTGATAGTATTGTCCTGATCATCTTGGCTCGATCGAAGTCGATCCCGTCTTCCTCCAGCTCCTCTTCAAGTCTGTATAAGTATACAACCTGCTGATTCATATGTATACAATGTCATTGCATGGAAAAAAATTCTGGTAGTTATATATTATTTTAATATACTGCAGTGACCAAAATTGTGAAAACATTTTGGAAAAAGTGCATTTTTGAAGTTGGATGTGTCATAACACCAGTTTTTTTACCAATACCATAAAATTATATATCAATGGAAAGATAATTTAATCAAACTTGCATTGCAATAACATTTGTTCAATTATCTGTATTCTGTCAAAAGTTATAGCCAAATACCCAGAAAAAAGAAGCACAACTTGCTAAGTTTTATATGAAATAGCTTTCCTTCATTTGAATGTATCCAATGATCATGATTGTTTACAGAGCCAATAAGGTGTCATCTTCTTTTGGCAATGAGCCGACAGGTCACAGAACTGTGTGTTATGTGATTTCTATCAAGTTGGTTGGATTTTTGTGTGTTCTTTGATTTAATAAGCTTGTAAAACGTAATGAAATTAAAGAAATGGAGCAAAGAGTTAACTGGTTAAGTAAAAAGCGATGTAAATTGGTACTATTATATGCACAAAGCTACAATTATGAAGAAATTAGAACAAATATTGAGGGAAACATGACCAAAGGCGGCATTTCTAAATTTTTGAAGAGGTATAAGGAGACACCATAACTAATGAACCAGACTGGTAAAGAGAGGAAAAAGTGCACAAAAAAAGTGATGATAGAAAAATTAAGAGACTGTGTCTAGGTGACAGAAAACCCCATCCTGCTGTATGTAAAGTGCAATGGGGCAATGCAGTATGAAGTGGAGTGCAAATACTGTTTTTGGCAGATTGCATGAATTTAGTCTAAATTATAGATAATGCTAAAATGTTATTTATTGTATGAAAATTCACTAAGATAGCAATAATTTAGGGGTTAAAGCAACTTCCTGTAAATTCAAGTATTTTTTATTTATTTGAGTCGCGTGAATGCTTTTAGTTCAAACAGCCGATTTAAACATTTTGTGGTGGTATGGGTTGTAATGTACCCATTACCGATTACCTCTCACTTTGTAATCTCGTCTGTGCAGAATTACTTAAGCTAATTAATTTTTGTCGTTGTGTCATACGGTGTATGTTGCAAAGTGCCGTTAGGCTGTTTAACTATGTAATTATATTGCGAGGTTCCTTTTTGAATGTTGGTAGCACTCGTTGAGAGTATTTAGTGTGGGGTTTGGAGTAAGAAATTAGCTTCTTTGAATTTAGATTCGTCAGTTTGCCTGTAGTTTTCTTTCAGATGGGTTAGGTAGTCGCTTCGTCAATGGCTTAGATAGGAATTCCCAGTTTAAGCTTTTCCTCCTATTTGGTTTTATTCCATGATATCGCTTCCTTTTGGCTTTGGTTTAACCATCAGCTTGTCGGTGGCTTTGTTTTAGTCACGAGTTCTGGATATGGATGCATCGAAGCCTGTGAGCTATTTTAACTCAATATCAGTGCACTATACTTGTTCTAGTAGGATAAAGAAGCGTTTCCTATTCACCATGCTATGCTTCAAATCGGAAAAAGCTAGGTTATATGGTGGATTTCCGGCCGACTTCTGGGGAACAGCTATATTCAGTACTGACGACTTCGTTATGGATGACGAGCGATAACCAGACCCGACATAATAGTACGAGCCCAGCTGTATCCCTCTCATCAGTTGGAACTCATTCTAAAGCACTGTATAGCCAAACCTTTTATTTTTTACCGATAGAAATGTCCAGTTAAACAATTATAATTTTCCTCAAAATTCTTTACAGTGTGTATTCTGTGTGTGTTAAAGTAACCTTTTTGTTCTTCACCCAAGTATGTAATGTGTTTAACGTATTTTTCATTTTATTTGTCTAGAAACTGCTGTGAATAAATGTTTTATTGCTTTAACACTTTACAGTATAGTTGAAAAGTGTTTATGATTTTGTTCAATCTGTCTGTCTGTCTGTCTGTTTGTCTGTTCGTCAGCAGGCGAACTGCAGTAAAAATGGCTTTATCAAAATGAAATTCTAGAATGTTGTTGAGATTGCCGGTGGAACAGGTGGAAATGTAAATGAATAATATCAGCCAATAAGTTTTGGATTGAACCCGGGTTGAAATAGTGAAATACGTTGAACCCCATGGGATCTAATTTTTGAAACATTTTTTAAGCCAAGTTAAAATTCACAAATTGCTTCGAAAATTTGAGAAATGTTCAAATTATTCCATAAAATATATAAAAAAAATTTCAGCAAAATATGCTTAGTAGTTTTTTTAATCAAAATAATTATTCAACCCATATAATATGAAGAGATCACGTAACTCAATTCAAAGATCCTTTAAATTTATATTTAGTGTAGCATCCGTCTTAAAACCGCTTTATTTTTGCGTATTTTCTGTGCATCTATATTCTGTGCCAACGCAATTGCCATATTTTTAAATATAAATGTTCATAACAATTTGATTACTTCTACCAAAGCTTAATGGTTGCAGAATGTAAACAAAATATTGTAAGATGAGTTATATAAAAATTGATTAATTTTTTTCATGCAAAATTTTTTAACTCTGGAGTCTGGAATAAAAGTGATATGGTTGAAACCTTCATTGATTTTACAGAGAGAGTCAGACGATTTATATTTCGATGACGTTATTTCAATAAAGTACTGTGATAATTGAAAATGTATCATAGCTGAATATATCGCATTTTAGAAATTTTTAAAGAAATTGCATTTCAATCGGAAACTGTTTCATAATCAATGCTTTATGCATGATTGACCTTTCTTATAACTTCGGATTCTCATTCCACGTTACTGTCTGCGGGTGTTATAGTGTATATGTAATATTTTAGTAATGGGTGCTTAACGCCATCAACACAGGGTAATTCCTTTTTAGTAAAAAATGATATTGTTTCTCTTTTAGAATAATGTATATCTAATAATTCTGTATGCAATCTTTCAAAATAAAACTGTTATCGTAACTGGTTTTTAAGTTACCGTATATCGTATATGCATGTGCTTTAGAGACATATTCATTATACACAAAAGCAAGCAAACTGCTTAAAGTGTTTTCTGAATTATAGACGTGTAATTTAATATAAATTTGTACTTAATCTTTCTGGAAAAATAATACCATTATAACTGGTTCTTAAGTTGTTGTATATACATGTTGTACATACATTAAAATATTTTCAGGACTATAGACATGTAATTTTATCGTAATCTCAAATGCCAATTTTGTCAAAAAACAGTCATTTATAATGCAAAAATTCTAGACAGCATTCAGATAGTATTATAATTGAGATAATGCAGACGGGTATTTAAATTCAATTAAAAAATCGGATGTGGCCAGCACATGCCTTTCCCTGTAGACTTATAATTACGTTCTCATTATTTTAATTAAATTTAAGTCACTTTTAATTCAATTTTCGTTCTTATTTGCTAACTGGACTTATTTTCAAAGGTGGCGTAGAGAAAAAAAATATCTCGAAAACGGCTAGTCCTAATGTAATGGGATTGATCTTATTCTTTTCATCTTTAAAAATTACGTATAAAACAAACATTTAATGGATATATTGGAGTATACGTAGTTTTTATTTTAGATTTTGACTATTTTTGCCGGCCATTTCGCAAAACAGATCAGGTTAATTTTTTTCGAATCATACCAAAATCTAATCAGCATCAGGGTGATCCACAAGTGACTTATCTACCAAATTTTGTAAAATTCGGCCCACTAGTTTTTTAGCTAGAGTGGATACAGGCAATTTTTGCGGGTCATTTCGCAAAAAAAGCGAGTTCTTCTATCCCGAATCGTACCAAAAACTACTCAGCACCAGGGTCACACCAAAGTCACATGCCTGCCAAACTTTATGAAATTCGGTCCAGTACTTTTTGAGTTAAAGTGGATACATATATTGCACAGGCAGACACACACACACACAGACGTCACGCTAAAAATAGTGTTTTTGTATTATAGAGATCTCGAATCGCGTAGATCCGTCGAAAATTCGAGTTGCGATTTTCGGTATGATTCCAAAAACGTCCCCTATACATTACCATGTATTGCAGGGAAAGTAATAAAAATACTTAATTAAAATAAAATTTTAGCATGTTGTTGAGACAACTTGTGGGACATGTGGGAATGTAAATGAGTAATATCACCCAATTAGTTTTGGATTGAACCCGGGTTGAAAAAGAGAAATACATTGAACCCTATGGGATCTAATTTGTCAAACATTTTTAAGCGAAGTTAAAATTCAAAAATTTCTTTGAAAATTTAAAGAAATATATTAAATTATCCCAAAAAATATATGAAAGAATTTCATCAAAATATGTTTGGTAGTTTTTCAAATCAAAATCAAAATAATAATTACACCCATATAATATGAAGAGATCACATGACCCACATACAAATAAAATAAGGCATCCAACTTTTTTTTCAGTGTAAAAATCGTGATTTTTTAAGTTCTTTTAAATTTATTTTTAGTGTTGCATCCGCCTTAAAACCGCTTTTTTTTGCGTAATTGTTGTGCATCTGTATTCTGTGCCCACGCAATTGCTATATTTTTGAGTAAAAATGATCTTCAAACTTTCATTATTTCTACAACAAAGCTTAATTTTAATGGATCAATTTTCTTTAACTCAAAATTGTTTGCCTCTGGGGTCTGGAATAAAACTGATATGATTGAAATATTCACTGCATTTACATAGAGAGCCAGACGATTTATATTTATGATGGCGTCCTTTGGGTAAAGTACTGTGATAATTTAAAGTGTATCAGCGCTGAAGGTATCGCATTTTAGAAATGTTTAAAGAAATTGCATTTCAATCGGAAACTGTTTCATAATCAATGCTTTATGCATGATTGATCTTTCTTATTACTTCTGATTCTCATTTCACGTAACTGCCTATGGGTGCGACAGTGTATACGTATTATTTTAGTAGTGGACGCTTAACGCCGTCAACTGCGGGTAATTCATTTTTAGTAAAAAATTATATATTTTTTTTAGAATTTGATTTCTTTTCAATACACAAATATTGTTACTAATTTTTTTTTTACTTTCCTTATATACAAAATGTATAAGGAAAGTATTGTGACGGGGTCGGAAATTCGAATTCGAGTTTTCTACGGGTGAGCATCCCTGATCACGAATCAAACATTTTTGAAGTGATGTCTGTGTGTGAAAGCATGTGTGTGTGTGTCTGTGTGTCAGTGAGTCTGTGGAGACGATATCTCACGAAACAATGGAACGATTCGAATGAAATTTGGTACAACAATCACAATCCGTGAATACTGGAAGCCTATTATTTTTAAACGTAATAGAATGTTCAAAATCCACCTAAATTTACGAGGGAAATATTGAAAAAAGCATCAAAAAATCAAAACCTTTCAATGAATCGTCATTGAATTTTCGTCAATGAATTGTCATCATCATTAAGTCTTCATTGATTTAGCGTCATTTTTATCCATTTGGCGAGTTTTCGTTAATTTATCAACATTTAAAAAAGTCGCCAAGTTAAAGACATTCCACCAAATTCGTCGCTAAAATCTCGCCAAGCGTTATGGACGAAGAAATAAGTTTTTCTTACAGCAGATAAATGACTATTGGCGTTTAAATACAAAAGTATTTCTCAAAATATCTTTTTTCATGAATGGAACGAGCTAGATCTACGAGAATGATGTCACCTAATTTATCGCATGGTATTACATATGAAAACTGAACATGTTTCTCAAGAGTAAATATTTTTTATAATATTTTATAAGACTTTTTGATAATTGTGAAATATCTCGAGAACGGTTCATGTTAGTGTTCTAAAATTTATGTCAATCGTTCTCTAATGAAAAAGTACATAAGAAATGTCTATTTGCTTAACTTTATTAGAGGTCTTGATTTTTGATGATTTTTTCAAAATTTCACTCGATAATTTAGAGGGGAGTTCTCATAATTCGATTACGTATAAAAACAATAAGCTCCCAGCGTTTACGGAATGAATTGTGAATTTTGTACCAAATTTCATTCGAATCGGTCCATTCGTTCGTCAGTTATCGTCTCCACAGGCTTACTCACACACACACACACACACACACACATTCACACACACACAGACATCACTTCGAAAATGTTTCATTCGTGATCAGGAATGCTTTAAACGTGCTCTCCCGTCGAAAACTCGTATTCGAATTTTCGATCCCGTCACAACACTTTCCTTATGCATTATATATATAAGAAAAATAACATCATAGTTACAGCATTTAGGATGTTTATTCGACACATTTTTTGCAATAAGCGTTCTCGAATACATTTCTATTTGCATACGGATTTGGGCCAGCCTTTTATTTTTTTAATATAAATTTAATAGTCCGTAAAGTTCTTTAAACCGTTGATGAAGGCTCTCACTGCAGTTTGTTAGCTAATTTTGATTCGTTCAGCATATAATTACTAACTGTTAACGTGCACGTAATTCTAAGTGGTAATCTGTGAATCACAGGAAATGGTTTATTATTTTTTCCTCCAGGACATCTGAAATTGCCAATTTTGATTACTTGAATTCGATAAATATATGGTTTGATAATTTTTTTGAAAATTTCGACACTTTTTTTTTTAATTTAGGTGATTACTCCGAAATGGACCTCCCGAGACTCCATTTCCAGTTACGCGGCCGGAAAATGTTCATAGCTTAATGTCACAAAACATGGTCATATCTAGTCTAAAACTGAAAAACGGACGACCCTGTCACTGTAATTTTTTTTACGAAACTGAGACGATAATACTGTGTCTAGAAATCAATATTTCCTCAGAGATACGGTTTGTTATTGTGATAGCATTTCTATTTATTTTGAATTGCTGCGCACTTATTCAGAGCAGCGTGCTTGACTGACTTGCTTAGGGGAGCTCCCTCCCATTAACTGAAATCACTTTTTATTAGTAATTACCTTCTAAAATATTTATGGTAGATAAGAAAACTAAAATTCCAGTTTAGAAATCATAATTCTAAAAAGTCATATGTAAATTACGGAATATATTTAACTTCTTTCCTCCAGTAGACCTTAAATTGTCAATTTTTATATCTTTAATTTGAAATTAATATATTTTGATATAGTTTTTGGAATTACGACACTTTTCTTTTAACCCATGAAACTCAGCTACGTGAACATCAGCTATAAGAGAATTTTTGTATTGTTTGAAGCGCATTGCATGTCTATTCAATGGCAGTTTAATTTTTTTTTAGAAACTGCATTTGATTAGAAACTTGGAGACTTAACGCCTTATAGGGTTGACGCCACTTTTTTTCGCATATAGGTTCGAGCAGTTTCTTTACTTTAATTTCCGTGCAAGTAAATGTTTGAACTCCGTGCAAGTAAATGTTTGTGATTTATAGCATGTATACAGTGAAATATATAAAACTCTAAATTATACTCGTATTATTGTAACAGTTATAATACTTTCTTGAAGTTTTCATCACACAGAAAATGAAACTAACGTTGTTTGCTACTCATAACTTCTAAAAAGGACATAACATTTTGCTTACCTGTTTGATTTCTTATTTTGCAATTCTAGTTTACATTTATGTATGAAAAAGAATGTCTGAAACAAATTTTATATAACATCACTTTACATTTTTCGCATCACAAATGACTGCTCTATTTACAAATTTTACATTTGATTGTTTTCAAGCCTGTGAAATAATATGATTCATACCGTCAGTACGAAAGTTTTTACTAACTGGAGCATATGGTAGTAAGCGAGAGGCTGGTTTTGATTCTGACAACTGAATTGTTTTGATTCTGTTTTCAACAACGAAAGAACCATATTTCGCAAAAAGTATAACTGTAAGTATAACTTGTGAGATGTTTTAAAGGAAAACATACATTTGATGAACCGTATAAGTAGATTTGAATTGGTTTTCCCTCACTTAAATGCATTAGTGAAAGTGTAGTGCTAAAGTTTAGTTTAGTGCTAAAGAATCGCTAAAATTACCACAAGTAATCAATGTGGCTAGTTGATTGGTTCCGAACACCCCTACAGCCGGACTCAAATGTCCCTATACGATGTTGGAATGTCCCTACAAGTATCCCTTCGCTTCAAAAATATATTTACTCGCCAAAATCTCAAGAGAGAAGTAGTACATTGCTCCAATACA
Organism: Amaurobius ferox; assembly: GCA_951213105.1. Classification (NCBI taxonomy): domain Eukaryota; kingdom Metazoa; phylum Arthropoda; class Arachnida; order Araneae; family Amaurobiidae; genus Amaurobius; species Amaurobius ferox. Next base: position 38,635,672 of record OX578147.1, on the reverse strand, counting down.
AGTCCCGATACATTAAAAAAAACTATCAGGAATAAAAAACATAAAATGAATTTCCGTTCTTGAAACTTAAGTCTAGCAGAAATTTAGAGGTTTTCGTTAATAACCAACTTTCTACTCAGGAAACTACATTATTTTTAAAAAAGAATACAAACCGCTCAATGTTCTCTTACTGAAATTCAATTTTCATTTATTGAAACATTATTTAAACATTATTTAACATATTATTATAAGCTTAACTTTTTTGAAGATGGAAATCTCAAAGGAATTTAGTGGGAAGGAATTTAGTTATTATGAATCATATTTTTACAAAGAATAGAAAATTAGGTTTTCACTTATATTTTGAACAATTCATATATTTATGTGAATATTAATGATACTTTATTTTCTAAAGAACCCTTAAAATTTGGAAATTATTGGAAATTTATAAGAAAGTTCCAGTAGGCTTCTTTATTTATAAAATGATTTTAACAATGTTTTGAATTCGGTATTTCAATCGCAAATGAACTTGTAAACTCCTACTAAACGTGATTTCCTATTTTATATATTCAGATAAATATTTTACATAGTCATTTTACATAGTAATAACGTGGTAATTTTTTAATATAATTATTTAAATATTTTGTTTTTATGAAAGCAATTTGTAACAATAACAACTGAATATTAAAAATGTTTAAATGTTGAATTATATTTTAACTTTTTGCTGTGAATGGAGTAACATTGAATTTTTTTTTAAGCTTCAGCCAAGTTAAAATCGCGATAAAATGTCGTTTCTAGCGTTAAGTAAATTAAATGCATATTATTATGACGTATCCTTAGGAATCGTATGTGTGCGCTCAGTACACATGACTGGGTACAAATTCCTTGTAACGAACACGTTTATTCACAAGCCCAACGTCATTAGGAATAATATATGCCCACTAATATCACACAGCACACAATACTATTCTCAAAATAATATCGTGGTGCATTTCACAAAACAGCTGCTACTGTTTTCAAAATATTTACGTAAGCCACGTGTCAGTGCAACATATATCTCGTCAACTGCTCTCCAACTTAGTGGCGCCTGTTTTTAACAGACACCTTAGGCAGAAACTTCAACAAATATTTCATATTTCGTAGAATAACCGTTATTTCAATGTGTTTCTGGAACATTTGGTAAGTCGCCATATTGGCGATTAATCGCCCAGCCTGGCAAACCTTCTCAAACTTCGACAAATGACAAACATTGATTCATGTCATGGGAAAGGATGCTTGAACGGGTGTTTTCTATTTCTGTTTTTCCATATATTCCGTGATTTTCTACTTTATATGTTCAGATAAACTATTTACATACTTTCTCAAAATAGTGTGGTGATTTTTTAATATAATTATTTAAATATTTTGTTTATATAAAGGTAATTTGTAACAATAACAACTGAATATTAAAAATGTTTAAATAGTGAATTATATTTTAACTTTGTGCAGTGAGTGTAGTAACACTGAATTTATTTTTTTTTCGTCTTCAGCCAAGTTAAAATCGTGATAAAATGTATTTTCTAGTATTAAGTATATTGAATGCATATTGTTAAGTATATTGAATGCATATTGTTAAGTATATTGAATGCATATTGTCAATGCAACACATATTTCGTCAACTGTTCTCCAACTTAGTTGTGACTGTTTTCATAGACACCCTCGGCAGAAACTTCAACAAATATTTCATATCTCGTAAAATAACCGTTATTTCAATGTATTTCTCGAACATTTGGAAAGTCGCCATATTGTGGATTAATCGCCAACCCTGGCAAACCTTCTCAAACTTCGGCAAATGACAAATATTGATTCATATTATGGGATGCGATGGTTGTACGAGTATTTTCTCTTTCTATTTTTCCATATATACTTCAGTGAGAGAAAGAAGAAAAATAGCAAAAACATTTTACACGTTCATAACAACATAAATGGTTCAAGTTAACGACTGTGCTTTCTTACAATGGTGAAATCTGTCCGATTATTTCAATTTATAAATCCATTTGTCATCTACTTTCTTCAGAAACGGAGTGAATACAAACAAGAAAGTAAGCAATACTGAAATAAAGTCAGAATATGGAACTTCTTTCTCTTGGTATGATGTTTACAAAACTTTGAAGTCAAACTTAAGTCAAAAATTTAAAATATGTTCTTAAAACGTCTACAAAGTAAAAATCATTTCATTCGTTAAATATACTCAAAAAGCAAGCGAATTTGGTTGTGCTTTTACTCTTCGTGAAGGCAACAATTTTAAAAATAAATGTGGTATCAATTTCGATTTTTACTTTCCCTATATACATAATGTATAAGGAAAGTATTGTGACGGGGTCGAAAATTCGAATTCGAGTTTTCGACGGGAGAGCACGTTTCAAGCATCCCTGATCACGAATCAAACATTTTTAAAGTGAGGTCTGTGTGTGTGTGTGTGTGTGTGTGGAAGTATGTGTGTGTGTCAGTGAGCCTGTGGAGACGATAACTGACGAACGAATGGACCGATTCGAACCAAATTCGGTACAAAAATCACAATCCGTAAACACTGGAAGCCTATTGTTTTTATACGCAATCGAATGTTCAGAACTCCCCTAAATTTGCGAATGAAATTTTGAAAAAATCGTCAAAAAATCAAAACCACTAATAAAGTTACGCAAATAGACATTTCTTATGTAATTTTTCATTAGAAAATGATTGACATAAATTTCAGAACGCTAATATGAAGCGTTCTCGGGATATTGTACATTTTTCAAAAAAATTATCTAAAAGTCATATAAAATAAAAAAAAAATATTTCCTATTGAGAAACATGTTCACTTTTCATATGTAATACCATGCGATAAATTGAGTGACATCATTCTCGTGGATCTAGCTCGTTCCATTCATATAAAAAGATACTTTAAATAATACATTTGTATTTGAACGCCAATAGTCATTTATCTGCTGTAAGAATAACTTATTTCTTAGTGCATAACGCTTGGCGAAATTTTGGCGACGAATTTGGCGGAATGTCGACAACTTGGCGACTTTTTGAAATGTTGCCAAATTAACGAAAATCTCGCCAAATGCATAAAAATGACGCTAAATCAATGAAAATGATGACTAATTTTCGAAAATTCAATATCTTGGAAAGAATATTAGTATCTACTATAAGAAAAACCTTTTTTTTTTACTGTAAGAGTAGTAAATTCCTTACATAATATAAGGAAAGTCATGTGTTTCCTTCATCAGATTTTTTAATTTAGGAAGACAAGTCGTCCTTAATTCCCACTTATCTACCACCTCTTATTCCTACGGCTTGGTAGGCTAATATATTCTTTTTAAATTTTAGTACATAGTCTTTAAATGTTTATTGCAATATAATTATGAGTTATTTAATTTATCTTGTGAAAAAAACTTTTAAAATTTATTATCAAAAAATTTTGCGCCATTTTTAAATTGAATTTACACAAATATTTACAAAATTATTTAATTAAATTTGAGAAAAATAATTGGAATTCGTACAATATCTGCCATCTCATTTTGAAGAATTATACTTACATATCTGTTCTGCGAACAATATTTGGTACTATAACTATTCCTCACTTCCAAGAAAAGTGAAATTAATTATATTTTGAATTAAAATTATTAAATTAATGAATCGCACAAAGCAGTAAGATTTATCAAACAAATTAAGCATTACATTTTGCAAGAGAGAAAACAGTTTTCTATCCAGAAACACAAAAACGGAAAATGAAGCATATTACCGCTTCCTGTGGTCAGTGATGCAATTGCAAGACTTCTGGCCTCTGAAGTTTTTTCCTTAGTCACAAAAGATTGCAATTCCTATCACTAAAAGCTAAAATCCCATTAGGAAGAGCTACTAGAAGGGGTTGTGGTTTATAAAGTTTTGTTTATGATTAAATAATAATTTATTCTATTCTTATGGACACAAAAGCTACCTCCTGGATATTTGCAAAGTTGAAAGTCATTTTCTTTCAAATTTGTTCTAATTTTTTTAAGAGTATAATTTGTAAGATATTTCAAAGGAAACATAAATTTTGTAAACCGTATAAGCAAATTTGAATTGATATTTCTCCCTGAAATGCATCAGCGCTATACTAAAGAATCCTTAAATCTAACATAGTTAACCAGTGTCGAAAGTTGATAAGAGCCGAACAACCCTACAGCTGGACTTGAATGTCCCTATATGATGTAGAAATTTCGACACTTTTTTTTAATTTAGGTGATTACTCCAAAATGGACCTCCCGAGACTCTATTTCCAGTTACGCGGCCGGAAAATGTCCATAGCTTAATGTCACAAAACATGGTCATATCTAGTCTAAAACTGAAAAACGGACGACCCTGTCACTGTAATTTTTTTAAGAAACTGAGACGATAATACTGTATCTAGGAATCAATATTTCCTGAGAGATACAGTTTGTTATTGTGATAGCATTTCTATTTATTTTGAATTGCTGCGCACTTATTCAGAGCAGCGTGCTTGACTGGCTCACCATTGGGAATTATCATTCCATTAACAGAAATCACTTTTTATTAGTAATTTCCTTCTAAAATATTTATGGTAGATAATAAAACTAAAATTCTAGTTTAGAAATCATAATTCTAAAAAGTCATATGTAAATTGCGGAATATATTTAACTGCTTTCCTCCAGTAGACCTTAAATTGTCAATTTTTATATCTTTAATTTGAAATTAATATATTTTGATATAGTTTTTGGAATTACGACACTTTTCTTTTAACCCATGAAACTCAACTGCGTGAACATCAGCTATAAGTGATTTTTTGTATTGTTTGAAGCGCATTTCATTTCTCTATTCAATGGCAGTTTAATTTTTTTTTTGAAACTGCATTTGTTTAGAAACTATGATGTATTCTCAAAATGGGAGACTTAACGCCTTATAGGGTTAACGCCACTTTTCCCCGCAGATAGGTTCGAGTAGTATCTTTACTTTAATTTCCGTGCAAGTAAATGTTTGAACTCCGTGCAAGTAAATGTTTGTAATTTATAGTATGTATACAGTGAAATATATAAAACTCTAAATTATATTCGTATTATTTTAACAGTTATAATACTTTCTTGCAGTTTTCATCACACAGAAAATGAAACTAACGTTGTTTGCTACTCATAACTTCTGAAAAGAACATAAAATTTTGCTTACCTGTTTGATTTCTTGTTTTGCAATTCTAGTTTACATTTATGTATGAAAAAGAATGGCTGAAACAAATTTTATATAACATAACTTTACATTTTTCGCATCACAGATGACTGTTCCATTTACAAATTTTACATTTGATTGTTTGAAAAGGCAAGCAATGCGAGCCAGTATTGAAAAGTCTGAATGAGTTTCTCATTTGATGGCACTTCTGCCCATTGATATTGTTCATATCATTATGAGAGAGACCGAAGAGCAAGCCGAAGATTACAATTTTGTTTATAAAATATTATTACAAAGGTTTAAACTAAACACCGAGAAATTTAGAGTTAAATTTACGCAATATCAACGAGAGTCAGATAGCACCTGGAAATATTTTGTATTCGAGCTAAAAAATCATTTTGAAGAATGGTTAGAGGGTTTGGAAATTGATAGTTTAGAGAAGTTAAACGATTTAATGATCACCGATCAATTAAAACGTCGAGTTAGTAGCGAAGCTCGGAACCACTTCTTAGACCAATGGACAAAAATCACCTTAGCATCTGATTTAGCTGATAAATTAGACGACTTTGATAATGTGCGGAGGTTTGTAAAGAAAACCATGCGAAGTGAAATTTACGGAAAAAGGAAAATTGAGGAATTTCGTAATGAGAAAGGAGACGTAATTATCTAGAGGACAAACATAGTGCGAGAAAAAAAGTGAAGAAAAAAATGAATTTTTCGATAAACGTAAGGAAACTCGGTGTTATGAGTGTAGAAATTAAAATCATTTGATACCTCAATGTCCTAGACTGAAAAGAAAATTTCCCGAGGTTTCAACAGTAAAACATATTCAAAGTGATAAAGCGCAGGACGATTGGCCATCACCTTACATAAGTAAGGCTTATGTAAATGGATATAAAATGACAATACTCCGAGATACAGGGTCAAATATAGGTCAGGTGTGTCGTAAATATATCACCCCTGAAATGGTAACAGGAGAGGTTGTGTTTGTTAAAAAGCCATTAGATGAGAATTGTACGTGTTTACCCTTGGCCACTGTAGAAATAAACGGCGAAATTGCGAGCATTAAGACAAAAGCCGCCGTTTTTGCTCAAAAATTAGATTCCCATAGGTATTTATTGGATAATAGAACCGCTGCTTTGCTAAAAGAGCAAAATATTTATAATGCACTCCAGCCTAAAATGCTTTGTGCAGAAGAAACTAGGTCGAGGAAGTTGCAAAGAGAGAATAAACAAACGTCGACAGTAGAGCCGCAGGATAAGAAAACGGAAGACGAGAGTGTTCCGTCCTCCCATTTAACCGAAAATGTGGGAGACCCGATCGTATTAATCTCCGTAAATGCAGGGACAATCGACGGGACCATCGACGGGACAAAGGGAACTCCGTTGCCAGACATTGCACCCCGTGAATTTCTGGATCTGTAGAAGGCGTGTCAGACACTAAAAGATATTTGTCGATTAGCTTAGAAAGATTCCAGAGCGAACTGCAAGTTTCAATATGAGTTGGGGAATGATCTGCTGTTTAGGATGCAAGAGGATCACTTTGGGAACATAAAAATATTGTTAGTGGTTCCAGAAGAATGTAGGGATAAAATAAAAGTCACGAAAGCACATCCGCACATTTGGGTGTTGCGAAATCTGAAGATAGTTCGGTGAGATATTTCTTTTGGCCTGGGTGCTGTAAAGATATGGAAAATTATGTGCGAAAGTGTGATGAATGTCAGAGGGTTGCAAACTGAATGAGAAAAGGGAGTCCCCACTAAAACGCGTCCCAGTTATTTAGGATATATTCACAAAATCAAATATAGATGGGTGTGAACTGTTATCCGTCACACCTAGTGGAAATCGCTATCTAATAACCGCTATGTTCATCATCCAAATATCCAGATGGGATTGCAGTCCTGTTGATTGCAGTTCTGTCCAGATGCGATTGCAGATTATAGGGCCTGTCTCAGTAACCGATGCACGTTTAAACATATTTAGGATAGGTTTTCTTAAAGAAAGTTCAGTGTGATCAGGGCACATCCCTTGTGAGTGCTCTACTGCAGAATTTTTTCAGAGATTTGGTATTAAAGTTACTCATAGCTCAGTTCACCTTCCTCAAAGCAATCTTGTTGAATGATTTCACAGGACCATTAAGCGATTATTAAGAGCACTGTGATGGCTGCTTCGAATTGGGAGAAAATTCTCCCAATGGCCTTATTGGCATTACGAGCAGTAACCCTTGAAAGCACAGGGTTTACACCTGCTAAATTGGTGCATGAAAATAACTTGAGAACATCCGAAACACTAATTTATGAACATTGGTTTGATCCTAAGGAAGGAGACAATCTCGTAACAACTTATGTTTTCGAATTAGTTAATCGGTTGAAAAATGTAAAGAAATAGCATTGCAGAAAATGGAGGGGTTCAAATAAAAAGGAAAAAATGGTATGACAAGAATGCGGTAAAGAGATAACTCAAAGAAGGGGATTTAGTCCCTGTTTTTGCAACTAGTAGACCACATAAATTGGCAGTTTAGTGGTTTGGGCTTGGTGTAATTGGAAATAAAGTCTCGGAAACAAATTATATAGTTAAACTAATAAGGAAGAAAAATAGATCTGAAATGTATCATGTTAATAAGTTAAAACCATATCGCAATATACCTGAAATAATAAATTTCTTATCTTGTGAGGATATTCAGAAGGAGTTAATAGACAAGGATGTTTATTTTCCTTATTTAGATTCAAATCCCAACATTTACGATTTTATTGACATAGTTGAAAAAAGTAATTTGACTAAAAGAATAGATCGCCAACAAATCATTCAGCTGCAAGATCTTTAGACTTGATATATCAAGACATTTTCAAATGAACCAGGTATGACTTATTTAGTCAAGCACGATATTGAGCTCATTGATAACAATCCTGTAGGGTCTAGACCGTATAGGTCTTCTCAACGACAGAATGAAATTTTAAAGGCCTAAATTTAAAAAAATGCTATAATTACACATAATTAAAATTGGAGAATCTGATTATACGTCGCCCATGATACTTGTGGAGGCAATTGGTAAAGATCCTCGATCCTGCATAGATTATCGTTGGTTAAATGCATAATTAGAACAAAATATTTTCCTTTACCGAATATCGAAGAGCGGGTAGAAAAGGTGTCATCCGCAAAGTTCATCACCATTTCAGATTTGGCAAAGGGTTATTTTCAAGTCCCATTAAGTCCTAATGCTCAACGGTTTGCAACATTTGTGACCATCTTCGGTACCTATAATGCATTGCGTATGCTCTTTGGCCTTTAAAATGCGCCATACTTTTTCAGTAAATTAATGTTTGAAAATTTGAAAGATTATGAACCTTTTGCGGTTTCATATTTGGATAACATTGCCATTTTCTCTCATACTTGAGAATAGCATTTGAGGCATCTGAAATTAGTTTAGATCGCATTTCGAAGGCAAAACTAACAATAAAACCTTCAAAGTGCCAATTTGTTCAAGTCCACGTTAAATATCTCTGACACATGGTCGGAAAATGATATCGAAGACCCTTGGAAGCCAAAATGCAATCTATCGTGACACCCACTACTAAAACTTTAGTGCTGGCGTTTTTGGTGTTAGCAAAATATTATAGCAGATATATTCCTAAATGTTCTGTTAAATCAGTTCCATTGACAGATGCTTTGAAAGGAAAGGCAAGAAAAGGTTAAATTTCCTGGACGGAAGACTGTAAACAGGTTTTTAATGAACTAAAGGGTAAATTAATTAAGCCCTCTGTATTATATGCACCTACATTTAAACGGGAGTTTATCGTTCAAACATATGCATGTGATTTAGGGATGGGAAATGTTTTTACCCAAGTTAATGATAAAAGAGAGGAACATGCAATTTTGTACATCAGTGAAAAGTTTTTTATTGCAGAAAAAAATATAGTACAAGAGAGAAAGAATGCACAAGTATAATTTTTGCTATAAAGAAACTGCATTACTACTTGGATGGTCAACAATTTAAGATCATGACGGATCACAATCCACTTGCATGATTGCGAACCAATGCTAGATCGAATCCCAGGGTGATGCGTTGGGCATTGGCCTTGCAAATCTATCATTTCCAAGTGGTGCATCGTGGAAGAAAATTACATACCAGTGCTGGTAGCTTGAGCAGAACAGCTGTCATATAAACAGCGAACTCCTTACATAATTTGCTGTTTTATGTTATACTTCTATTTCTTAATCATTTATGTAAAATTATAGTAATTATTTATGTAAAAAAATCTGATGTGGGCAGCACATGACTTTCCTTACATAATGTAATGAATTTAGTACTTTTACAGTAAAAAAATAGGTTCTCCTTATAGTAGATATTAATATTCTTTCCAATATATTGAATTTTCGACAATTAGTCGTCATTTTCGTTAATTTGGCAACATTTAAAAAAGGGGTCAAATTCGCGACATTCCGCGAAATTCGTCGCCAAAATCTCGCCAAGCGTTATGCACTAAGAAATAAGTTATTCTTACAGCAGATAAATGATAATTGGCGTTCAAATACAAAAGTATTACTCAAAGTATCTTTTTTCATGAATGGAACGAGCTAGATCCACGAGAATGATGTCATCCAATTTATCGCATGGTATTACATATGTAACGTGAACATGTTTCTCAATAGGAAATATTTTATTTTTTTTTATATGACTTTTTGATAATTTTTTTAAAAATGGGCAATATCTCGAATACGGTTCATGTTAGCGTTCTAAAATTTATGTCAATCGTTTTCTAATGAAAAATTACATAAGAAATGTCTATTTGCGTAACTTTATTAGTGGTTTTGATTTTTTGACGATTTTTTCAAAATTTCATTCGAAAATTTAGGGGGTTTCTGAACAATCGACTGCGTATAAAAACAATAGGCTTCCAGTGTTTACGGATTGTGATTTTTATATCAAATTTGGTTTGAATCGGTCCATTCGTTCGTTAGTTATCGTCTCCACAGACTCACTGACACACACACACACACACACATTCACACACACACAAACACACACACACACACACACACAGACATCACTTCAAAAATGTTTGATTCGTGATCAGGGATGCTTGAAACGTGATCTCCCGTCGAAAACTCGAATTCCACTTTTCGACCCCGTCACAATACTTTCCTTATATATTATGTATATAAGGAAAGTAATTATAGTAATCACTTATGTTACTTAATGGTTTATTTTGATAGTTATAACATTGTATTGAAACTTACTGCATCTTTAAATGTAAATATGAGCTAAGTGTTTTTGATGTGTGTTTAAGTTAATTTGGAAATTTGTGTAGGCATTGTAGCAATGTACTAAATACCTTGGTATGTTTAATATATCATTTTTAATAAATAAATAAATAAAATTGGCATCACGTCTGATTTCAACCAGCAGAAACAGCAAGCTCACAACTATAATAGAAGGTCTTTATTTCGCTTCAAGTGTGTTCATAGTTATCTTTGACGTCATCCTCTCGGGGATTGGACCTGATTGCCTCCCTTTTTTAAAATTTTTTTAAATTTGAAAATTCTGTAATAAAATTGTAAATTTGTACTGTTCTTTTCGTGATTTATGATGGATTTTTGGAATCTGTGCAAAATGTTTTGTATTTTTGGATTCTACTTAGATAAACGTAAATTTATTGGTAATTATATTTATGCAAATTTGTCACCTTTTCTGGTTTATATATGAATGATCATTCCTATTTCCATGTAGCCACTGATGAACAGCGTATTTACGCTCGAAAGCGCTCTGGCCTTTTAAAGTTTTGTACGTCTTAAAGAAGTGAAATAAAGACCTTCTATTATAGTTGTGTGCTTGTTGTTTCTGCTATCATTTTTAAGATTTAGTACAAAACCTTTAAATATTTATTGCAATATATTTATGACTTATTTAATTTGCAAAAAAACTTTTAAATTAAATTTACAAAAAAATTTGCAAATTTTTAAATTAAATTTGCTAAAGATAATTGGAAGTTGTACAATTTCTGTATTCTCAATCTAAAGTATTATACTTAGATACCTGTTTTGCAAATAGTATTTGGTACCAAAACAATTCCTTACTTCCACGGACAGTGTGTTATATTTTGAAGTAGATTATATTTTAAATTGAAATTATTAAATTAACGAATTGCACAAAGTAGTAGGAATTAGCAGACAAATTAAGCACTAAATTTTGCAAAAGCGAAAACAGCTTTCTACCCAGAAAAACGAAAATGGAAAATAAAGCATATGACCGCTTCCTGTGGTCAGTGATACATTTACAAGACTTCAGGCCTCTGAAGTTTTCTCCTAGGTAACAAAAGATTGCAATTCCTGTCATCAAAAGCTAAAATCCCATCTTATGTAACAAAGAGTTATTGGAAGGGGTTGTGGTTTATAATGTTTTGTTCATGATTTAATAAGAATTTATGCGATTCTTATGGACACAAATGGTATCTCCTGGATATTTCTTAAGTTGAAAGTAATTTGTTCTAAAATTTGATCTAATTTTTTTAAGAGTAGAATTTGTGAGATATTTCAAAGGAAACATGCATTTGGTGAACCATATAAGTAAACTTGAATTGATGTTTTCTCCCTCAGATGCGTTAGGGCTATACTAAAATTTTTTGAATCTACCACTGTTAACCAGTGTGGCCAGTTGACAAGAGTCAAACATGCCTACAGCTGGACTCGAAAGTCCCTATATGATGTTGTAATGCCCCAACAATTATCCCTTCGCTGGAAAAATGCGTTTATATACTGCAATGCCTACAATATATGCAAAGAGGGTGGATATTCACTACAACTGAAATCACGTTACATTTAAAAAAAAAAGAAAGAAAAAGAAAATGTGGTGGGCTTATTTTATAATTGAATACTAATATTATTTAATATACTGCTAATTTGTTAAATTATACTTAATATACATGGCCGTAAATTCATCGTATTCGTGGTACTCATTAAATTGTACATTGTGTTGTATGCCGCTGATAACCCTCTATTTATCTTTCGCGCGAGTTCTGTAAAAAATGGTAACTAATATAATACAAAATTGATTGCATCATTTTAACTTCAACAATAAAGCATTTATTAACAACATAAAATACTTATTAAATTCACTACACAATTATTTATAATATTTCGGCGGAGGGAGACAATGTGAGAACATTTGTTAAAATGCCTAAAATGTATTTAGACCTGTATTATGTTTAATGTGCATATACCTTCACTTTCGGCTTTGGCCATAGACCACAATTCTTGCATCAGCAAATCGTACAGGCCGTAATTCTGCGTATTTGGCTACATCTCGTACTACTGATTTCCTTGCAAATAGATATAGTCATTATTTTAAAATATCTACGGAACACTGTGTAAGTCTATATTCAATAAATCTCCTCGTTCTTCTCTTTTCGTTCTGTGTTAGGTTGTGGTTCTTTTGCCACAGGACTGACACTCCTCTTTGCTTCTATTGACCGCCTTTAGGCTGAAGCTACAAGCATATTCTCAATTGGTTAAACTTTTTATACAGTGTCGTTAGTTCACATTTTCTCAAGAGTCCTCTGACCCCCTTCTGACTTGACACCCCTAAATTTATGGTTTTCTGACCTTTGGGTCAGAATGCTGTAAACTCTGGCGTCATTGAGACAAAAGATATTGTCTGATGTTTCAGACACAATAAATTACTGGCATAAAGCTGTCTAACAATAACCAGTGTGAAATCTATTTCTTTTCTCAAAGAAAGAAACTATTAATTTAGCAAAAATTGGTTAATAACCAACTGACTACTATGGAAACCATATTTTAAAAAAGTAATAAAAACGCTCAATATTCTCTTACTCAATTTCATTTCTATTAACCAGATTACAATAAAACATTAAAACCTCAATTTTTGTCTAAGATGGACATCTCACAGTAATTCAGGAGGAATAATTATTACTGTGAAACTCATTTTTTAAACAATAGAAAGATCGATTCTCACTTTTGTCACAATCTTTTTAAAAATCCGTAAATTTATAATGAATATTTTCTGAAAAATTCAATTTTGCTAAAATTTAGTGGATTTGGTAAATATCCTGAAACGATATTTTTTTTTTTAAAGAATCTTTAAAATTTGTAAACTTTTAACGCCTGGAAATTATTGGACGGTTTATAAGAAACTATAAAATAGATCTCTTTAATTAAAAAATCATGTTAACAATGTGTTGAATTCGATATTTTTATCACAATGAAACTGGGAAATTCCCACTGAACGCGATTTTCAATTTTATATATTCTGCTAAACATTTCACATAGCATCTCAAAATAATGTGGTACTAAGTATGAGATTCGTGATAATTATCTAATTTTTTATAAATGTGATATGGAAAAATAACAACTGAGTATTAAAAGTATTTAAATAGCGAAACTATATTTTATCTTCGTGCAGAGATTGTAGTAACAACATTTCTTTTTTACGTCTTTAGACAAGTTACAATAGTGATAAAGTGTTATTATGCAAGAGAATATGCAGAAAATGCAAGGATAGAAATTTAGCTTATAATTACTACAAACTGATTACAACGATGATACGATGATGCTTAAAAAATATGCATACATATAAAATATATAATTTCAAATGTTATTTTACCATATTTACTACTCGCCGTTTCAGTCGAATGAGAACTGTATTTCGATATATGGATGTAAAGTCACTTCAGTTCTCTGAAATACTCTATAAGTATTCCAAAGATCCACTATCAGTAAATAGGGCTTCTTAATAGAATGTGTCCATTCACTGAAACGATTGAATTCGAAATAACTGTGTAAATGAGATACATTGATAAAAGCATATATTTGACCGTTTTGCTATAATGCAGATAAATGTGACAGAAATATAAAAATATAATTGTATTCTTTTATAATTTCAGTACTATATTGATAAAATAATTTATCGTAATTTTTGCTCTGCTTTTAAATATAATTCACATAGATTCTGTTACGAGTATTCTGATGAAATACATGTAGGTGGTTATAGATTTATTATTTGCATCCATATATCAGACTGCCTTTAACTTTACTTCAAAATTATATAATATTAAAATTGAAAATTATTATATAAATTGATTTCGTTAGGAGGTACTTGATGATTCCATATCAAAACATTTGTTATCTAATTACTTTTAACTACCGATTCAAAATATCTTTCAAAAGTCTCATCTTTCAACATTCTTCCTATTAATAATTGACCATATTAAATGCTAATTTTGTTAGAGACAAGATCCTGTGCAAAGTTTATATATTTGTTAAACTAAATATTATTTAACACACCAGTGGGTACCCATGAAAATTATAAAACATTTATGTGTAGTATTCGGAAAATTTCAAATATCCAGAAATTACACCTTAAAAACATTCATGAGAGATTAGTGTATTAGAGAAACTTTTTGCTAATCTGACGTGGATGGTTTTCCTTCTCTGAAGGTAGGAGAAACCAGTCAGGTGGGTTTAAAAGGGATTAGAAAAGATGAAGTGGGGAGTTTCTTTGTTAGTCTCTACCTGGGGAGGACTTGTCCTACGGGCTTCTGAAAATCTAATTCACACTCAAAATAATATTACTGGATTGATTTTGTTTTATAGCTAATTTTAAAACATAACCATTTAACAAATTGTAAAATTGAATTTCATGAAATCGTTATATTTCAACTTGTAGTTCATCACAAAAGAAATTCAAACTTATATTAGGCAGTATTTTGTGTTACAAAACTGAAGCAGAGCATTTAATGTACACTGTGCAAGTTATGCCAATCAAGTAGAAAATTCTGATTGATGCATGAATATTTTAAATTATGTTTCCTCCACGTAGTTAGAATTCCAGAGTCACCGTGCATGCGTGGGTTGAACAGCTACATCTTAAATTATTTTTCAGACGTATAAATTGAGAGCTGTTGCGGGACATTTAAAATAGTCTACGGTTATCTGCCAGCGTTAAAGGGTTCATGATAAGTCACTAATTTTGTGCGACGGCAGCCGGCGCTATATGTGTAAGTTACGGAGCTTAAATGGGGTCGAATGATCGGTCTTCGCAAAGGGGGTTTTACTTATCTTGCAATAGTAGCTCGAATGGAGATCAATGGCAAGACAGTGATGCGAGTGTGGAAGCACTGGATTGAAGAGAACCGGACGAGTAGCAAATCCGGCAGTGGACACCGAAATGTTACGTCATCACTGGGTGATAAGCACTCCATCCACATGGCAGTGATGGACCGTACAACTTCATCTCGACAGTTGACAAAACGTTGAAGCATCGCTACATGTATGTCATTATCTGCTTCAACAATTCCTCGGTGTTTGCTGCACCGTGGACTGCGTGCAAGAATACCTTTTTACAGGATTCCCCTGACGCAAAACCATCGACGTCTGCGACTACAATGGACTTATCAAGATAGACACGAGCGTGCCGATTGGTAACACGTCGTCTTTTCCGATGACGCCGGCTTTAATTTGGGGTACAGTGATTACAACATCCACGTTAGACGCTGTAGTGGTGAACGCTACGTTATGGTGTGCGTTATCCAACGTATACTGGACGAACGCCAAGCGTGATGGTCTGGACCCTCACAGCAAAGATCGTGACATGTGTGACAGTGACGTTGTAGTCACGTGACACCTGGGTCAAAATGTGACATCATATTTGTGGCTTCTATGTGACGTTACGTATTAGTAACTTTGTAACTTCATTGTGACTATATTCTGTGACGTTACCACAATTGAATCAACACATAACAATGTGACGGCATTACAATGGCAATTACAATGTGACGTCATAAATCAGTTAATATGCGACGTCACAAATGGCCATGAAAATGACCAAAATGACTTCGCTATGACCTTAATATGCCATTGCCGAGACGTACTGCGACGTCCTGTGACGTCCCAAAGTGACAATGTGACGTAAATCTTACGTCACTGTGAAAAAAATGCTGTTAGGGGAGCGTCATTGAGTACCTGGCAATATCTCAGCTGCTAAGACTTCTGGCTAATTTTAACTGCAACCACTACATTAAAGCCGTTCTGGAGCCCGAAGTTGTACCCTTCCTCCAATGCATTCCTAGATCTGTATTTCAAAACGACAATGTCCGTCTACATGTTACTAGGACGGTTCAAAACTTCAGCACAAAAGATACAGCTTTTTCCTTGGACTGCCTATTCATCGGATATGTCGACTGTTGAACATGCATAGGATTTCGTCTGTCAGCATCTCGCTATTGAAGCTCGCCCCGTAGCTAATGCAGCTGAACTTTGGGATACGATAGAAGCAATCTGGAATGCTCTTTCTCATGTACAATTACAAAATCTGTTTGATTCGATGCCACGTCGCATAAAAGCACATTTTGCCGCGGGTGGTGGCTGCACCAAATACTAATTTTCGACATGAAATATTGATTTTTTGTTTCTAAATTTAATCATGTTTTCGTCAATGCAGGTCGGTTGTAGAATAAATCTCATTCAATTCTGATGATCCCTTCATGATGTTGGAATTTTTACAAATATGGGAATTTTTACAAATATGGGAATTTTTACAAACAGTTCAGGCTATGCTCCAAATGTTATTCGAATCGATTGAGTTTTACTATGTCAAAGAAAATTTCGTTCATAGTGGAGAATCTACCAATAATTTCTTGATTTCTGGAAATTATTAAATTTGTCATTTCTATTTTAACATAACGGGGAGAAAACCTTATTATAACAACGTTCTTTCATAACAATCCTCCTACTAAACACCTCTGCTTTGCAAAAATGTATGCTTCCGTTCCTAACTTATATTATTGCTTAATCCTTTTTAAACATCTCTGTCTAATTGAAGTAGTAATCAAGAAAGTAAGGGTAAGAACCAAAAGTCCAATTACCATTAAGTACATCGCTTCGATGTTAGAATTAACTCTAGGGATAATGTCACTTAACTGTCAAATGAGAACCTGTTGAAGAAAATATCGAAGTTGAATAAATTAATGGGAAAATAGTTATGTAAACTTATGTTCAAAATAAATATATTTTTAATTATGCAATCTCGAATCCAATTAAGCTATATACTTTTAAAAAAATCCCCTATTATTTTGAATAAACTATATTTTATATCACTTTCAAAATTGAGAAATTACCCGTCATAAGTCCTATCACCAAAGACCGTGACACAGTAGCACTTACAATACTTCTCATTCAACCCAGAACGCTCGTTCTACCCGAATATGTAAGGAACTGGTTGGATGCCCCGGAAGTGTCACTGATTTAGATATGAAACCAGTGGGGGGCGGCAATCACAGGGATCATACCGTACTCCCCCTACCACCAAGCTGTCGGAAGGACTTGTGGTTTTTTAACGCTTCCGTATTCAGCGTAAACAAGTTTGTGCAGGCCGAGAATAGAATCCGTGTTGGACCGTTTGCAAGCCCCTATCACTAATCACTGGGATGTCCTATCTCAACCTGCAATGTTTGTCAAAGTGGGTGATAACACACTTTCTCTTATTGAAAATTGTTGCTGCTTACAGAGTTTTGTACTAGATGTACATTGAATTTCCATGTATGTAAGTTATGTTTATTTTAACATTTTTAAATACGGTAGCAATTTGCCAGTAACCGCATTTTGTCATCACATATATTCTGTAGCAGTTGTATTGCCGATTCTCACTAATAAAATACTTTCCTGATGCTCACTATTAAAATTGTTTCTAACAATGCTCTAGAAATTTGTAGTTTCATGTTTTCATTTATCTCGCTTTGTTGCTGAGGTCGCGATCCTAACATTTTGAAATTACCCACTTGGAGCGCTGCAATCACTTATTTTACTTTCCCTGCAATACATAGTAATGTATAGGGAAATATTGGAATCGTGTCGAAAATTGCATTCGACGAATCTACACGTTTCGGAGATCTCCAGAACACGAAAAAACTATTTTTAGCGTGACATATGCGTGTGTGTGTGTGTGTCTTTCTATGTGCAGATTTTTTATTCAATTTATCTGAAAAACCAATTGACCGAATTTCATAAAATTTAGTAGGTACGTCTCGTGTGGTTGACCCTGGTGCTGATTAGATTTTGGTACGATTCGGGATAAAAGAACCTGCTTTTTTTTTGTAAAATGTCCAGATAAAATTGTCTGCATCCACTATGCTGAAAAACTACTGGACTAATTTTTACAAAATTTGGTAGAAAAAATCCCTTGTAGGTTAACCTGATGCTGATTACATTTTGGTACGATTCGTAAAAAATAAACTGCCTTCTTTTGCGAAATGTCTCACAAAAATCGTTAAATCGAAAATAATTAAAAGACTACGTATGCTCAAATATATCCATTAAATTCTTGTTTTATACGTATATTTTGACGATGCAAAGAATAAGATCAACCCCATTTCTTCCGGTCTAGTCGTTCTCGAACTATTTTTGATTTTTCCCATTTTTGCTACGCCACCTTTGAAAATAAGTCGAGTTACCAAATGAAAGCAAAAATTGAATTAAAAGTGCGAATTCAGTGTCATTATGACTGAAAATAATTATGACTGTTACTTTGTTCAATTAAACACAATTTAATGACTTGTTGAAGAAATAAAGATAGCGTGAATATTAGTTTGCAGTGAATTTCAGGTGCTGCCCACATCAGATGCCGTAAATATGGTCACTTTGCTATATATCTAACATTGACACTCATGAACCTTTACAATGGTATTGAGGTACTTACTTCCCAAGGAATCCTGTATATCCCAAGTATTAGAATAAGTGTAGTGCATCAATATCACAAATATCAAAGCAAAACATGATACCAAAACACGCACCACAAGAATAAAAGAAGTAATGAATGAAAATAAACGATTCAACTGGATAACATTGCTTTGCACTTAGGATTTAATAGCTGCATAATTTATCTTCGCCGATTGGCATCGGGTCAGGGAACATTTATATACGTGCATGACCATGAAACGAGTGTTCTGATCAATATTTAAGTGTCCCGCACAAGTGAGGAATGCAATCAATCTGTGTTTGGTAAAGTATTTTCTTGTATCACGTATATACATACTTAAAACGAAATACATTCAGTGAGCTACATGCGTATCAAAGAAGATGACTGGTTGTTATGTTAGAATGTTGATTAATTATGTTTGTGACTTAATGAATATATTTTGCAACTAGAGGGTTCTAGGGATCTATGGAACTCCGTAAGCTTATGTCCGGTGTTTCACAAGAATATATAAAAGCTTGTGAAAAAATGATTCGAAGCTAGGTGACTTATGTTCATTCCAGTTGTTGAGTAAACTTGATTATAAAAAGAAAAATAGGAGCATTTTACTTTTTCAAAATGGACCTCAAAACTCAATGAATATCACAAAAAAATATTTATTAAAATAATAGAATTATTATTAAAGAATTAATGTTATTATAGAAGGTTTGTTGTTTGCTTGTCTCAACTTTTTTTTCTCAGTAAAAGTTTAGGGCTATGCCAAGTACCGGGATTTTTTTTTTGTCATGTGATCATGGATGTTGATCAACTTTCTTCAATAAAATCCTAAGCAAATAGTGGAACATGCTTTACATTAATGAATCAATGTATGTTCAAATTTTTGCAGAATAGTGTTGTGAACTTGTAAATTGGAGTAGCTTTTCCCTCTCCTTATTTTCGTCTCTTTCGAAGACCAGACGAAGAAAACATCCGTAATTCCATTCCCATAACGTGAAAGAGATGCTGGCCGAATTCCGAAGTCTAAAGAAGATTTTCCAGATTTGGCTATTTATCGTCAATCTGGCGACATTTGGCGACTTTTCATAGTTTCGAGAAAGTCCGCGAAATAACCAATATTCTATCAAATATGGATAATTTCAGAAGTTCCTATAGAGAGACTATAAAAGGAGTCATCACTTCATTGCAGTTGATGTAACGAAATAGGAGCTACATTGAACAGTGACTTTCGTCAATGTTTTGAGAATAGTAGCAGCTGTTTGACATGATTTTCGCCAATGTTTCATCAATGCCGGAGCAGTATCAGTTATTTTGTAGAATTAGTGAATCATTAAATTGTTGTTTTACAGTGCATTGTTCTGTGCTTGTGCATAAACGTGTTATTTATCCGGAAAGTCGAACTCATTCTTGTATTCTGCTTACACACCCACGATTCCAGAGGATGTATCATAGCAATAGCTAGAATTGAGTCCATTGTGTGATTGGAATTGTGGCCATTAAACATTTACTTAAAACGGAAAATAAAGAACACGTTCTGAAAATATAAAATTGCTTGGTATTTCCATAGTTATTCTTATATATATTATTATATAATTTATTATTATATTATTTTGTACAATATTATTTTGTGCAACAATTTTTTCTTTGGTCAAATTTGGAATAGAAGGAACAAAAGGCAACTGAATATAATTTAATTATATAGTGATATTTCAATAGTGCAAAGCCACCAAAAATGAAATGTAATATCCTTTTCTCCATTATTTAGAACAGTTACTTTTTAGATATACCACAAATGGAGTGTATAAATTGATATATTCAATAATCTTCTTTTTTTAAATATTTCTATGCAAAGAAATTTTACACCAAATGGGGGCCATTAACAAGAAACAAAAAAGAAAAACAAATCATCGTAAATGATTCAGGTGCATAACATGGCTTTATCATCAAGTTTGAAGATATCTACAATTTATCTTTGTAGAATGTCATTGATTCTGGCAAGAATTGTGATACGTGCAAGGTGACAAAATGCATATAAAGTTCAATGTTTAAGTACACTCGCTACACGTAAGGAATAATCAATTTCTGTTTAGCAAATTTTGTTTCTTCGTCACGTACAAGTCTAATGGGGGAATGTCCTTGTATTATGCAACTTTCTGCCACGGAGGATGAATGGCTTATGTATTACAATTTATCCTTATTTTTTTTTTGGAAGATCCGTGAAAAACAGTTATTTGTCAAATATCAAACATCTGTTGCAAAATTATGTATATGGATAAAAAATCGCTGCTTGTTCTACAGTGTTATAACCGTTTTTAAAATTGACATACAAGCCTAATAGGGGAATGTCCTTGTATTATGTAACTTTCTGCCACGGAGGATGAATGGCTTATGCATTACAATTTATCCTTATTTTTTTTGGAAGATCCGTAAAAAACAGTTATTTGTCAAATGTCAAATAGCTGTTGCAAAATTATGTATATGGACAAAAAATCGCTGCTTGTTCTACAGTGTTATAACCGTTTTTAAAATTGATTATTTGGAACAGATGTAGTATAATCCATTTTTCATTCATGGCTAGTTTAGGTTAAAGTTTGGCAATCCCTGCTATGACTTGGGGAATATTCCATTGTGGTAATCCTCTCCCCGGCTTTTATAGCCATTTTTTCACTCTTTTGTTGCCAAGATAAAAATCGCATCTTTCCATCCTAGTAAAGTTTTCCGCGTCTTTTGTCGCCCTTTTGTCAACATTTTGCCGAAAATGTATGAACCGTTCTTTTGTCTCCGAAGTAAAAATTGGAAAATTTTCTGATTTTTACGTTGAGCTCTATAAGTCACCTGAATCCTGTTGCACAAACAGCTATTGCTGCGTGCAACCTCTGATAGCCTGGAAAGCTGGGTTCTCCGTTGTTTTTTCAGCAGGCGTATCCCATAATTAAAGTGTTATAGAACAACTGTTGTAAATGGCGAAAAAAGAGCAACAAATGGATGACAAAAGATCGACAACAAAAGCGAAAAACCTTGCCAGAAAGGAATGTTGCAATTTTTACCTTGGTGACAATGGGACAGAAAAGAGCATCAAAAGACCACAAAAGAGCGACAAAAGACGAAGAAAAGGGTTGCCAGAATGAAATGTTCTTCAAATTATAGTAGGGATTGCCTGGATCTCACATAAAAATGCCAAGAAAGAAAAAATGATTATATTACATTTGTTCCGATTATTTTCTTCAACGATAACTATTTTAGAGCCACAATGTGTTTATAAATAAACTTCATTATGTAAAAAGTTAAACTCGAATTCCAAAGACTATTAGAATAACGTGATTATGGTATCCCTTAAATTTTTTCACCGAACATTTTGTGTGAAGACTTCAAAGAAACAATACTATCTACATACTTAAGTTCTCATGGAGTTTCTGTCTACGGCAAGATCTCGGTTTATACTTCGGATAATGTACATAATTTTTGTTTTAAAAAATTTGGTTCAGGTTTACCAAATATTTTTAAATCCTTAAAGCTTTCATTCAAAGATAAAATGCCATCAATCATTGAATTTTATTAGTTACTACCGACTATAAATTAATTTCAGTCTTATAATCTGTGCGGTTCATTATCATGATTTTATGTTTAAACGAAATATCTTTATCTGATGATTTAACAATATTTTTGTCGAAAATATTCAAATTTACAGTTTGGATTATTGAATATATCTATACCCAGCGTGGTCTCGGAATATACATCGGCCCTTCTTTTAACGAAAGAAACCTTTGAATGTTTAACAAGAAAAAAGAATCATGCATAAAACATTGTTTATGAAATACCTTCTAACTGAAATTTAATTTTATTTAAATATCTCTAAAATGCGATATATTCAGCACTGATGCATTTTAAATTATCGCAGGTCTATAGTAAATTATTATATTTGAAAACTTCAAACTTCATTGAAAAAAAATGAATTTTATTCAAATGATGTCATCGAAATATAAATCGTCTGACTTGCTATGTAAAAGCAATTAATATTTTATTCATATCATTTTTATTCCAGACTCCAGAGCTAAATAATTTTGCGTGAAAAAAAATTTCAGCGACTCTTAAACAACTCATCTTACAATCAGTTGTTTGCATTCTGAATCCATTAAAATTTGGCTTCGCTTCAGAAATTATCAAAATTTGATAATCATTTAAAATAAATACTGTAATTGCTTTGACACAGGATATAGATGCACAGAAAATACTCAGAAATAAAGCGGGTTTAGGACGGATGCAACGCTAAATATGAATTTAAAATAATTTTAAAAATCACGATTTTTACACTGAGAAAATAGATGGATTCCATATTTTATTTTGAAGTGTGTCATGTGATCTCTTCATATAATATGGTTGCAATTATTATTTTAATTTTTACCTAAAAATCTACTGAACATAATTCTTTAGTTTGTATCAGCCAGCTGAAATTTTTTCAAATTTTTTTATTTCAACAATTTGTGAATTTTAACTTCGCTTCAAAAATGTTTGAATAATTAGGTTCCATAGGGTTCAATGTATTTCTCTCGACCAATTTAAAACTAATTGGGTGATGTTATTCACTTGCATTCCCATATGTCCAACAGACTATCTCAACAACATACTAAAATTTAACTTTGATAAATTCATTTTTACCTGAAGTTACCGTGCGAACGGATAGACAGACAGAAAGACATACAGGATGAATGAACAAAGACATAAACACTTTTCAACTATGTTGAACAGTGTTAAAAATTGAAGGGACGCCTGTGAAAAATGAACACTGAAAGTTTTGTATAAAATAGTCTACTATAAAAATATTCTTTTGCTCTGAATGCAGAGATAAAGAAGGTGCAGGAGTGTGTTTGTCCTCGTTTTGTAACAAAACAAGCTTGCTTGTAAGCGTTAAATTCCTGGCTGGAATACACTTAATTCCTATTTAGGAATTAAAGAAGACATAACTTGTAAAAAAAAGATTTTAATAAAAACAGACAGATAGAATGAACAAAGTCATAAACACTTTTCAACTATGCTGTAAAATGTTAAAAATCTGATGTGGGCAACACATGACTTTCCTTATATAATGTAATGAATTTACTACTTTTACAGTAAAAAAATAGGTTTTTCTTATAGTAGATACTAATATTCTTTCCAAGATATTGAATTTTCGACAATTAGTTGTCATTTTCATTGATTTAGCGTCATTTTTATCCATTTGACGAGATTTACGTTAATTTGGCAACATTTCAAAAAGTCGCCAAGTTGGCGACATTTCGCCAAATTCGTCGCCAAAATCTCGCCAAGAGTTATGCACTAAGAAAAAAGTTATTCTTACAGCAGATAAATGACTATTGGCGTTCAAATACAAAAGTATTTTTCAAAGTATATTTTTTCATGAATGGAACGAGCTAGATCCACGAGAATGATGTCACTCAATTTATCGCATGGTATTACATATGAAAAGTGAACATGTTTCTCAATAGGAATTTTTTTTATGTGACTTTTTCATAATTTTTTTGAAAAATGTACAATATCTCGAGAACGGTTCATGTTAGTCTTCTAAAATTTATGCCAATCGTTTTCTAATGAAAAATTACATAAGAAATGTCTATTTGCGTAACTTTATTAGCGGTTTTGATTTTTTGACGATTTTTTCAAAATTTCATTCGAAAATTTAGGGAGGTTCTGAACATTCGATTACGTATAAAAACAATAGGCTTCCAGTGTTTACGGATTGTGATTTTTGTACCAAATTTGTTTCGAATCGGTCCATTCGTTCGTCTGTTATCGTCTCCACAGACTCACTGACACACACACATACACACATACTTTCACACACACACACACACACACACACACACACACAGACATCACTCCAAAAATGTTTGATTCGTGATCAGGGATGCTTGAAACGTGCTCTCCCGTCGAAAACTCGAATTCGAATTTTCGACCCCGTCACAATACTTTCCTTATACATTATGTATATAAGGAAAGTAAAAATTGAAAGAATGTTTTTGAGAATATGAAGACAGAAATTTTTTTATAAAAAAGTCTATAATAAAAATATTGTTTAGCTCTGGATACCGAGAGAAAGTAGGGATAAAGGCGTGCTTGCCCTTGTTTTATAACAATACGATGAACAATAAACTGAAATACATATAATTACTGAAATACAAATAACTTCAATTTTGGAACTAAAGAAGATAGAACTTGAATTGTGAAGAAGCTTTTAAAAAACACATGTTTGGTGAACCAGTGGCCATGTTCCAAACTTTGTTCTTCGTAATTCTACGCTGATTAGTAGAAGGCGCTATTCTAGAGAAACTACAAACGATATTGTAGTTTGAAATATAATTTTTACTACACTATAGGGGCTGCTTCTATCGATCGATGCAGACTTACGTTTGATAAGCTTCAAGTAGTAGGGATCCTGTTCTCGCAATTGTATCTGCTATTTTCGCTGTAAAGTGTTTCCATAAATGCTCTGAATGTATTGCATTGTAATTAAGCATTTGTCTTACGTTAATCACTGCCATATAATTCCATCTCTTTAGTTAGAATGCAGTGAAAGTGTTTTTTTTTTAAATCTAAATAGCTGATGCGACTCACTTGTGATACATAATCTCAAAGAAACGACGCTATTTAGGGGATATCGGAGACCATTTAAGATGTCTGTAAATAAATGTTTCGATGCAAATCTAGAAATTTCGGAGCAAACTGCGTTTTTCTATGCTGTGAAAATGAAAAAGAAAAAACTGTTTTTTATGTAGTTAAAACTTTATGTAGTTTATTTTTTTCTTTCTTCATATATTAATTTGAGCTTTGCATTAATTTTATCGCGTAAAAAAGAAAGTTAATACTTGTTTGAAAAATATATTGCATTTACGGCATTAAAAAAATGTTTCATTATTTAGCGATTTCACGTATTTTTAAATATCAGGATCTAAAAATTCTAAGCAAATTTTAAAAGTATTGTTTATGTCAACATGTTGGAGAGATGCATTCGTGTTTCCACCAAAAATTCAAAAATTCATTAAATATTTAAAACTAAATATTTTCATTTTTCAAAAATGATTTCGATTCTTGGGTCAAATGAAAATGAAACATTTATATTATTCTTCTATCAAATCATTACCAATACGGCAGATTAAAGAAATATTTATCAAATTGTCAAAGATTTTAGGAATACATGCCAGATAGTTTCTAGAGTGGGATTATAAATACATACACTTATGAGAACACACATTCATATGCGTTGAATTCAGTTGATTGATGTTATAAACGTCCCAAATTTGTAGAATACATAAAAATCAAATTTGAAATTATAGCCATCAAAATAATACTTTTCTGAAGCATATAATATACATATTAGAGAAAGTATATACAAGATATATTTAGAAATAATATTATAATAAACTTTACACCAAGAATAAACCTTAATAACGCCAAGAAGAAACATCAAGAATAACTCTTGAAGAATAAATTTTACACGAAGGAAAAACCATAAAGATATAAGAGGAAAAAATAAATATAGATGGTTTAATCACACAGCAGTGCTTTGGTCTCATGACTGAACAGCTGTATAATTTATCTTTGTAAAATACCACCGGTTCTGTCAAGAATTGCATTGCGTGCAATATGGCGAAATACATATGAAGATCAATGTTTAAGTAACCAGTATACGTAACGTATAATCAATCTGTGTTTAGCAAAGTTTGATTCTGCTTCACGTACAAGCTTAACGACGGAAATTCCGTGTGTTGTACAGATTTACGTCAGGAAAAATGAAATACTTATATATTAAAATTTGCCATTAATTTGATTTATCCTTTCAGATATGTGGATGAACAATGATTTGCCATGTACCAAATAACATCAGTCACGAAATCGTACACAAGGATAAAATGCTGTTGTTGCTTCCACAATACTACTTCCTAAAACATTACCATAAATGTTGTAGATGCATTTTATTGTAATTGGACAGAAACTGAGCTTACCACTGCAATTTGAGCAATTTAATTGGAATGAAGAGAAGATGCTATTTCCGGTTTTTTCGTCACTGCTCTTTCCTGTGCTATGAAAGAGAAATAAAAAGCCTGTTACGGAAGAACTTGGTTTACTGAAGAATATTATTTTTTTTCATTCTATATACATTAATTTGAGAATTACATCAATTTTATTGCGCCAAAAAGAATAAGTGTGAATAAATAGATACATGCTTGAAAATACATTCCATTTTCAGCATTAAAAAATCTTTCATCATTTATTGACTTCATTTTAAAATGACATCAGTAAGAATTTTAAAGAATTTCAAATTTAGAATAAAGGTTTATGCCAGCACGTTGGAATATCTTCATTCGTTTTGCCAACAAAAATACATTAAATGCACAAAGTCAATTACATTTTTCGATTTTTGTGATTTGGATCTTATAAAAAACTTCAATTTCTGCATTTTTCTTTTCAAATCAACATGTAAACAATAAAATGCAGCAAGACTTATCATACTGCAAAAAATTTTATTAATGAGGCCGAGGAGTTTCTAAGGTAGCCACATAAACTGATGTATTTATCAGTGCACTAATATACGTTAAATCCAGCTATTAACTGTCATGCTTGTCACTTCACACAGTTTATGAATGCGTTATAACCTGTCACTTCATGGAGTTTATTGATGTTGTAAACTGCCATTTAAATTAACAAATAAACATTACCCTATAAGTCAACATTTAGATTATGGATATCATAATAAATTTTTCCTTTAGATTAAGTAGGGCATAGTTATTATATTTTTATCTACAAATTGATATAACCAAAGTATTCCGAATGATAAAGTAGACTTTTATTAATACTGAAACTCAGGCTTTTTAATTCAAACTGATCTATTTCAATACAGAAATAAAATAAATATAACACTGAAACGTGCCCATCTTACCCAATCTATGGGTAACATGGGCACAGTCCCTCTCTATAGTCATCATCTTTGCATACTGAGCATGTAAATTATTTATATTCATTGCTTCCATCCCAAATATTGGTGAGCCATATTTTAAGCCAACACTTAACATAAAACCATGTTCCTACTGTTTTTAAAATGATAGAATTAGGTGTTACAGATTGGATAGATATTATTAGACCTAGGTGTTAATAGATATTATTCGACCTATGATAGAATTAGGTGTCAGAGGAATCAGAAGGGTCATTCCCTGATCTATGGGTTAAGGACCTAGGTTTGATGTCATGATTATTTACATCTGTCTGGACATTTTACCGTTTTTTGTGATAATAAGTTGAACGTTTCACCCTTTGTTCTTTTATTTCAACAGGTGGACTTCCGATGTCACTACTCTCGCCACTTGACTACGCCTTCCCTTTTTGAACAGAGCGTTTGCAGATTTGGAATTGGAGAAATGATTGTTGACGCTGGCTGGAGACGTATTGCCTGTGCTTGATGGATGTTTATGGACCCGAGCTGCGGTAGATTAGTCTGTGGGCTATTGCTAGTGGAGTTTGAGTTAAAAACCCGCATACACAATCCTAGATAGAACAATGATGACCAGTTCACTAATGACGGTGATGTATGTTGAGTACAAGTGCACTTTAGATATCGGGATTAATCCATTCGACCATCAGAAAGACTGTTCTAAATTTCTTATGAAGCATAAAGGCTTATTCAACCATCTGAAGCAATTTTCCAGAAATATTAGTATAGAAACATTAGAGAATCATGCTGCTGATTTAGCAATGCCATTGTCAAATCTTGAAATTGTTGAAAAAATTCAAACGGTCACCACCAATAAATAAGCAGATCTCGATATCAGATTACCAGTTTGCGAAATGGCAGGGTTTGAAACACTTTTACCACTTTCATTTTGTGGAAAATTAAAGCAATATATGTACCAGTTTCGTAGTTAATTGAACGCTCTATAGGTTTTCCGAATTCCTGTGCTCCACTTCGTATACATTCGACAATCTCTGTCATGATAGTGGAAATATTTAGTGGAAATTATTTTCTCAAAACATAAATTAATAAAAGCATATTTGAGATCAATCACACCTTGAGAACGATGTGTCAGTTTCGCAATATTGCCAATAGAATGCGAAGAAGCTAATAATGGTTTCAAATATTCCAATATGGCCCCTAAAATGATACTTCCAATAGGGCCTCGCACTTTCCAAGGCCACCCATTCGTGCTAAGCAACTGAAAATTCGAATTTTTATTATCAACCGTAGTGTAATTTTATACACATAGAGTCTACTAAAACAGGCGATCTGTAAATTAATATCGCAGATAACCGTAACCATGGACCGATTTTCATTTATTATGCTGGTGTCAGCTTAAAAAAGTCGATGCGTAACCATGGTGGCATGTTTTCTTGCAACGAGCCTGTGTTGACGAAAACATCATGAGCGTGAAACCGATCCATGGATAATGTTATATGCTATGTGCAATCTTATTTTTGAGAACGTCCTATAAAACAGTTTATGTAAATGAACGTGGCCGTCGTAACCTATTGCAGCTTTAGCTTAATATGAGTAATCTGCTTGATAGGTATTTTGTCGGTTTCTATTGAGGACAGTGTGGAGCATATCAAGTTTTATAGCGGCCATTACAGCAATAAAACTTACTGTAATATTATCAATTATTTCATGCTGGAGGGCATGTTATATTTTATTGTATACCGACGAGCTGCTACGAGTATTAGTTTTGCCATGCTAAAAACAATTATATGTTATTACATGATAAATAGTTTCTATTGGTTATTTTATGCTGAGATTATGAGGTTATTCTTTACTGAAGATCAACATTTTTTTAATATATCCCGAAGAGTGCTTACAGGTTATTCCATGCTGAAGACCGGTATCGGTTTTGCTGAAGAGTGCATAAAAAGGGCGAAACCGCTCTGTGTATAATGTTATTTGCATAAAATCGAAATGCAATTACAACAGTAACCATTTGAATACTTTGTGTATCGTATGAAAATTAAATAAGATATTTAACAATATTTTTATGTGATTTATAAAGGACAGATTTTAACTGTGCAGTACACGTAACGTATAATCAATCTGCGTTTAGCAAAGTTTGTTTCAGCATCACGTACAAGCTTAACGAGGGGAATGTCATTCATTGTATAGCTTTATAAAAGAAGAAATATATGGCTTATGCAACAGAAGGTGTCATTAATTTGGCTTTATTTCATACACGAAAGAACTATTCGTCAAGCATTAAATAATATGAAATAATAGCACTTCCTTAATAACAACATGAAATGTTGATAAAATGATTAACCGATTTCAAAATGAAAAGAATTAGCCTTATTTGTCAGAATATTGAAGCCGAGCAACTGCTACAGCAAAATGCAAGAACCTATCTGTCTCCTTCATGCTCATGAACGCATACTGAGGGAACGCATAATGCTGGAATATACAATAAGAGCTATATATACCAGTACAAAAAGATATGTATGCTGGTATATATAATAATGCTGGTTCTACCTGTAATAACGCTTCTTATAGGCGAATTTGGTGTCTATAAAATGAAATATTAAGTAATGTTTTTTATTATTTCGATGAGAAGGAATTTTTCACTAAAACTCAACCATAAAGCAAACTAATTTTTTTCTTTTGCTGATGTCGGCGCTTTATCTCCTGGTTAAAAATCCTTTTTTATGCTATTGAAACTGTTTGACCCTTCTTATTAACATTTTATACAGTTATTAGCGTAGTCATTTTATTTCATATTAATTTTAACACCAGTTTTACTTAAATTCCATGCCAAATAATTTCCGATACAAAACCGTCTGCTAGGAGAAAGTGGAATTGTGGCCATGTCATTGGATCGTGAGTGACAAAAAAGGACGAAATTTTGAGAGATTGTAGCTCGACTCAGAGGGAGCCGGCAATAGGATCGAGTGTTAGGCAGAAGATGTACGAATATTACGAGGGGTGACATATCAGGTGGAAGCACTCGATAGAAGAATGCCGTTGAACACGAGAGAAGGTAAAAACTGACAAGCTTTTATGCTTTTTATTCTGGTACTCAATTAACATTTTGTAAGAAGTGACTTTGTAACTTATTTCTCCTAACTTAAGCCACGGTTGGTAGTTTGTAGAAGCAAATGAACTTTTCATGTAAACCGTGTCATTTTCAAGCACCCGTGTGATAAGACGTATTCTGCGTTACTAACGTAACTTCGGTACACATTCTCGCTTTTTTTTTTAAATTTGGAATACATTCATATCGCAGTTAACATTATTTAAGGACAGTTTCTCACTTATAGGCGTATGCGAGTTATTCAAAAGTATGGGAACCCCTCTTACATGTGGCTAGGAAACACATTTGCAAGAGGAATTTAAGACTATGAATTTAGTCTTTGCAGTTTCATGGTGTAATCTGAGCTAAAATCTTGAAGAATTGAAAACCATTTGCTTGGTAGGACTGCTTTTGTCAATTCTCATAGAAGTTTGCAGAATTGGGGCACACAAGTCATTAAAGATAACGGCAATTTTATGTCGATAGTAGAGTAGCTGCAATAGGAGAGTATTACAAGCTATAGGAATACATCCTACTCTCAGAATCTTCGATTATGAATTTTTTGTTCGTGTGTTACAATGGTAACTATTACTTTAAACAAAACGTTATTAAAAAGAGAAGAAATGATGGTGATAAAAACATGAATATGGAATAGGACTTCAGGAACTCGGTTGTGTTCCGGCGCACAAAGTCGCCGTATACGAATCCATCTGACAACTGTATTTTATATCTGACAACTGTATATTATATGTAACTTGACAAGCTTTTATTATAGGTTTCATTATTGGCTGGGTGATTCTTCATGCTGCTTTATGATTGCCCCCCTCTCTCTCTCTCTCCCTCTCTCTCTCTCGTTTCTATATTTCGCACAAAGTCTATTGTACTTATCGATTATGTAGTTCTCCTTTTCTAATGCAACATGATCACGAAGCTGATAAAAACAGAATAAAAAAATCAGAATTGAGGCGGTAGTTCACAAGAACAAATTTCCTTAAATTGGCAATTTTGGGCCGGCCAATTTCTTTTTTCAATACTGACGTTTGACATGATTAACTGCTGAACGGATTATAATGGGGATTTGTTCATTTTTGTGTATTATGATGACAAGTATATATCTTTCTTTTAAAATTTGAAAATGGATTTGACTTAGGATTTCAAAACTTACATTTTTTTTTCATTTTCTTCAGTGTTGTACGTACAGCTTAAACTGCTGCCCAAATTTGAATCAATGATGACTCAAATTGCGTGATCACGTAGGAGGCGCATGTGAGACCAGAAACAGTTCTCGCATTTGATGAGACACTTTTATGTGTGGAATTTATGGTGGCTAGAACGGCAAACAAAGCTTGTAGTCTGGCTTGCACTAAAGTTTATGACGATGTGAACCTAAAGGTCAAAAGACTATAAATCTAGGGGTGCCATAGTGTGGGGCTGAGCTGGGCCTTGCTAAATGTGGAATGATGCCATTCGGTAAAGAAGAACCAATAAGCGCCAAAAAGAAGTTACAGAAAAAAAAGAAGAAGGCAGAGTTACCCCCCCACCCCCACCGAGGGAACCACAGCCTGTGATCCGAGAACGAGAATGAGACAGAAATGGATTTTTGACTTAGAAGCAAGCCAGCAGGAATAATCACGATTTTGAATCATGAGCACGAGTAGAGAAGAATGAAAAAACCAACAGATTTGTAGAGTGTCCCGTAGAGGTTCCAAATTAATGAAGATAGATCAATGTGCGAGTGCATTCAGAGTACGAGGAGGAGCCACACACCAAAGAGTTGGGCAGTACTAAGACTGATGCAAGCCTTTGAGATATGATAAAGCCCAAGACTAATTGGAAGGTATGTGCTCAGCGATTATCACATGTCCCAGACACGTTAGTAATTTTAATAATTCTGGTCGAATATGTCCCCTCCGCTAAAATAATTAATGAAAATTGATGTTGTTAATAAATGGTATTGTTTAAGTTCAAATGGTGTGATCAATTTAGCATTGTATTAATTAATTATTCCTTTACAGGGCTCGCACGAAAGGTAAAATAATTGGAGAGTTTATAGCGGCACAACATAGCAATGTACGATTTAATGATAATTCCACTATATGAGAATCAACGGCCAAGTCATCTTAATGAATTTAATATTAAAATAATAATTCTTAAATGAATTTAAGATTTAAAAGTTCAACTTTAAGTTTCTTTTATAAATGCACACAGCGCATACTTTATAATGTCCCACAGCGCATACTTTTCTTCTAAGACTTGTATATAAATATGATTTAGAATTTCAAAATTTGAAAAAGTCTTAATAAATTGTGCTCGAAATATGCAAATATTCTTACATAATCATGCAGATAAATAGTTCTATCAAAAGTATTGAAATCTCGGGAAAAATACAAAAAAGGCAAAACAAATCAATTAAAGAATTAACCATGACAATAACGGACTATGCCTAAGTTTGCGAAGCTTTAAGATATTTCTGACGGGTAGCTGAAAGTACATCCCCAATTCTGCAGAAATTTAGCGCAAACCATTTTTACATTTCATAACTTTCTTGCAGAGTTTTATTTTTATACTTAGGAGGGAGTTTTTTTACCATAAAGTGATATTTATGTGAGATAGAATAATACAGGTTGATCATTCCTTATCTATTCGATATATTATAAGTGAAATTGGTAAGAAGCAGCAAGATTCTATTTAATATAAATTAACAATTAACACGACAAATATGTTAATTTTCAACCTATATAAATTATAACAAAATATCTTTTATCTAAAGTAGAAAATAAGTAATTGGAATATGATACGTACGGAGCTGAAGTCTTTTATTTTCAATCTATCATAAAAAACCTGATTTATAAACAAATTCACTGGCTTTTGTCATGTATCTGCTAAGAGAATTATTCAATTCGTTTGAAATTCATATAATACATCATGATTTTTAAAGTATTATTTATTCCTTTAAAAATATATTCAGTTTTTATTATTTCTGCTACAGTCATTTAATTTTACATATTTTATCATGTGACATTTTCTTGCTGTGGCATAACTTTTAAGATGTAATTTTTCATGACATTTAAAGCATATATAACCTTGAAAAATTAAGATAATTAAGATTAAATATAATCTAACGCCAAAATATGAAGGTTATTATTTTGTCTTTAGCACATTATTCATAAAAATGAATAATAAACTGAATTATTTTAACAGCATTCGCATTATTTGCAAAGCTGAAGCCATTAAGGTTGTTCCAAATGAAATGAAATGTATTCTGTTCGCTGAAAAATTCACCTCCATTCAATAATTCTTGTGAGCATTTTTAAACTTTCGGATTAAATCAATTGCTTTCAGTAAAGAAACAATGGACTTTTCTTTAACGAACAACCGAATATCTGTTAGAACATTTTTATAGGAATTTTTTTAGGTTTTGAATTCAAGCTTAACGTTAATTTAAAATTGATTGCAAATCAAGTCTGACTTTGAGTATGAAATTAAAACTCCTTTCGAATAAATGTAAAAGTTTAATGTGTGCAATAAATGAATTTCCATATATATTCATATTTATATTTTCGTGTTTTATTTATGTCATTTGGATAAAAATGGGATTGTCATTGGATTATAGTTCCAAAACAGCATATTTGATTTACGCACACCACATATCATGCATTTACGTTTAATTAGAGATTATGATATACAACATAAACGTTATTAATCAGGACAATAGTTTAGTCGCGTTCTCTCGCTATACTTCAGATCTTCGTTCTTTCTAGTTACCGTTCTCACCTCTAGGGGCATCGTTTCGGACGAAGTGAAGGAGTGTCGAAAGCCCAGACCACCTGACTCGTCCGAGGACTTAGAGTAACAGATTGAATGGCCGGGAAAAGAAGTGAAGGAGTGTGTCGGATTATGTCAAGGACATATTGGTTAAACATATTTTATAGGATTCCAAACTGTAAACATAAACCAATTTTCAAAAATGGAAATAATTAAACTATTAAAAAACTAATTGTAACTATTATGTTTTGCATTTGAATTTTTACGCAATTAAATTCCTCTCTTTTGCAAAAAATGCTAGAATTACAATATTTTGTAAAAAATACGAAGCACCCCTAAAAAATTATCCGATCATCTCAAAATTTCGTATGCAAATTCCTGTATACCAAGTATGCAAATGATTAAATTTGCATGCCCAATGAATGTTCATTTCGGTAATAGCGCGCATTTCTACTGCTCAAGTAGCATCCTGTAAAACAGGTTAAAAATGCGGACTGTTTATCTTTGCTCGTTATCCGTGTTGCAGTTTCGTGGTGACACAGCTAATAATGTCATTAAGACGTTGTCGAATACCTTATAAGCAATTAGACGAGTTCGAACGTGGTAGTATAGTCGGGATGCGTGAAGCTGGCTGGCCATACCAAGCAATAGGTCGCCACCCGCACCTAACGAACACTGCTGCTCAAAGGTGCAAGCAGTAATGGTTGCTGCAAGGAACTCAGCGGCGGAATGAAGACTCTGAAAGGGCAAGGTGCACGAATGCAAGGCAAGATCGGATGATTGTGTAACAGGTATGAACTGTCACAACGGCATTTTTGTCTGAAATCCAAAGTGCTAAAGTCTCTTGCATACCACCCGTGGTACCTTTCACCATCTCACGTCGCTTGACTGAGGTGGGGTTACGCTCACGACGGTCTTTAAAACGCCTGCTCATAACCCCACAACATCGACAGAGTCGTTTGGAGTGGTGTTGCAGCCGAGCATCATGGCATCGCATAGTGCTCACCGGTATAGTACAGACTGGTATCGCATAGTGCTCACCGGTATAGTACAGACTGGTATCGTATAGTGCTCACCGATGAATCACGCTACAGTCTTTCAGCAGATGACCATCGAGTACGTGTGTGGAAGCGGCAGGACAAGCTGTTCCAATCAGCCTTTGTTTTACACAGGCATATATCCAGTGCCCCTGGTGTGATGATGTAGGGTGCTGTCTCTTATGACAGTAGGTCGCTCTTGGTCATCCTGCGTACAATTTTAAGAACTCAACGATATGTCGATGAAATCCTGCGGCTGTTTTGTTACCCTTTATGACACTTCATTCTGAGGCAATTTTCTAACAAGGTAATGCTTCGCCTATACGGCTCGTATATCTGTGAGCTGTCTCCGTGCTATTGATAATGGTCCTTGGCCAGCAAAATCACCAGAACTTTCGCCAATCGAGCATGTATGGGACATGCTAGGCCTCCAGATTCGATCACCCCTAACTGTAGCAGATCTAGAGCAAAAATTGAGGACTGCCAGACAGACTGTATCGCAAGATGACATTAAGAAACGTTATCACTCTTTAGCTAGACATATACAAGCACGCATTGCCGCCAAGAGGGGTTTCACAAATTACTGATTTGAAAATTCAATGTGCAATTGCTAACCATTGATGGGTCCTGCGGCCTTGATTTTGTAATCATTTTATTACCTGTGTATGAGTTGTACGCATATTTAATTTCAATAAAAACAGCCACTTTCTTTATGGTGCTTCGTTTTTTTTGTTTTTTTTCTTCTGCAGAACAGTGTATTTCTTTGATCAGTTGGTTGGATAAAAAATATGATTGTCTAAAGAGTCTCAACATTTTCAAAACATCGTCAAAAGTATAAGTTTTTATGAATAACAAATAACATAGCTTAAATTTGTAACATAACATAAGTTCCATAACAAATAATTTGAATGAAAAAAATATCTTAAAATTCCCTTATTAACTCTTGGTACACAACCAACCATTCTTAAGTTATTACTTTCCTTATAGGCATAATATAATGTATAAGAACTGTGACTGGGTCGAAATTGCGAATTCGAGTTAATGGAGCGATTCGAATGAAATTTGGTACAAAAAAAATTACAATCCGTGAATATTGGAAGCCTATTATATTTATATACAATCGAACGTTTAGAACCCCCAAAATTCTCGAGTGAAATTTTGAAAAAATTATCAAAAAATCAAAACCATTAATAACGTTACGCAAATAGATATTTCTCAACGATTGAGAAAACGACTGAGATAAACTTTAGATCGCTAGCATGAACAGTTTTTGAGATATTGCACATTTTTCAAATAAATGTATCAAAAAATCCCATAAATTAAAAAAATATATTACCTGTTGAGAAACATTTTCACTTTTCATATGTAATACCATGCGATGCATTTGGTGACATTATTATCGTGGATCTAGATCGTTCCATTCATGAGAAAATATACTTTGAGCAATACTTTTGTATTTGAACGCTAATAGTCATTTATCTGCTATTAGAATAACTTATTTCTTGGCTCATAATGCTTGGCGAGATTTTGGCGACGAGTTTGACGGAATGTCGCCAACTTGGAGACTTTCCTAAATGCTGCCAAATTAACGAATATCTAGCAAAATGTATAAAAATGACGCTAAATCAATGAAAATGACACTAAATCAATGAAAATGACACTAAATCAATGAAAATGACGACTAATTGATGAAATTTTACTATCTTTTAAAGAATATAAGTATCTACTAAAAGAATAGTCTATTTTTTTTACTGTAAAAGTGTAAATTCATTGCAATATATAAAGAAAGTCATGTGCTGACCAAAGCAGATTTTTTTAATTTATATATTTGCAGAAAATATTATTAATATTTTATAATTACTTTTTTTATGCAATTTTTTTATTACGTTTGCAGCCATAGTACAAGTAATAATTGTAACCATAACAAATTTTTAATTACATTATATGATGGGAATAATTTTTTTATGTAAGAAATGCTCTTCTAAATATCGCCAACTTGGCGATATTTGGCACCACATTGACGAAATTATCGTCAAAATTGCAACCATGACGCCAAGTTAATAAAAATGATACCTACTTGATTAAATTATTATTAAAATACTCAAATATATGGACTACATTGCTTATTGCGGATGCTATCAAAATTGATAATTTTTGATTTGGCGTTGCATAAAATATCAGTTGAATTGAATCATCCAGACCGTCCGACTGGCCCGGGGGAATACAGCAGCCATCTGGACGGCCAGGAAGGAGAGTCAGAGGAGACTGACCTCCATGGTCAGCGAACTATCAAATTTTAATTTGAAATTTTTAATCATACATCTGAAGGAATCTATTTTTTTAAACATGCAGTTTTACATTAAAAATAAAATATATAAATTAAAAGTTAAATGTGTACGAAATAGTTATAGATGTTGACATCCGGATGTAAAATTTAAAGCGCAAAATGTACAATTTAACATTAGAAACACTGTGCCGTGAATCTTTTCATCACTGTTTCACCGTTAAAGAGGTAAATTCATTGCATTATATAAGGAAAGTCATGTGCTGTCTACATCAGATTTTTTTAATATGCAGTGAATTTCTCCTATAAGAATCAATGACTATATAGTTCAAACATATTACAAATACTTTTTGTTTCAGACTTAACTTCAAAATATTATATTTGCTTCTCCATCTTATTACATTTAGTTTTTTAACTTGTACAATAGTATAAGTTAGGAAAATATTGCTGCACTATGCAGTGCAAAACATTTAACTCATGGATTTTGACAGAAAAAAAATTGTTTTTATCATCCACCAAAAGAAATATTTAATTTGTAAGAAAAACACTGTATTTTTTATAGAGTTGTTTGCTTTAACAATTGCGACCATGATCGATTTAAAATAAAATTAATTACTTTAGTGAAGCAACCATAGAATCGCCGTGTTATTCCCTATTGACAAAAAAAATCAGTTCGACGTTTTAGTGGTGGAAAGAATTCATGTGTGGATTTTGAGTTTATGTGAGTCTATAAACTCAAAATACTTGAAAGAAATTATTCATTTCATGTGAAATGTCGTACGATTACTAAAAGATCTAACTGTAACAAGTTTACTGATATTAAGTGGCATAAGGCATGAGTAAAGTGTTAAAACTTCATCGAAAACTGATGAAAATTCAGCAAATTAATTATGACAAATAATATACGTATATTTATTAATTCATGTATAAGTAATTTTGCATTTAGAAACAAATGATATTATTTACAAATCATTAAAATGCAACGTTATTTGGGTTGTAGTTGTTTTGATATCTAAAACAGTAAAAGTCATAAAGTATATAATAGTCTCCTTTTCATTTAAGAGCGTGTGGTATATCGATCCTCAGTTCTCTCAAAATGAAAAATTGGCTGTGACCTCGAATTAAATCCGTATCTACTGATTTATCTTGATATGGCGCTTTAGAAAACTCAACCAACTGGTGATGCCGGTTATGATCGGATATATAACGGTTGTATTTTCAGTTACAGTCGAACATTGCATTAAACGGAATTTGAAGACGACGGAATTTCCCGTCCTGAAAAGGTTTCCGCTTCATGCAGGTTATTTCAGGAAAATCTAAGTTTAATGTTTAGAAAAAAATGCAGATAATCTTGAGGTAATTCCTTACCTATATATGCCTTTAAAAATTCTGAAAGTTTATTAAGATGAACTTAATTAATACTAAATTATTCCATAGCATCTAATTTAATTATTCTAAATATTTATATAGGTACATTTTTGCAGACTGCGATCACAGGAGGATCTGGCTAGTTAAAGGCTAGTTAATAACAAAAGTGAGTTTATTCTGCATTTTTCCCCACATTATTTTTGCTGATAAGAGCGAAACAATTTTTCTGCGCATCACGTACCACATAACCGAGAAGACAAGCAAACATTCTTGGTTATTCTGGTTATAACGAGACCGTGACTGTAACGAGTTTTTAAATGCCAGCGGTTATCACCGAGATAACCGAAATTAGATTTTAAACGTTCTGGTGATGACCTGTGGTAACCAGTCATAACCACACAGACTTTTTCAAACGGGCCTATAAAGCATGTTACTCCAATATTTTCCTGACCATGATCGATTGATCGATAATAACTTACGCCCCAATAGTTTTATAAGTACTTTCATGCAAGATATATTTACACCATTGTTTAGTTATCAAGGCGTATCTTCAGTTATATGTTACATGAAGATTGGTGATATTTTATGCATTGTTTAATTAATCTTTATCAATAAATTATCAATTAAGTATTGCAGATTGCGTAATGTTTTGGTATTGTAAATATTGCGCAATGTTTTTATTTACGTTTTATATTTGTATACTAACAAATACTTCAAAATTTTTACATTTTATGCCTACAAATATTTCGCTCAGAAAGAATAAAGCAAAACATTCTTCGCCAGAAGGTTGAGCCATTTTAAATTAAAACACGTTGCTCACACGCACAAAAAGAGGTAGTTTACATTGCACAGTTTTGGACCTATAGATTAAAATGATCTTCAAACCCCTGAAAACAACTATGTATACTCAAAGCTCCTTCCTCTTGCATGGAATACGAACCCGGCACATTTTGCTTCGAACACCAGCATGGAGAAATTTCGACCGTCCTGTGACTTTGTGGATATATTTATTTTATCCTTTATGTAGATCATCCTAGAAAGTATGAAATAAGAATAAAAAATGACTCACTGATAAGATTGTAACATAGTCCTTTAATCGGTATCTTAAAAATAATTTGAAACGCTTTTTAGTTACTTATGTGTTGAATTTAAATCTTATTGTGCATCTTCAACTGTACTCCATAATACTAGTACCACAAAAACTGTATACACAAACCACTGCGGTTTATGCTTATTTTTTTATGAAGTACAAATCATACATTTTTGCATATTTAGCATACTTTTATTAATATTTAATGTGTAAAAATGATCTATGGCCTTTTAAAGATATAAGAAAATAAAAAAAAATATTAAAATTTATGAATTTTTTGTAACGAATATGTGGGTTTGATCCTTGCATATTTTTTGCAAATTTTGCCATTTTTTATATAACAATGATCGATGATGGTTTTCAAAGGATTTGTCAAAAATATGAAAGACAGGTGACAAAACGTAATTTGAAGGTCTTCTACCTTTCCCTTTTTTGACTACGATCGATCGATGGGATATAAAATATTCAACCAATTTTCCGACCATGACTGATCGATGTTAATAGCTTGTACTACGGAAATTTTTTTTATGCCATTTTATAAAACGCATTAAATTTGAAGTTACTGTATGTAGAGTAAAATATAAAATATTGAAAACAAATTCATATTGATTGTAGGTATGTTAAAAATATAGATACTAATATTTTCCTATTTCGAATTTTTAGTTTTGCATACTACTATATGGGTAACAGTGAACCAGCATTTATTTATTTTTTTACTACTACTATTTTTTCAACTACATTTAAGAAAAAATATATATAATATAGTAAGAGGTCGTCTTCTTATATACATTTAAATTTCATATTTTAAATGTCATAGCAATGCAGGATTATTTTAAATCAAAATTTGATATCATTTGCTTATTGGTTCTCGGATTTCCACCATGGTGCAAATAAAACCAAAACATTTGGGTATTATGAATCACATATTTTTTTTTTCTCTTGAAACTTGTACTTTTATCTGAAAAACAGAAAATGCACGACAAAAAGATAGTCAGAACTGCTATAGTCTAGCAAAATTGCAAAAAAAGTTATACTTGGGTATCTCATAAATCATAATCTATAATATCATAAAGCATAATATATCTATAAATCATAAAAATTGTAAATGTCACTTATATAAATATCATTCCTTTAATTGAAAATTAATGTGCATTGGAATTATCAACTTTTACTCTAAAGACCACAAAAGGTTGCTGGCGTTTGCCACAGAATTTTGGATCATCGAATTGAGCTGTGAAATTTGATTTGTTTATAATGTCACTTTGTTTACTGTAGACATGCAAAAATTAATCTCTATTTTGGAATTTTTTCTCAGAAACTAAATGCCAAAATCGCTAACTCCACCCCGTTCTTTTATGATTTTGACAACGTAATGAAATATATATTTAGAATTGTTTGCCTTTGAGCCACACAAGATAGTAATTGTTCACTTTTGTTAGTGATAAATCTTAAGCTGAAAGAAATATTTTAATGTTTCTTTCTTCTTCGTCCTCCTCTGGTGAAAGTCTTACTACAGCACTAGTTGAAATGCCATGATCATGCGATAAAGCAGGTGAATCACTGTTATTTCAGTCTGTTTTCGAATTAAATATAAATTTAAGCAGTTCTGTTTCCTTTATTCGTTTGGAAGATTAAATTTACTTTTCGTATTTTCTAGATTTATCCTCCTTCTCTTTTCAAATTTTATTTTTTAACACGAGGCTCTAGTGCAATCAAACTTTTACATTTCTTCCTCCTTTTGCTTTTTCTAGTTCAGGCTTCTGGAGAAAGGCGTATGTTTACTTAGAGTGATGACAAGGTGTCTCATGAATGTGACCTAAGCGAAATTCTCATCGAGTGGGAAATTTTCTTCCCATGCTCCAACCTGTAAGCCTATTTCGGAAAGCAGTGCGTCCTGTGATGAGCCATGTTTATTTAGAAGAACTTCAATACATTTTTCTCTGCAAATTAGGGATAATTTCTCTGGATATGTGTTTTAGGAAGTGAGGATATCCTGCACTAAAACATCGTTTTGTAAATGAAAATAGCTTGGTTGAATGGTGTCATCAGAGAGAGGGACAATCGATGCTTTACTTGTAGCAAAATCAACATCTGGAAAGATTTGTCTGCCAATAAGTAAAATCCCAGATTTCATAAAATCTGATATAATGTTAATGGGGGCAGGAATACTGTAAAGTACCAAGTTAACCCAATTAGGGATAATTTCTCTGGATATGTGTTTTAGTAAGTGAGGATATCCTGCACTAAAACATCGTTTTGTAAATGAAAATAGCTTGGTTGAATGGTGTCATCAGAGAGAGGGACAATCGATGCTTTACTTGCAGCAAAATCAAC
Source organism: Amaurobius ferox (assembly GCA_951213105.1). Classification (NCBI taxonomy): domain Eukaryota; kingdom Metazoa; phylum Arthropoda; class Arachnida; order Araneae; family Amaurobiidae; genus Amaurobius; species Amaurobius ferox. Next base: position 38,592,901 of record OX578147.1, on the reverse strand, counting down.
ATCTGGAAAGATTTGTCTGCCAATAAGTAAAATCCCAGATTTCATAAAATCTGATATAATGCTAATGGGGGCAGGAATACTGTAAAGTACCAAGTTAACCCAATCGGCTAAATTTTCGATAAGCATTGCCTTCCTAGAAAACCCAGAACTGATTGTATATGAATAATAAGTTTAAAAGTCCATAGCATGACATAAGAAGTGGTTAAAGCTCATGCGAATTATGAGGTGGGATTCTTCCACCCTTTAGTGAAGAGCGTTGTATGGAGAAACGAAGCATGGAAACTAACAAAAAGCCAATGCAACAAGTTGAATGCCTGGCAGACTAAATGTTTGAGGAAAATTTTGGGAGTATTTTGTTCTTATAATATTAATAATACCGAACTTTACAATAGTACTGGAATTAGGATATCGAACTAAACTATTCTATGGTTGCTATGGAGTTAGCCATTTTCAGGTGTTTAACTTTGCAAAAGATGGCTAAATGTATAATAATATATATATATATATATATATATATATATATATATATATATATATGTAGCGAACAAGAAACTTTTGTATATACTCAAAAACCTTATGATTACACTTCAAAAACAAGGTTCTATTATGATTAAGAACAGTTACGAAGTCATTAATCGACTTAAATATTGCAATAAGGATATCCGTTTTACAAGCTTTGATTTTCGAGATCTGTTCAATAACATCGACTTAACACGTTTATATGATATATTATTGGAAATACATGAAGAGTACAGTTTAAAAGAATTTATAACTTATCGAAGATATATGGATCTTATACGTTTGGTATTGTACGGAAACATCTTACATGACGGCAATGGATACTACCAACAGATTAATGGCATTCCTATGGAAGAAGCTTGCTCATCCATATTAGCGGACATATATCTGTCAAAATTTGAAAAAGGCACACACATGTTACATAAAATGCCCTTCTTCCGTTGCGTGGATGATGTTCTTTTGGGGCATTATGAACATTCACCGAAGTTTGATTTCACCTTCCATCTCAAAGAATTGGAATTAATCGAAAACAACAATACAGAAGAAAATTCTGTTAATTTTTTGGACATCGCGATAAAATACCACAAACTATATAGTGTATACACCTTATTACAAGATAAACGTGATTGTTACAAAATGAAGATCTATTGATTGTTACAAAATGAAGATCTATTGATTGTTACAAAATGAAGAAAACTATTTTCAGGAATATAATTATTGGATACCTCAAGCGCAACCAAAACTTCAATACCTTCCAAAACGATTGCATTACAAGTAACAGAAGGATTGTGAATAAGGCTATTAAAAAACAATACCCTATTAGATCCCTGAGAAGATATTATAATTTCATTTTCCAGAGCATGCGTGAGTGATGTTTATATAGTGCAGTTAATCCCTGTGATTTTCAGTCTGTTGCATCCGTCGTTTCATACTTTGATGTTCTTGTTTGTCCTTTTAGCGTGCTATTGACTTTACGCATTTACTGGGGATTGACCATTGAATTGCATTGGTTTCGTGAGCGTTGCCTGGGCTGAAAAGCTGCTTTAAACGCGAAAGAGGGGTCGCAATCCCCCTCTACCATTTCATGCAATGCCTTTGGTCTTCCCATCATTTTCGTTTCATATTCTCTTTATATTCTCTGCTTCGGAAATGTGAGCTGCATTGCGGCTGTTCCTTGGTAGTAGTGATTATCGAGATTTGTTGGATGTTGTTATAATGCTTTTGGATTCAACACGATCAAAGTTCATTTATATATATATATTTCCTTCTTTGTCGGTCGTGTAAAGAAAAATCTCAGTAACTCACATCCATGAAATTTGGTACAGGATAAAGAACTTTTCATACAGATTTAAATCTGATCTGTAAGATAATTCCATCAAATTGAAAAAAGAAAATTGAAAATCCATCGAAATTTGTAAGGTCATTTAAATTTCATATATATATTGTTTTATTCAAAATTTGAAATTTTTCATAAATATTGTATTATATCTTTCCCATCTAAGGAAATAATTAATTGATCAATTTCTCATTTTTTTTAATAAATTTTACTGTGAAACTTCTCATATAATTTCAAAGCTCTTAAAGCAGAAGTTCATTCCTTGAGCATGTTTTTCTTTAGTTTAGCTTGGGGGCTATGGACACGTGACGTCACAATGTATGCAATCATATTTGACATTCGTTTGGCAGCTGAGATAACGATTGAAATTTTTTGCATCCAGAAATTAATTTTATCGTAAAGGAACCGCGGCCGACATATAGGGTGTTTATCTAGGATTGCACTATTTTCCATTCATAAAACGTACTGTTGATTTATATCAATTTTAACAGATATTTTAATTTTAACATTTCGTGGAAATCTAAGATTTTTATAAATCTGTAATTAATTTTCTGGTTCAGAAACAAAATCGTATAATACACTTTAAAATCCTGTCGGTTGAATTACTAAATTCATATTCAATGCACCTTATGCAAAATAAATGAATAAAAAACAAAGTCGTGCCCTCAGATATCCCTTAAAAAATAAAAGAAAATCCAATTAAGAAATAAAACTTCAAACTGAAATATTGTTTTAACCGATATTTTTTTTTTCAATTTGGTTTTCAGTTCAATAAGTCACACAGCATGAATTAAAATCTACATTTTTTTTCCAAATTCCGGAATTAGAATTACCCTCTTTAGAACAGTAAAATGATAAACATTATTTTCAATTTAATTCCCCATATTTAGTTTCAAATTAAACAGTCCCGTTCTCCCTCTTTAGCTTTCAATTTGCGACATCCAATTATTCCTGCACAAAAATAAGAATAAACTTCAAAGGGCTATTTTAATTAAACGAGTAACTTGAGACCTATGAAACGAGCAGTACAATACATCTGTGGAATTCAAATAAAATTGTACTAAGGAATGACATTTCACTTAAAAAGAATATGTATAGTTGCTTTACGGATATAAGTTAGATTTTAGGGATGCATCTTGTATTTTAATTAAGAAATGTGATACTTCTAACACATGACTTAATTGATACTCTAACGCTTTTGGAATTCGATGGAAATTAAAAACACATATTAGACCTTTTTAAAGATTGCATCCATCAAAAAAATCGAAATATTTATTCTAGTTTTTGTTTCAATAAAAATAAAAATATGAGCTTTCATGGCAAATCGTAAAATAGAATATCTGTGTGCCCGCAGCTATCGGTCACTATTTGATTTGTAACATTTAAACTGTGACCTGTGTAATGTTTATCAGCAATATTTTACCTGTCACTTTGCACTGACTTTTTCCAAATCACATTTTAACAGTGATGTTTTAGCAATCACTTTTCATCAGCGAAATTGCATTTGTCGCATTTTAGCAGTAACGTTTTACTTATCACATTTTAGCAGTGACTTTTTTGAACAGTCACTCTACGTTTTACTTGTTACATTTTAGTTATGGCTGTTTACGAGTCACTTTTAAGCTGTGACTTTTAACTAGTCACTTCTTAACTATGATTTTTTACTTATCACGTTTCAACAGTGATATTGTATTTGTCAATTTTCATCAGCCACGTTTTAGTCGTCACTTTTTAGCAGTGACTTTCGTCTTTTAGGAGACACTTTCTAAAACAACAGCTAACAATAGAAGTCGATAGAAAATGGTGTAGGCCGTGACATCCTTGCAATAGCCCACGTCTATAAAATGTTTATATTAAAATGCGTTTTTTTCACACTAATTATAGTAGAGTAGAGTTACATTTCCTCATATCTTTACAGAAAGTAGCACCAATTATTTTCACTAATTCTTTTGAGAAACGTTGGCAGGAATATGCACTTAAGGAAAACATGTCAAATGAAAATACAAATGCCGATAATGTCTTAATTGATTTATATCTCTGTTACCTTTTATTAATTACGTGTGTGTACTATTGTTAGTCTGTGGTCGTATTACCTCACGAACGAATAGAGAGTTTCGAAAATAATTTGGTTATTACTATTGTTATTACTATGGTTATTAATATTGTTAATTACTATTGATGAATACGGCAAACCTATTAATCTTAAACATAATCGAAGTCATTCAGTTAGGAACGAAAAACACTCCCCGTAAAGCGAGGACATCTAAAGCAAGAACTAAAAAGTAAAATGAAAGGCAGGTAAAATTAAATTTTAATGCGTCCTGTTTTTACATTAGATGCTCCAAAGAAAGAACACTAACATGGATGCAAGCTTCAGATCGTTAGCTTACAGATCGCCGTACATTTGCAAATGTTCCAAGCATTTCCCGAACATTTCCATTAGCAACAAACAGTCTGACAATGAGATCTTACTCGGAATAAATGGATGTATCATACATGCATGATGCTCTTCATGTGTTGTCCGAAGAAAAATCCATATATGGCAAATCTGGTGATCGTGGTGACCAAGGAACATGTCCAGTACAACCAATATATTTAGTTTCCATAAGTTAGTCCAGATAATTCTTCACATCAGTACTAAAGTGTGCTGGCGCACCATAATGCTGGACCTAGACTCTTCTTCGTGAACATAGATGAGAAATTCAGGCATGGCTTCTTGCAGGAAACTGAAATACATGTGGTCACTCAAGAGACTAGGTAGGATGTACGGTCCAATAAACAAATCTTGCAAAATACCCGTCCAAACATTGATGACGAATCTTTGCTCGTAGGCATGTGGTTTTGTCACATGAGGACTTTCGTGCTACTAAAAATAAACACTGTTTCTATACATTCATTCATATCGTTGTTGTTGTTGATGAGACCCAGACCGTCCGATCTACCAGAAAGGTGTAAGGTAACCGTACATTCATGTTGTTGAGACATGAATGTACGGTTACCTTACACCTTTCTGGTAGATCGGACGGTCTGATGTGTAATTGTGTTGCTATATCCGTAAATAACAAGTGTGCTGGGAAGGCAGGCTCTACCACAGCCTGCTGCAGGTACAATTTTGTAAAGTCTACACGCAGAGGATAATCAATCGGTTCCAATGCCTGCACCATATGTAAATTGAATGGAATATTTTCTTCGTCATCTAATATACTCTATACGATTAAATGGCTCAGACCCAGGCTACGCCATACTCCTCTCGTACTTGTGTCATGATTTAAATAAAATGTCCTTAAAACAGTTTCTTTTAATCCAGGAATTTCGGAACTTGTTGTCCATCCCTCTAGCGATGAAAGATTCACTGCCGAAACACTGTCGGTGCACACGCTAAAACGTCTGACGATTCGGCAGTTGTCTGTTCCAGAAACGTGCACTCTACAACCAATGAGCAGCATGTCCGTTTCAGTTCGCAGCCTCATAGTACATCAAATGCATATCTGCGAACTCCGATTCTTCGGGAAATGACCCCTTGTCACTAAAACGATAATACTGACTGGCCTAAACAGTGTCCTCTACGATCTAATCGCGGCATTTCCGGACATATAACATCCTTTGACAAAAAATGTTTAATTTCGGGCCCTCTACCAACTGTAAACATATGCCTACATATTTCGATATATACATATATATATATATATATATATATATATATTTATATTTATATATATATATGTATATATATATATATCTATATATATATATATTTATGTATGGATATATATATATATATATATATATATATATATATATATATATATATATATATATATATATATATATATATATATATATATATATATATATATATATTTATATTTATATATATATATGTATATATATATATATCTATATATATATATATATATATATTTATTTATATATGGATATATATATGTGTATATGTGTATATATATATATATATATATAACTTAGCATTATTGGACTACCATAGTTATTCCATATATAAAGAATTTTTAGTTTTTGAAATTTTAATTATGGTTTTGCGGATGTCAACTTTTTGCGATGTCGTACATTTCACGGAAATATTTAAAATTACTTTTACATATTTCAAATGCCAGCTGCAAATGCAAATAATTTAATTAAATACAAATAATTTTCCGTAAAATAGAATATTTCCTAGAGGGTAATTACTTACTCAACATGATCTCTACACATCTAATGAAATTTACTTTGCAGAGAAATTATGAACATGGAAAAGCGAGTAAATTTTTCTAAGTAAACCAGTATAGACTTAGCGCCATCAAGAAGTAAAAAAAAAAAAAAAAAAAATTAAATAAATTCTGTTGTTTATTAAATTTGCGTTTTCAGAATTAGGAAATAATTAAATAAAGAAAATTTGCTTTCTTCCTCTTGAAAATGACTTCACATTACTTAGCACTGTGAATAAAATTAGTTTTACGAAAACTATACAGGGGAAAGAGGGAAGTAACTCAACTCCCAAGGGGATAGAAATCGAGTCGATGCTTTTATCTAGAGATACTAGGACGTGGTTTTGTGAATTTGAATGACTGAAAACTGTAAGGTAATTTATGAATCCAAACAAGTACCAGAAGGTGGCAATAAACTCGGTAAGCACCATACAATGAATGCAGTCAGATGGTCGCCAGTGGTTGACATAATTCAAATAAATTTATTTGGGGTCAATTAAGAAGTCCCACACACCACGAGAGGTCTTGGTTGTGTGGTCTGGGTTTTCTATATCTCGAAAGGTCGTGTGCTTTTCAGGACTTCTGACGGTTACATCAAGTGTGCCTCCAACCAGTGACAATTTTCTCACACCAGCTCGCCGGTCAAGGAGAACAGAGCTGTGGGGATACATGCAAGTATCAACTGTAAATGGCCCAGGGGTGAGAAATAAAAGAAGATCTAGCATAGCAAGTTAAGTTTTCGTACAATAAATCAGTATGATTCTGAGGATCGGATTGATAAAAATATTGAATCGAAGTGCTTATGCGTTATTTAAGAGTTGATGATAAAAATCGGAAATGAGTTTTAAAATAAAAGCCAGTATAAATGAAGTGCTGCCACCCCAAAGATGACAATGACCAAGATGATTTCCGACACATTTGCAATAATTGGCCAAACAATGAACGTATGAACGTAGTCAGATAGTCGCCAGGAGTTCACAGGTCCCTGACAGCAAAGATCGTCACATGTGTGACAGTGACATTGTAGTCACGTGACACCTGGGTCACAATGTGACATCATATTTGTGACTTCTATGCGATGTTATATATTAGTGACTTCGTAACGTCATTGTGACTATATTCTGTGACGTTTCCAGAATTTTATTAACACGTAACAATGTGACGACATTACAATAGCAATTACAGTGTGACGTCACAAACAAGTTAATACGCGACGTCACAAACGACCATGAAAATGACCAAAATGACTTCGCTGTGACCTTAATATGACATTGTCTAGACGTACTGCGACTTCCTGTGACTTCGCAAAGTCACAGTGTGATGTAAATCTTAAGTCACTGTGAAAAAAATGCTGTTAGGGGTAATTCCAATAAATTTTGTGGGCAATAAATAATTTCCATACACCTCGAAAGTTTTGGTGGCCCATAGAACTTGAAGCGGTTAAGTCTAGTGTAACTCCGGCCATTGGCAATTTTCTTGCACTAGATCGTCAGTCAAGGGGGAGATGAGCTATGGGGATACATGGAGGTATCCCCCAGACAATTAGCCCAGGAGAGAGAAATGAAGGAAGAGCCAGCAGAGACAAAGTCATGTACAAAAAATCAGTAGGTTTTTGAGGATTGGTTTGATGAAAAGATGGGGAATCGAATTGGTTGTCCGTTGCATAATCCAGACTACACAGGTCGCCGAAAATCTTTGAGCATGTTAATATGAGTTCATTGTTGCTGATGATCGTCGACTAGAAGTTTTAAAATAATAGTCGGTGTAGACACTATGACGAACTGCTGTCGGCACAAAGATAACCCACAAAAATGTTGTACGTCTCCCACTAGTCAATTCTGATATGATTCTTCTACCTCCACTTCATATAAAATTAAGATTTTCCGAAAACGTTGTGTAGACATTGGATAAAATTGGTGATGGGTTTCTTTATCTGAAGGCAAATTTTCTTGAATCAGTGATGCTAAATTCAAGGGAGGAATTTTCGTGGGTAACCAAACAACAGATCTGAATGCTGAATGAAAATGTAAAATCTGTTAAGTTAAGTTACAAAAATCAGCGTGGAAGTCATTAAAAATTATTGTGCAAATTTTTGTAGGTAATTTAAAACCCTTAACTGCCGTGATAGTGTGGGTGAAATTGACAGTCATACAAATATATTGTCTATAATATATTCCTGATAATGAAATTCTTGGAATCCTACCTGGATATTCTCCCTGCCAATCTGGGTGTGTCATGGATGAACATGGTGTGCATGTCCATCAAAGCATCTCTGTCATAGAAAATATGTACAAAGGACAATGGAGTGTAATAATGATTGCTGATTACTGATGGAAGTTGAAGAGGGATATTCCAGACACCAAACACAAAAGGAAATCAACAACTGGCACATTTTTGGTAAGTTCAATAATATCCCGAATGTGTATAAACATAGGCCTTTATTTCTCGCTTAAGAAGGTGTCACAACAAAACCGTAGGTGATGGGGAACTAACTACATTTTTTTAAATTTAGTGTGAAAAATTCTATTAGGATCAGGCATTTTATTTCGTGTGCAAAGGGAAACGTTTTATTTTATATACCAGTGATACCAATTTTCATATATGAACAATTAAAAGTGGATTTGTTCTTAAATCTGTAGAATTAAGCAGGAAATAGCCAAATCTCGTGGTACTAGAAAATTGGCCTCAATACCTTTAGACCAAATTGCATGAATTCTAGATTTGTTAATATTATTTAAATAAATAAATGTTACAGGCCTAGTGATATTTGAATAGATCAGAAGAAGAAAATGTCCTTAAATTTTTAAACATATTTTCGAATATTGAAACTATAAAATCATGTTCAAAATGTTACAAAAATAGCTATTTCTATGCAATATTTTATTTTAACTCTATAGACGTAATTTAAAGAAATTTAATTTGAGCCATTTGCACAATTATGTTGCACATTTTTTTGTTCAATTTGAAAAAATCACAGAAAGTAATTATGATCAATCTTGTCAACTGATTGAATTTTCTTTGATAACAATCGCCATTTTTTAGATATTACACATTTCGACCTCAAATGCAAAAAATCATAGAACATTAAGTAAGTTCGCTATTATGATATACATAAACTATTGTTCAAGCCTGTCAAAATTATAAACACTAACACTCTTAAAACATTAAGCTACAACATAAGAAATCCATAAACTGCGAAATAAGGGGGGAGGGGGGATAAAAAATCGGTCAAAGTTATGTTCTGCTTAATGATCGATGTTAAATATGTAAAAATTATGCTTTAGAGGTGAGGACGGGGACTTCTACAAGGTCTGGAAGGCTTTTCGAAAACCTCAATTTTTTAACCGGGTGGGGGTGTGGGCGGTGGGTAAATCAAAATATCGTATCCGTTTGTTTCTGTACCGTAGTCGATATTATAAGTGTTCAAATATTCAGCCGTCCGAGGTGGGCTTCTAGGCATTATCAAAACACAAAAACACATTGGACATGTTAAACAATTAAATATAGTTATAAGTTAAAAGAAAATTAAACGAGAAACTAAATGAAAGCATTTCTTTGCATTTATTAACAGCTATTTTCGGGATGGGTATATTTCTTTTGTACATGCAGTATTATATATTCTAGAAGTAATCAAGAATATCCATGAAATGTTGTATACTTTTGTCCATTTGTATCTGCAAAATGTTTCTAGCACTTCGACAAGAAGGAGATATAAGAAAAGGGTGATTTAGTGATTATTTTGTGGTTTTGCGTGATTGCATTATAGTGGTTATTAAACTTTCAGAATGTTAAAATGTACCAAGATAAAATGCTTATTTCTCAATAAGTAATTTATAAAAATATTACATTATGTATTTTTAAGAACATTTCAATTTTATGTTGTGAGGTAAAATAAACTACTGCTACTTAAGGAAAATTGTCAAAGTTATTTTTATAATAATTTATGATTAAAAAATAAATGTTTTTTGTTTCGACACTCTTGTCATTGAACTATTACATATATCCCACGGATACTGCACAATTAAAATTATTTCAGTACATTTTATAGAGTGTAAGATACTTTGGGTAGATTTTCTAGCAGCATTGTAGGGAAATTCACATTAGAAACCCATTAAAATACTGCATATATTTTTATCACAATTATGGAAATACCAATAAGAGATTTGCTTTGTTCTTGAACTTTAATAAATTGTTAAGTTCAATACATAAACGTCAATTTATTTAATACCCTTTTCATTAAAGATTTATGCATATATGTTTATTTATTTATTCCTAATCATATTTATATACACTTCTCAAGAACTCAATTTAATCTAATTTTAAATGGGAAGTCATGCTTAAACATTTTTCAAACTCATATAGTAATTTGAGTAAAACAATGGAGAAAGTAAGAATAAAATTATATGGAGAATAATGTTCTACATGCTTATTCTGAAGGGTTCAAAGGAAAAACAATTAAAAAATCTGCTGTGGTCAGCACATGACTTCCCTTATATAGTGCAATGAATTTACTATTTTTACAGTAAAAAAATAGGTTATTCTTATAGTTGATAGTTAAATTCTTTCAAAGATATTGAATTTTCGTCAATTAGTTGTTATTTTCATTGATTTAGCGTCATTTTTATCCATTTGGGGAGATTTTCATTAATTTGGAAATATTTAAAAAAGGCACCAAGTTGGCGACATTCCGCCAAATTTGTCACCAAAATCTCGCCGAGCGTTATTGACGGAGAAACAAGTTATTATTATAGCAGATAAATGACTATTGGCGTTCAAATACAAAAGTATTACTCAGTATCTTTTCTTACGAATGAAACGAGTTAGATCGCCTGGAATGATGTCACCAATGTTATCACATTATATTATATATGAAAATTGGAAATGTTTCTCAAAAGATAATATATTTTTTAATTTATGGGATTTTTTGATAAATTTATTTGAAAAATGTACAATATCCCGGGAACGGCTCACACTAGCTTTCTAAAGTTTATGCTAATCGTTTTCTAAGAAATAATTACATAAGAAATGTCTACTTCCGTAACTTTAACAAAGGTTTTGATATTTTGATGATTTTTTCAAAATTTCACTCGAAGTATTAGGGGGGTTCTAAACATTCGATTGCGTTTAAAAACAATAGGCTTCCAGTATTCACAGATTGTAAATTTTGTACCAAACTTCATTCGAATAGCTCCATTCGTTCGTGAGATATCGTCTCCAAAGACTCACTGACACACACACACACGCACACAAAAACACACACACACACACACACACACACACACACACACACACACACACACACACACACACACACAGACATCAACTCAAAAATATTATATTCGTGATCAAGGATGCTTCAAACGTGCTCTTCCGTCGAAAATTCGATTTCGAATTTTCGACCCCGTCAGAATACTTTCCTTATACATTTATGTATATAAGGAAAGCAAAAATTTGATTGGAGCACCACATGATTTTCTTTGCAGATTAAAATTCATTTTATAATTTTATATTTTATCATGCATTAAATTGAGTATAATTGCAGAAAATAGCGTGGATACATGTTTGATATTATATCCAATGTGCACTTTTATTGCATCTTCGTTTTATTTGGCAACTTAATTTACATTAAATTCTCCAGGTCCTCAAAATTAAAAAAAAAGAAAAAAACCCTGATATATTTAAAATACTAACATATACGGTTCATCTTACGTTCATAGAGCTAGTCATATTCGCTTAGCTGCCAAAATTTACCTAAAGAGCAAGTCCTTAATTCACATATTACACCGATTTTAATCATCTCATCAGGTATCCACTATCTTTGAGGGCCACTTGGCAAAAAAGACTCAGTTATACTTTTCAGAGACATATTAAAATCTAAACAGCCATCAGTGAACTTAACTAGTAAGTTTTAAGAAATTTTATTAAATGGTTTCTTTAATAACAGTGAAAAACGTCTTAATTTCTTCAAAATTGAAAATTTATATATCTCGAAAATGGTCCATTTTAAAGTAATGGAGTAGATATTATTACTTTCCCTGCAAAACATGGTAATGTATAGGGGGCGTATTGGAATCATACCGAAAATCACAACTCGACTTTTCGACGGATCTACACGTTTCGAAACCTCTAGAATACGAAATAACCATTTTTAGCGTGACGTCTGTGTGTGTGTCTGTCTGTCTGTGTGTCTTAGCAATGAATGTATCCACTCTAAATCAAAAACTAATGATCCGAATTTCATAAAATTTGATAGGTAAGACCCATGGGTGTGACTCTGGTGCTGATTAGTTTTGGGTACAATTCGGAAAAAAAGAATCCGCCTTTTTTCTGCGAAATGGCCGGCAAAAATCTCATGCATTCACTCTAGCTGAAATAGAAACTGATCAAATTTCACAGAAATTGGTAGATAAATCACATGTCGGATAATCTGGGGCTGATTATATTTTGGTACGATTCGGAAAAGAACAACCTGACTTTTTTTACGAAATAGCCTGCAAAAATCGCCAATATCTAAAAAAAGACTACGTATGTTCAAATGTATCAATTAAATGTTTGTTTCATACGTAATTTTTGACGAGGAAAAGAATAAGAACAACTCTATTACTCTAGGATTTACCGTTCTCGAGATATTTGAGATTTTTCGCATTTTTTATGCTGCCTTTGGGAAAATGTCCAATTATTAAATAAAAACAGAAATTGAATTGAAAATGCAAATTTAGTATCATTTTGTGCAATTAAACTGAATGTAATGAGTTCTTAAAGAAATAAAGGAAAAATGAATTTGAGTCCGCAGGGAAAGTCATGTACTGTCGACATCAGATTTTTCCTTTTGTAGTCAAACGTTACGTAAAATAGGGATATTTAATTGAAACATTTGAGAAAATGTAGATTATTTAAGATTTAATATTTTATACTTACGGACCATTTCTCAAAAAAATGCAGATTATTTTTTCCGAATCGTGTAAAAGCTAACCAGAACGACAATATTCCACAAGCAACTTATCTACCAAATATTGTGTAATTTGGTCAATTAGTGCATCAGCTAGAGAGGACACAAAAGATTTTTGCGGACCATTTCGTGAAAAAGGAGATTTCATTTATCCCGAATCATATGAAAATCTAATCAGCACAAAGGTCACACAAAAGTCAGATACCTATAAAAATTTTATGAAATTTGTTCATTAGTATTTCAGTTAGCGTGTATACATACATTGCAAAAAGAGACAGACACACAGTCACACACACGCACAGACAGACACAAAACAAGCATCACGCTAGAACATTTTTTTCGTGTTCTAAATGTCCCGAAACGTGTGGATCCGTCGAAAACTCGACATGTGATTTTCAACATGATTCCAATATTTTCCCTATATATATTATTCCCTATATATTATCCCTATATATATTTCCCTATATGTATTGCAGGGAAAGTTATAAAATTAAACTCTCATTTAATTCGTCTTTTAATAATTAAAAATAGTATATTTTAAAATCAAAGTAAATTACCTGCTTCCCCATTATATTTTATCTCTATTTTATATGTGTATATTCTATTTAATATTTATCTGCAAAAATATTTTTTATCTTATTTATTATAAAAAGTATTTTCAAATATAATTATTTATGAAAATGTTTCTTCTTTAGGAAAAATTCTTCAAACTCCAGGTAAATTAAAAGTAATAAGAAATATATAAATTAAATTACATAAAATAATACCTTTTATCTAAAAATCTTTCTGAAAGTTTTTACCTAATTGTTTTCCCCTGAGAAAAGTTCTTATAAAAAATTGAAAAACATTGCATCCTTTTTCACTGAACAAATGGCGATAAGTGCAGCTCGAAATTGAAATTAGTTTTCTTTAGTAACATTGTTCTTAACTCATTATATTTTTTTCATATTTTGAAATGTTAGGTTAAATGTAAGGATGCTAAAAATTAATAGAAATTCTATTGGGAACAAATTAATACATATCTTTACTTTGTTGTTTTAAGAAATATACATCCAGCTCTTTATAGAGTATGTGATGATATGTCTATATTTCCAACAGAAAAGTAACAAGAACTTTATTCTTTATATCAATTTATAAAAGTAAGTATAAGAAATAAATACAGTAAAACCATAACAGATTTTTGAAATTTTGTTATTGTTCTTGAGATGACATTATTTTGATTGAAATGATTTCAGTCAGTGAAAACTAATAATGAAATAATATATATTTAGAATGAAAAGGTGAAAGTGCTCAACTGATCATATTTTATCATTTATGGAATATAATACATGTCATGATTGATGTGCAGTCATATACAGGGTGATTAAAAAAAGATGAGCTAAACTTTACGTGGCAGTACACCAAACCAAGTATTTTCGGCATAATTTACCTGGTCGGAAATGAAACGTACATGCGTCAAAGTTCACTTACTCTTTGAGAAGCGGACGCTCCATAAATTTAAAAGCTTCATTCTGGTTGTTATTTTCTGTTTCAAGAAGAAAACCACGTATGCAAATTTCATCTGGTGAAGAAGAACCCTTATGTGAATTTTCGTGACACCGAATGCACGGCTTTATATATTTGCAACATTTATTCGCTGCTCCAAGTTTTGAGACGATGAAGGAATTTACCGTATATTCCTACAGGAAGTATTGCCGGAATTGTTAGAGGATGTTCCAACAGCCATCCGGTGATGTGATTGTAGCACGATGTAGCACTATCCCATTTTGGGCAAAGTAAAGAACTAACAGCACGCCATACTTCCGGGCCGATGGATTGGGCGAGGAAGTCCCATAGCTTGCCCCCTAAGATCGTCCGATCTGCCGTGTCTTGATTTCCTTTCATGGGGATATCTCAAGAGTCTCGTCTATGATGCTTCCCTTGAATCTGAAGAAGAATTCGTCGCTAGAATTTCGTCCGCTTCTGCCGAAGTGCCCGACATGTCTGAGCTGTTCGAGAGAGTTCACGAATTCCTCCATCGCCACCGTGAGGCGTGCAATCAGGTTGGTGGTCGCTCTTTTGAGCCATTACTGTAATTATTGTTTATTAAATGTCACTTTATCACTTCTAAGTCATTCTTGTGTTTTCGCCTCCCCTCATCGGCTTAACCATTAAACGCACTCTGGCGGCTTTACGTTTCATTTCCGACCTGGTAAACTACGGGGAACCATTTTTGGTTTTGAGTGTATTACCACCTCGTGTAGTTTGACCCATCTTTTTTAATCACCCTGTATAACAGCAAATATAGTGATTCAGTCGAGTAATTTCTTGCTTTTATGAAACGCATTTCAAATGTTTCCAACCACACCAATTGATTCTAAAGAGCTGTGATTCCTTGTAAATTTTCTTCAGTAATAGATTATTATACAGTTTTGTTTTATAAGTATGGGAAAATGGTCACAAATATTTCAAAATATTTTTAGCAAAGTGTCCACATTTTGCAAAATGTCTTTATTCAAAAGCACCATTAATGACGTACACGAAAAAGTTCTAGAGCGCCAGATTGCTTTCTGCCAGTCTGCCAGTCCTAACTTTCGCTTTCTGCCAGTCCTAACGTTCGCTTTCTGACAGTCCTAACGTTCATCATCAGTGGCAACGGTAATGGACATGACCGGCATGGGTTTTTGTACACAGCCCGAAATTGCGAATACAAAATTCGATTATGGATAATCGGATAAACCGATAGTAAAAAATATCGTAAATTACAAATAACGAAATTTTTACCAATAAATTATTTGTAATTACATATAATGTGTTTGTACAAATGCATTACAAATAATATGTTTGTACAAACATGTTACAAATAATATATTTGTACAAATATATTACAAATAATTTATTTGTTCAAATATATTATAAATATATGTTTTACAAATATGTTATTACAAATGTATTTGATTTTACAAATTGATTGATTATACAAAAATATTATTTGCACCTTATTATTTATGTACTTATTTTTATTTACGATACTTTAGTATCCGTTTTTCCTATTATACATATGCAAATTTTGAATTCGCGATTTCGCGCTGTGTATAAAATTCATATCAGTCATTTTCATTGGCATTGCCACTGATGATGGACGTTATGAGACACCTTAAAGCGCTTTAGCAAGCATGTAAATTTTTGTGTACGTCATTAATAGTGTTTTTAAATAAAGTCACTTTACTAAATGTGTAGTCTTTGCTAAAAATAGTATGCAGTTACGGAGCATTCTGTAAAAATATTAATATAAAATTATTATACAGAATTGGAGAATTTTCCTCCTTGTATATGAATTGGAATGACAAAACCGTCGAATTTCAATTTATATGATGTTAAATCAATGTCGAAAACATTGTCATAAGGATATGGCACCTCATAATTTCGCTGTGGTATCTTTAAAGTTTTGTAGCAAATTATTATGTACCAAAGTTATGCGGCAAAGTTTTGTTGGAAAGTTTTGTAGCAAAGTTATGTAGCAAAGCATTATGTAACAAAGTTATGTAGCAAAGCATTATGTAGCAAATTTATGTAGCAAAGCATTATGTAACAAAGTTATGTTGCAAAGCATTATGTAGCAAAGTTATATAGCAAAGTTATGTAGCAAAGCATTATGTAACAAAGTTATGTAGCAAAGCATTATGTAGCAATGTTATGTAGCAAAGTTATGTAGCAAAGCATTATGTAGCAAAACTCCTGTGCTGTTCATATCAGATATTTTTATCGTATTTACCATTAATACAGTGTATTCATCTTATAATTTAAAAACCTTCACTGTGAAACTAGAGGGATTACTTCTTATTATAAAAAGTAATGCTTGTGTAACAAGTAGTAATTACTTCTTTCTTAATAGAAAAATACTTTAAGCTTTAAAAAAATTGTCTGAAACACAAAATTAAATCTTCAATTTTTAATTGGGTCTTAGACAGGTGCTTCCAAACAATTGACGTTTATCTTTAAATTTATTAGGCGCACTTGTCTCTCGTATAATGAGATTTTTTTATTTCTTTCATTACCTCATTAGAAAAATGAATTAACCGATGCCTTGCTTCTTCTGGAAATTAAAGTCCTAATTCATAGGTGTCATTGTATAAAGTATTCCTATCTAAAACATTTTGCACAAGTATTGATTATCCTGACGTCAATTAACTTTGCTGAAGAAGGACTTCAAAATAAGAATGCTGCTGTGAAAAGCAGACGATTTTTGCTGCATTCGAAAATTATTATTAGTTTCTAACATTCTAATTAATAGTCACCAGAAAGATTATTAAAATTATTTTATTTTTATTTAGAACACTCAATCATTTCGTTATTTGTTCTGAAAAATATATAAAACATTCAACTACAAAATGTAACTTCTTTCCAATATTCATTTTAAACTTTTATAAACCCTAGCTCTGTTATTCAATTATATTTATGAAATATCCATTTGCAACATCGTTTAGCAAATTAAATTAAGAAACGGATGTTTTATTTTTTGTGGAGCACATACTTTCATTGAACTTTCTCTATCTCTCAGCAGTCGACTTTTATTAAGTATGTAATTTCCTTCCATTCAACTTGAAGCAAATGAAATTTAAGATCATAAAACTATTTACAACACTCAACAGAAAAAGGAAATTATTAGGGCATGTTCGCTAATCTTATAAAATCAGTTATCGAATTATTGTACCTCTTTATGAATGTCGAATTAAAAAAAAATAATCTTTTACTTTTGCATTTTGTAAATTATTATTTTTAACAAATCGATCCTAAAAAGCATTTCTAAGACACTTTAACACAAGATATAAAGGGAAAAGTGCATTGTATCGCTCAAGAGTTCGAGATAATCGATAATCATCCGATTTTGAACAATGGCTATATATTCAAGGATATATATGTACCTTTCAATAGGATATCTGAGCTACACTGGTGCATATTTACGTTCCTTTTGAAACAAATTGATTGACTGTGCATTGGTGTCCTACCATTTTCACTATTTTCACCACTGTCATTCCACCAATTCACATTGGTGTCTTTCCATAATTATTGTTGATCTTCATTTACTGCATTCCATTGCATTTTCTTTCCCAATGTGGACTACATTTTAATAGTTGTTTCTTAAATACTGAATTCCAGCATGATGCGGTCACTTTACAACTAAATGTAATTTTGCATTAAATTTTTCATATCGTTACTTTTGCCTAAATTATCTTCATCATATATTGCCTTTCTCCGAGTCAAAAATACATTTACTGGAAGCCAGTGTTATTATTTGATGGTACTGGTTGCTTGCTCTTGACGACGAATTAAGTGACATTTAGCCGGTTTAGGAGATTTCTTCAACTCTGTAGTTCGATTAAGAATTTCTTGAGTTAAGTAATTTTTCCAGAATTTTCAACAGAAGGTGAAAAAGCTAGCCATCGCTCAGTTAAAATTGTTAACATGATACGAATACATCCGAATTATGAATAATTCAGTGTTTTGAAAATATAACCGTTCGTTTTGTAAACAAGTTGAACATTTAATAGATGTTTTATTGCACTTGACATTTAATTTGTGAATTAGCAAGATAGGTACAATGTCATTAGCCTTATATTGTTCCCGATGAAGTTTATTAATGCTTTAAATGGAAGTGTTAGTTATCCAGAAATTCGTACTCATTCTGGGATCCTGAGAAAATAACAATGATTCCAGAGAATGAGTAACATTAACTCATCTTAATATGTTCAATTTAGTAAAAATCGGATAAAATTTTAAAAATTGATGAGAGATGTTATATAAGGTGTTTTGTATCAACAGAAGTTTTATTTTAAAAAGTAATGTTATTTTTATATAAACATTTGGAATTCAATATTTGAACTTATTTTATTTCAAACCAGTCGATTAATTTTGAAGATTTTGTAACATATTACAATGTACGCATGTTCGTACTGCATGTGAAAATTAAAAAACAATAGCTGTGTTGTTTTCGTATTAATGTAAGAGTCAACTTTTTTGAAAATTTAATTTGAATCATTTCTATATGGGTCGAAAAATCATGGAATTCACATTAATTGATTAAGGTAGCTCATTTAACTTTCGAAATCTGAAACATTGTAATAACGTTTACATATAATTTTGCCATTATTTTATTTAATGTTTTTAAATAGTTTGATAGTTTAAACCAGGACATACCTGAAAAGCTGTTCTAGCTGGTCGCTATTATTCTAACTGAGACTAAGCTAAGTGTTAAAATCCATAACAACATGTCAGAGCCTATTGTTTTTTCGAATGGCCTCAGACAGGGAGATGTACTGGATAGCCTTTTCTTTATTCTTGCCCTTCAAAGAATTGTAAGAGATTCTAATATTAACACTATAGGAACAATTTTTAATAAATATGTGCAGATCTCCGCATTTTCTGATGGCATTGTTATTGTCGCACGAACCCCGGAAGCACTTAGACAGGCCTTCATCTCTTTGGAAGCTGAGGCAAGTAAGATGCACCTTGCCATTAATCAGAATAAAACTAAATATATGACATGTACCAATTTTGATAAACCTTATCTTAAAATAGGAGAGTACAGGTTTGAAGCTGTTAACAGTTTCAAATATTTAAGCTCTGAAATGAACACATTAAATAATATAACCCCAGATGTACGTAACAGAGTTACTACTGCTAATAATTTTTTTTGAACTACAAAAATATTTGAAATCTAATTTTATAAGCAGAAAAACCAAAACGCTTATTTATAAAAGTTTGATTAGACCCGTTCTCACTTACGCTGCTGAGACATGGACAATGACCGAGAAGGACAAATAAACTCTTGCTATATTTGAAAGAAAAATGTTGAGAAGCATATTTGGAGGAATAAAGTGTGACAATTATTGGAGAAGAAGAACTAACTTGGAGGTTTAAAATTATTTAAAGAACCAGATATTATTAAATTTATAGCAATACAGAGGATTAAATGGGCAGGACACTGGATGACACAGGAGATTGGATGACAGTCGAGCCACCAAAAAGATCTTGGCTAGACCAATTCGTACCCGAAAGAGAGGGGAACCAAATCTTAGGTGGTGTGAATGCCTGGAAAAAGATATGAAAATTATTAAGGTGATTAATTGGAAAACCTTGGCCAAGAACAGGACGGCATAGAATGGAATTTTAAGGAAGGCCAGGGTCCACCCGGAGCTGTCGCGCCAGTGAAGAAGAAGAAGCATTTTAAACCAGGAGACAATATATGCAGATTTTGTTGTTGGTGACAAAACAAAGACGCAGATATATAGTCTCCAATTTTGACACTCTTGGTTCGTAAAGTTATGGTCCCAATAAATACACGTCACATACATTGCAGGAGTAATTGCGACATAAAAATTATCCTAGATCCAAGACTTAAACCAAACGTCATTCGATATTGAAAAACTAATGAAACATCGTTATGACCTCAGACAGTGGAACAGTTAATGAAGGCAAAAAGGTATATAATTTCCAAGGCACAAGATATGATGTGGAAATAGAAGGTCAATGAAAATATTTTGAGAGTCGATTATCAAGTATACAGATAGTCAATATTCAAGTTATTCAGACGGTTGCAGCGTTAGTATTCAGAATGTATGAAACACTCAACGAAGTAATATTAAGACGTTTAAAGAAATCGTTATTAAAGAGTTGTAGCTAGCAGAATGTAATTAGTTATCAGTTAAATTATCAGTTATTTGGATGTAGCAGACAATTAAAATTATGAGAGTTTAAGTTTTGTATCAAAAGTTGAAGTCTCACTCCGAATATCAAAAGCAAAATCAGAACATTGGTGGCATACAAGTTGAGCTACGGACCATCAGAATGTGGTCAAAATACAAAGGTATGAGACATATTAGGGCAATGTTTGATCATTGGAATATCGACCTGGTCTCACACGGGTGCTTTCTCCTCCTTAAGTAATTTTATAATAAATGTATGTAATTTTTATTATAATAATAATGATAGAAGTTTGAATAAATGCTAATTTGTTTTAAAAGTTAAACACGTGGATTTTAATAAATCGTGTTTTTGATTTAATGATTATGATATGGAACGCGCACAGAGAACATAATATTAGGTTGTCATTTCGGCAATGTAACAATGTATAAGTATTACGATTCATGACCAAATCTAATATCCTATAATAAAACCCTAGTCCAACATACTAATTTTAAAAGCATGCTTCAAAAATTTAATAACCACAGTTGCTACATATATTAAATTTGGTTGATTTAGTTCATGTAATTTAAATCATGTCCAATACTCTAATATGAGAATATATATAAAATTTACTGGAATAAAAATTTTGCTTTGGAATTGAAACCGTTTTATAACGTGATTTTCAATGTAAAATTTTCACGATAACTTATACATTGTCTTAGTATTATATATGGAGTAAATGAAATATCAGAATCATTTGATTCTTCTATAAATCATAGTTATACGGAGAAGTTGTAGTTACATACTCTAATGTTTTTTGGGGAAACATTTAATGTTTTGACTCAAAACAAATCACTTTCTCTTGATGATGCATTTGTCTTGGTAATGAAAGATGTTTTAATGTTCACTCTAAGATGCAAAAGGAAATCTTGTTACACAGTAAGCCTATGGTGTGTGACCAAAAAAGGTTCCGAGTTTCATTATTAAACTTTGTTAATAAAGAATAATTGGAAGACATTCGAAATAATTACTCCAAAGCAGTATTTTCGTTTCATAAGAATTGGGATATAATGCTCAATTACTCTCTGCATGATAAAAAGGGCGTTTGATGATTTTTGTTAATTTTGATAACATTTACTACCACAGAAGTCTATATCAGTAAGCGTTTGATAAATACATTTGGTACTACAGAAATCTATATCACTGTGATATGCAGAGAAATTTCCAGTTCTCATATTATAATTAATATTATTTATTGTTTTTATACAAACACTATCAGTATATCATATATTGAGATAAACTCTTATTTTTGGAACACTTTAATCACTCAATTTATATTTGTACTTGATGATATTTATATTATATTTACTTGAGCTGGCTTACTAGTAATCACGGTTTGCATAATATGTTAGTGTATAGATATTTAGATGGTGTATTATGTGTATTCCATAACAATAATCCTACGGTT
Source organism: Amaurobius ferox (assembly GCA_951213105.1). NCBI lineage: Eukaryota > Metazoa > Arthropoda > Arachnida > Araneae > Amaurobiidae > Amaurobius > Amaurobius ferox. The sequence goes on along the minus strand of OX578147.1, from coordinate 38,570,744 downwards.
TTTAATTTTTATCCTTATAATTTACAATTAAATGCAGGTAACAATAATTCTAACGTTGCAAAACTTTTAAATTTAAATTTCGACATACGAAATTATTGTCTGGCTAGAAACTTGCATGATAAAAGACTAAATTTTAATTTTAATATTTCTAAAATTCATTTTAAATGTTGTTTGTATATACCATATATATATATATATATATATATATCTATATATATATATATATATATATATATCTATATATATATCTATATATATATATATATATATATATATATACATATATATCTATATATATATATATATAGATATATATATATATATATATATATATATACCATATATATATATATATATATATATATATATATATATATCTATATATATATCTATATATATATATATATATATATATACATATATATCTATATATATATATATATATAGATATATATATATATATATATATATATATATATATATATATATATATATATATATATATATATATATATATATAGCTGTTTGTTTGTGTGTCGGTCGTATAAAGAAAAAATCTAAGTAACTCACTGGTACACGGGAATGAACTTTTAATTTTAACCTGATCTGTAGGATAATTCCTTCCGACTAAAAAAAATATCCTCCTTCAGATTAAATTCTTTCAGATTAAAAACACATTAATAACTTAAAAAATACCAGTATTGTATATAAATATCCAGTACATGTAGCAAATGCTACACTTAATAAATTTAAATTAGTTGAATGTTCTGAAATATACCCTTAGTATCTTATATTAGCTTATTATCACTTACGTCTAGTATTGGCATTACAATGTATGTACACCTTTTTAGACATTTGCCGCCTTGATTTCAATATTTTTCACGTCCTTTATTACACAGCGTCTTCAGGTGAATCTATAACATTTTATTTGCAATTCTGTTATTAATATCTAACGATTGGCAACAGTTGAACTCCACTTTTATCTCCTCCGAATGACAATAGTAGTCTCGCTCTTTATTTCTTTAATAGACAACTTTTCAGCATTTTCTCAGGTAAAATATCGTTGACTCCTATTTTATTTTTCAATCTTTAAGCTTGTAGGAACAGTAAACTGAGTTTATAGATACTATCTATCTCAGTCTTCAGAAGCAAGCTTTTTTTGATTATTTTGAATAGATACTAGGCCTTGAAAACGAATTTGTTCAATAAGAATCCATTTTTAAGCCTAGTGCTTTTCCAAGTGTTTGGTTTTAATGCTTAGTCATTTTCTGTTTTTCAATTTTGGAATCTCATCATTGATAATTGTAGATTATATATAGCTAGGTGACCGAATATTTGCTTTTAATTCTCCCCTTGATTAAAGAACCTCTATTTTCTACATCTTTATACGTAGCTATCTTATATTTTAAGTTATTGTTATGAGTTTCAACTTATCTCTAATCTATTACTGAAATTTCATATATATAAATTTGTTTTAGCATAAAACAAACAGAAACGTGGGTGCTACTCGCTCTCAATAACACTCCTACTCCAAGATATAAATAGAAACACCCGACCGATTTTAATCCTATAAGAATTCGAAACTCAAAATGCTCTTTCAAGCGAGCATAAAATGACACTTCGTTCACAAAGTTCACCGATGATCCTCTCAATCCCCGCGCGCTAACCACTGGGATGTCCCACACCCACCAGCCGCATAACTTTTAATACGCTTAAACTTCATTAAAAGTTCTTTACACTATAAGAGTCCCCCGACGATATCTGGTATGCTAAATAGTCTAATTTTCTGATAAATTTCCCACTTTATGAATTAATTCGTTATCATGTTAGATATACTGCGAGAATGAAATATCGAGACTATATAACATATTATAGCTGAGCAGCAAATCATTCTTATCTTGTGGAGTAACTGCAGTTCGGCTAATGTTCCGCGAGGAATCATTTAATGTTTCGGCTCAAAACAAATCACTTTAGCTGCGTGATGGATCTACCTTCGTAAATTAAGATGCAATAAAACCCACTCTGTTGTTTGCGTGGAAGTTGTTTTCGTAAAAGCTGCACTTTGATAAATTAATTGTTTCTTGAAAAACTAATTTCGCGGCAGTTAAGTGCTTGAGATAAATATATCATCTAATTTCCATTCCTGATTATAGAATCAAACATATCGGAGTGGGATTCTGTAATCAGGAGGAAATATTTTTTTAAGTACTATTAATAATTTAAAGAAATATATTATTAATAATTAAAAAAATATATTAATATTTTTTTATTTATTTGTTTATTTTTTGTATTAAAGTATTTTCCATGTCAAAATTAAGTAAATATATTTATATGTTTCTTATAATGCCATGTCCCACTTGATTACAGAATTTCTGTTTTGGAAATCAATAGCACCCATAAAAGTTTTTTTACGACTTCATTTCGCCGAAAATCAACAAACTTTATATCATTGAATAAAATAAGCATACCAATTATCATCAAAATGTTTTTCATTTTGTACAGATAAATTACGTATGTTATGAGAAAACTACAACGGATTACCAGCCGTTATCCTAGTTCAACATGAACGCCCGCTATTTAAATAATACAGATGCGCCGCTGATATGCCCTAAATAAGCTCTCTACAATTCTCAAATGTGAGCGCGCAAACATCTGGTTGGTTGATCGTTGGCTGAACGACACAAATATATCTTATATGCTTTATATGCTACGTCCAATTTAGAAAACCGATATTTTAGACATTTGGATTGCAAAGGTCTAAACAGTTGGATTGGTTAGACATTTGGATTGCAAAAAATATAAAAAGAAAAAACATTTTCCCCTGAAGTAAAATTCGATTAGTCCTAGCGAGAGTTTTTCTGATGTAAGTCACATTTTCAAAGAGCATTTTTAATATTGAAATAATTCTATGTTTCCGAAAGTTGAAAATTTGTCATTCAAATTCACTAATTTAGAAAACTGCAAATTTTTATTGCAGTCCGTGTCTAGACAGAAAGTCTAATATATCGTTCACAAGCCACCTGCGTCTAAAATGCGAGCACTGAATTTTGTCTCCCTTTGTTTCGACCGAGACCCTCTACCCTTACACCTACCAGAATGTGTAAGGTATTTGTTTGGACGGCCGAGACAGTGCCACAATTAGATTGGAACCCAGTGGCGTGACATTCATAGGGACCGTACTTTCCTTCCCTTATGAGCAACATCTTGGAAGGACTTTCCGATCCACATATTTAACGTGTTCATTCTTTGCATATATAAGATTATAGTTTTGGCAGAGCGAGGAATCGAACTGTGGTCCTCCTTGTGGAATCCCCATGCATAACAAATGGGTTATAACGCCTTACGAAAATTTCTCAGCAGATTCTCTTGACAAATTGACTTGACTAAATGACGGAAAATTACGATTTTCAGCCCGACGCAAGTAGGGGCCAAACTGGTATATCGTTTTGGCAGGCATATAGTTTTGGCTTTGCATTTGGTTTAGGCATCCGCTGCGGTTTTTAGCTATTTTCATCCATCTATATCCCCCGTTTTGATTCTACACCTACAGGATCTGCAGCATTCGATTAAGTGCTTTAACATTTCACTATATTATTTACACTTTTTTTCTGAGTTTGTAATAATTTGGCTTGAGGCTAAATTTTTTAGATCTCTACATGACACATCTAGAGCTACAGGGTTGGTTTTAGTCCATGTTAAGTCTTGATGAGTTAATTACAAGATATAATAAATATCAATTAAAGATTGAGAGTCATTTTTATTCTAGAGTTTTTGCTAATATGCCGAATTCAGGCTCTGCCCAAACTACCACAGTGTTTACGTGGTATATGGACGCATTAAGCATGTTAAAAAAATCTTCTAAACATTGGAGACAAGGGAAGTAGAGTACGGCCATTGTGAATATCGCATCCACTGGGTTCCGGTCTAAATTGGACGCTGCTTTTCTGGCACTCCAAGCAGATACCTTACACCATATAGTTTGGGTCGATAACAAGAAAGACATAGTGGATGAGGCGGCATAGACCAGTGGATTAAGGCATGATAATTGCACTAGGAGACAAAAAATCTATCTACAAAAAATTAGCCCCGTGTTCACTCGAAGTATGTGCATGTTAAACCTGTAAGTTCCAAGAGGTTGGTGAAGGTGCAGTTTCTGTGGACATAGCCCCAACTAGAGTCCGGTCAAAATGAGGCAGAACTGTTCCGGCCGCCCAAGCATATACCTTACATCTCTGGGTAGATCGGACGGTCTGCGTCGAACTAAAGGGTAGAAGGCAGGACCCTTCCGGTTTACTATTTAGCAGCCAGTCTTTTGTCCTTCAGCCGGAGGAGTTACCAGCATCCTTAGATCTTTTACGATTTTCATTCCCAGTTTCACGTTGGTGCAATTTTATAAATATGTAAGGAACTGAATCTGCGTTGTATTAATTACCAGGTTATTAGTTGGACACTTTACTGATTGTACAATTCATCTGGTTCAAATTGTAAACACATTCAGTAATTTTAATTAAGCTGACAGTTAGCATGCTAAAAGTTCTAACAATCGTCATAATAAAAATTTGGATCTGTTCATGAGTTTGTATCTGCTATGTGAGAACTCTGATTATAGTAATTGATAATAAAGCATATAATTGGTGTCGGTCATCTTTATGACTTTTCAGGCTGTAACTAATCACAGACAAGTTGGACATCGGCATAACTCATTACATCTTGGGCAATATTGGCAATGCAAAACTTTTAGTCAAATAACATTTATGTAACTTAAACCAAAATTCCAATCCTATCTTCCACACCCACGATTTTCTTAGTTCTTATATAAAACTTCAGAACTCTACGTTTTGTCTTCTGTTCGTAATGCAATGCCAAAATTACACAATATTTTTCTTTAATATAGAGATAAATAAACTTACAACTTCAGTTGAAATCTAATGGGAAAAACACAAAAATAAGTTTTGTGTTTTACAATGTAGATTGTTGCGTTAATACTCAGAAATATTTCAAATAACTGTATCGCACTTCTCTAAGTTTTACAAATATTTTTATAAAATGTATTTTCGATTCATCAAAGTTATATAAAATGTGATATTGAGAGTAGAATAAAATTGAAATATGCAAAATTGAAGAATGCTTGAATTGCTTCAGATACTTCAAACTCATGTTAAATAAAATGAAAACTTTTTCCAAAGACCAAAATCTGAGTTCAACTTGGAAAATAAAACCTTATCCACTTTATGCAATAAAATTTCATTTGAGGAGGAAAGTGAAATGGCGTTCAAAAGAAAGTTGTTTTTTATAAACTTTTTCAGCTTAATAACGGGATAACAGGATTTCACTTTAGTTTAATGAGATCAAAGGGATGTTGAGTTGAAAAAATTCTTAAAATAAACGTATATTAATAACAAAAACCGTTATATCCTAAAGTAGTTCAAGAGCTTAATGGCAAAATGTTTTAAATTTAAAAATTCAGTCTTTAATTTAAATTAGAAGATCAAACACTGAATGGTTTTTGAGTTAGAACGAAACTTCATAGTTTAGAAAGATTAAATTAAATTAAAAATCATAGAACTATTTTGCTATATTAAACATGTCTTTATTACTTCCCTTATATACATAGTATAATTTATAAAGAAATTATTGTGACGGAGTCGAAAATTCGAATTCGAGTTTTAGACGTTAGAGCACGTTTCAGGCATCTCTGATCACGAATCGAACATTTTTGAGGTGAAGTCTGTGTGTGTGTGTGTGTCAAAGTATGAGTGTGTGCGTGTATGTGTGTGTTTGTCAGTGAGACTGTGGAGACACAAACGAATGGAGTGATTCAAATGAAATTTGGTGCACAAATTATAATCCGTAAATACCGGAAGCCTATTGTTTTAAACACAATCGAATTTCCAGAACCTGCCTAAATTTTTGAGTGAAATTAAAAAAAAATCTTTAAAAATTCAAAACCTTTAATAAAGTTACACAAACAGACATGTCTTATGTAATTTTTCCTTAGAAAACGATTAACGTAAACTTTAAAACGCTAGCATGAACTGTTCTCGAGATATTACACATTTTTCAAGTAAATATATTAAAAAATCCCATAAATTAAAAAAAAAAATTTAACTGCTGAGAAACATTTTTACTTTTCATATGTAATATCATGCAATAAGTCTGGTGACATTATTCTCGTGGATCTATCTCGTTCCATTCATGAGAAAAACAACTTTGAGTAACACTTTTGTATTTTAACTCCAATAGTCATTTATTTGCTATAGGAATAATTTATTTCTCCGCTCATAATACTTAGCGACGATTTGGAGGAATGTCGCCAACTTGACGACTTTTTCAAATGTTGCCAAATTAACCAAAATCTATACAAATGGATATAAATGATGATAAATCAATGAAAATGACGATTAATTGACGAGCATTCAATATCTTGGAAAGAATATAAGTATCTTCTATAAGAATAACCTATTGATTTTTACTGTAAAAGTAGTAAGTTCATGGCATTATATAAGGAAAGTCAAGTACTGCCCACATCAGATTTTTTTGTAAGGTAAATCTGCCATCTCATAAAACTGTTTCGTGGTGGATTGACTGAATACAAATTGACTTTATCTTAATATTTAATGGTTCCACTTATAATGCAGAAAATAAGATTACCATCCTAGTAGCTTAATAAAAAAACTTTGTTTGACCAGCTTTCAGACTCATGGTTTAGGCGCAACAGAGGCTTCGATTTTTTCTCAATGACATGTAAAAAATCTACTCTGAAAGCCAGATGCAGTAATTAATGTTAAAATGGTGTACATTTTGAGTTTTATATACGACCCCTTATACCAGCGGTTTTTTTAAGTCATGGTTATAACAACACCTAGGATACTTATCTGCATAAAAAGTAGAGAATGCGGAGAGCAGAGAATGCTCAGTTAAAGTATTCAAAACTGCTGTGAAAACTCGTGTGTCACACAGCTATAAAGACTCCTGTGTCAGACTGCGATAAAGACTCCTGTGTCAGACTGCGATGAATACTCATGTGTCAATGATGAAACATAATATAACGCTCATGGAAATTAATGATTTCTCCATTGAAAATGTCCTTGTAAAATTAACTGTTAAATTCTTTAGGAAAAAGATTCAAATGATTTGATGTATAGCACTATATTTTAGATTATAAAATATGCATTAACATCGCCTAATTACGCCCTCTTATGCAATTTGCCATGGATTAGGCAAATTTACATTATAAGAATTTTCTTGTTTTGATCGAAATAAAAGGAATTCAAAATTTCACATTTAGTGAAATAATTCCAAAAGTGCGATTTGCAATTTTATTGCATTCATTATATAGCTACTGAGTAATTTTCCTAGTTTATAATGAAATATTAAAAAAAAACATTTGCCCCTGTGGATGACTGATGTAAGATGTGCTTGGCTAATTTTTAGATCTCTATCAAGTTGACAAAGGACACTTTCTATAAATCTAGAAGAACTTAATTAATGTGAAGCAACTTTTTCTTATAATTGGACCAATAGGACATTGTGTACAAGGGAATACTTAACTGGACATCCAATCCCCGCTCTTAACAATGGTGTCTATTTCATTGATACTCATCAGCACAGGATGTGTCATAACATGACCACCAAACTAAAAAAATCTGATGTGGGCAACTCATGACTTTCCTTATATAATGAATTGAATTTACTAATTTTACAGTAAAAAATAGGTTTTTCTTATAGTAGATACTAATATTCTTTCCAAGATATTGAATTTTCGACAATTAGTCGTCATTTTCATTGATTTGGCGTCATTTTTATCCATTTAGCGAGATTTTTGTTAATTTGGTAACATTTAAAAATGTCGCCAAGTTGGCGACATTCCGCCAAATTTGTCCCAAAAATCTCGACAAGCGTTATGGATGAAGAAATAAGTTATTCTTACAGCAGACAAATAACTATTGGCGCTCAAATACAAAAGTATTACTCAAAGTATCTTTTTCCATGAATGGAACGAGCTATATCCACTAGAATGATGTCACCTAATTTATCGTATGGTATTACATATGAAAAGTGAACATGTTTCTCAATAGGAAATATTTTTTTCACTGACTCACTGACACACACACACACACACACACAGACATCACTTCAAAAATGTTTGATTTGTGATCAGGTATGCTTGAAACGTGCTCTCCCGTCGAAAACTCGAATTCGAATTTTCGACCCCGTCACAATACTTTCCTTATGCATTATGCATATAAGGAAAGTAACAAAGGTTGCAGAGTCCACTCCGATAATAAGAGCTTGGAATTTCGTCCCAGTAGCTCGACGGTAGCGCGTCGACTGGGAGATTCATGGTTCGATTCCCAGTTGTTACAGTAAGGTTTTTTACAATTGTGCCTAAACAAATCAACCCTGTAGATTAGTGCAAAGATGTCGGAGGTCTGAAAGTGACTCTAGAACGACTAGTACGGATTCAGAGCAGTCTGGGATATTGAGTTCCGATTTCAAATCGAAAGGATAACGACCACGTATGATACTTGCCTGGGTAAAAATAGTAGGAGCAGAAGGCTAACCGGCAGTAAAAACAGCAGGAGGTGATGAGTCAGACTATCAGTTGCACGCCAATCTGGCATTAAAGAGTGAAGAAGCAGAGTTCACGTCGACAATAAGAGCTTGAAGTTTCATCCCAGTAGCTTAACTGTAGAGCACATGCTGGCCAGTTCGAAGATCCAGAGTTCGTTTCCCGGTTGCCGCAGCAAGGTTTTTGAATTTTTCTGGTAAAATATTTACTTTAGATCCCTCAGCGACGCGATACATTGTCGGAGAACTTCCCAGCGTTGACAAAATTCTAAATGTTTAGTATCACAGTGATAAAACTTGTGCTGCTCTATATACTGTGTCCATTATAATTTTAACAATAGCGAGTGGGACTAAAGTTATGCCGTATATTGTTACCTGATATGATGCAAAAACTTATACCAGAAAAATAATAATATTCTTAGTTTAAAATTTTTTCCGTGACCTTCACAGCATTTTTTCCATGCGGATGGGCGTTAGATGCAATGAAACTATGGTCCAAGTTTGGTGATGAATTTCTTTCTTTGTAACAAACGGCATCATCTTTCTCAAATTTGCTGCTTATAAAGTAAAAATCATACACGGTATTCCAATATATTTTCATACGTGCTCATAAAATATATTAATGCAACCAACGTTGAATGCACACAAATTGAAAAATAATAATGTAGTGAGAAATTATAAGATTTTATATTGAGGCTACAATAATGGGCAGAGTAGGTATGTAATTTCTCACAAATGGATTCATGGAGACACATTTTGTACCTTTCTATTTATTTTAATTACTCATGTATAAACTTTTAAACTTTCGCTGAATTATGTGTGGAAAATATATACTGCAGAAACATTAGGATGTCCCTGACCGACCTAACCAACACCCCCAGGTCCTTTCCAAAAATGATGGATGGAGAGTGAAGACATAGAAGGGAAGATATATGTTGCTTCCGCTTGAAATATTTGGCTGTAGGAATATTAAAATCGTGTGCAAATAACATTCTATATCTTTCAAACGTCATGGTTATATTAAATTATTGTTTTCTTACATCGTAAATTTTATTGTAATTATGTAAGACATGTTGTCCATACTTAAAATTCCCATTTTAAAGGGAGATAGTGCATTTAACTTGAACCGATTTGCCAAATTTAATTAAAAATATACTGTTCTAAAAAGTTATATGCACCCATAAAAAATAAATTACAGCCGTGAATCTTGGCATGCAAAACGCCGTTTTAAAAGTTATGCAAATGATCAAACTGTCAGTCATTTGTGTTATAGGACTCATTCAAAGCGCACGAGACAGACACATAGTGTGGCATTTAAAACGATTGATGTTCTCCCGGGAAATTGGAACTGTATTTTTGGATTTGACACTGCAAGTTGTGCACAAAGATGGATTTGAGATGTACTCGACGGCGCTTTGAGCAATTACTGAATTTAGAGAGAGGTAGCATCATAGGCTTAAGGCAAGTAGTTTGGTCCAGCAGACTATCAGTCACCATCTTGGGCGGTTCGATGTGAACGTTGTTCAGTTTTGACAACTGTCGCAGAAGCACAGGACGCCCATGACAGACAACTGCTCGAGAGGATCGTTCAGTCAGGAGTGGAGCCAGTTACATACCAATGGCGTCGACGTCGTTGTCAGCTATTTAAAGGTATATTTCATTCTCCATGCATAATGTATCAAGCGATATCATTTGGTGACAACATGCAAACGATGGGATTAGACGTCTACGTCTATTAAATCTCCTACCACCGATCCCTCGACATAGAACTATCAGGATTAGTACAGAACTTGGTCAGCCTGGACAGTATCATATTAGAGGCATGTTGTCTTTAACGATGAATCATGCTTCTTTATCACCGCAGCATAAGTGTGTAAAGTAAAACTAGTAAGCGTTCTGCTCTCGCATTTGTTATCGCCCTACACAAGATCATCATACGTGGTGTGACAGTCTGGGGAGCTATTTTGTGGCACAGCCGACTTCTTGTAGTTGTGCGATACAAGTCACGCGCACAACTCGTTTATACGTTGACGAAATTCTAAAGCTGATTGAACTATCTATGCTGTCAAATCAACCAGGTTCTATTTACGATTAAGACAAAGCTCGGCCACATACGCTCCATTTACGCTACATCCACATACGCTACGTGCCTTTTTACTTTCCTTATATACATAATGTAAAAGGAAAGTATTGTGACGGGGTCGAAAATTCGAAGTTTTCGACGGGAGAGCACGTTTCAAGCATCCCTGATCACGAATCAAACATTTTTGAAGTGATGTCTGGGTGTGTGTGTGTGTGTTTGTGTGTGTGTGTGTGTGTGAAAGTATGTGTGTGTTTGTGTGTGTGGGTGTGTGTGAAAGTATGTGTGTGTGTGTGTGTGTGTGTGTCAGTGAGTCTGTGGAGACGATAACTGACGAACGAATGGACCGATTCGAACCAAATTTGGTACAAAAATCACAATCCGTAAACACTGGAAGCCTATTGTTTTTAAACGCAATCGAATGCTCAGAACCCCCTAAATTTTCGAATGAAATTTTGAAAAAATCGTCAAAAAATCGAAACCACTAATAAAGTTACGCAAATAGACACTTCTTATGTAATTTTTCATTAGAAAACGATTGGCATAAATTTTAGAACGCTAACACGAACCGTTCTCGAGATATTGCACATTTTTAAAAAAAAATTATCAAAAAGTCATAAAATAAAAATAAAAAATTCCTATTGAGAAACATGTTCAATTTTTATATGTAATACAGTGACCGCCGCTTATAAGAAACACGTTCGTTTCGCTCGTTTTGTTTCTTATAAGCAGTTGTTTCTTAAATCCGGAAATTTTTTAAATATCGTTCTTCCATTGTAAATACTAACTATTGAACACAATTTTACAGAATTTAAAAGATAAATGTATATAAGTAAAATATTAGTACTACATAATACATTTGTAAATATAGTTTTGCATTCAAAAATATTACTTATTTTACGAATTAAGCCTTACAACTTAAAATATTATCTGTATGCATATAGTATGTAATTAAATAAGAATGAAAGTAAAACTCATGGGTCGTTCATTTATGTATAAGAGCATAGTACATTTTCATACATACTGAGAAAGAGCAAAAATTTATCCAGTGTTGTTTGTGATAACGAGTCTGTGATTAATTTACGTACATCCATTTCTAAATCATAAAATAGTCCATAAACTTTTTCTGATGCCCCTCTGTGTTCAAGAGTTTTTCGAATTATAGTTAGGGCTTCTCGCGACTGTTTGGCTGTAGGAAAATTGTCTTCTTGTGGAACATCGTCTTCATTTTCTTCTTCATTGCAAACATTCTGAATTTCCGCCACTATGTCATCATCACTTTTTTCTTCAGATGTTTGTAAATTTTCGTCGATGTGAATCAATTCTTCGAAAGGTGCTTCTAATTCTTCTTCATCTTCTGCTGGTATGTCAACATTATTTTTCAAAAATCCTGCTTCACGGAAGCAATTAAAAATGCATATGTCAGAAACATTTTTCCATACGCCTGCGATCATATGGATAATATCAAGCAAGGTTATTTTCTTGCTTATTTCGGAAGCCGATCCTTTCTCTTCATCAATTGCATTTACTATTTTCTGTCGCAAATTTGACCGATACAGAGTTTTAAATGCTTTAATAATTCCTTCGTCAAGAGGCTTTATGATGGAAGTTGTATTGGGTGGCAAAAAACAAAGTTCAATGTTTGTCAGCTGTACTACAGGATGAGCCGAACAGTTGTCAAGGACTAAAATATTTTTTTCTTTTCCCATCAGTTCCCTGTCCCACTTCAACAAAAAGTTTTCAAAAATTCTACGTGTCATCCAGGCATTCTTTGAATTTTCGTGGATCACTGTCAATTTTTTTATTCCACTTAAACAGCTCGGACGTTTGCTTTTGCCAATAACTAAAGGGCTTTTTTTTACAGTTCCCGTCATATTTGTTGTTAACAGAACTGTAACTCGATCTTTTTGTTTTTTTCCAACGGAGGATAGATCATTTTTGAATATCATTGTATACTCGGGCATCGCTCTAAAATGGAGCCCAGTCTCGTCAGTGTTAAAAATTTGATGAGGAGCGTATTTTTTTAATAGAGGTGGTAAGCTTTGTGTAATCCATGAAGATGCCAACTCGGAGTCCGCGTCCTGCTTCTCTCCATATTTTTTTTGTACACAATATTATTTCGTTCTTTCCACCGGCTTAACCAACCATCAGTCGCAAGAAACTATTTTTCTCCTAATTTTTCCGCAAAATTTTCTGCTTTTTTCAGTAAAATTGCCCGACTGATAGGAGCGTTCTTTAATCTGGCGTTAGAAAACCATTGTAAGAGTGTTTCTTCTATAGCAGCTGCCTTTCCCTCTCGTTTCCGTTTTCTTTGAAGATTACAATTTGGCGTCGAAATTTCATTTCTGCCTTTCAGGATTTTACATAATGTTGAGTGCGGAATTTCTAATGAAGCAGCAGCTTCTCTTTGACTTCACGGAGGTAGAGAATCATACTTTTTAAGTAAACTTTGCTTTTCAAGCAAAGTAAGGGTTTTTCTCTTTTGCGACATGCTTCCATTAGCAAAACATAAAATGACCAACTAAAGCTGTACGAATCTTATTTGAGTGCATAAGCAAAGATGCCTTCCCTTATCAGTACGTTTCCTTAACTGCCAGAAGATTAAAACTCGTTTCTTACTGGTTTGGGGTTGTTCCCCCCAAGCCTTTCTACGGAGAAATTCTCTGTCATCCTTTGTTACATACCAAACTCCCACCCCCTCCCCGTACGCCCAGTGACAAGAGAACTCGTCCTTCAGTTAACCTTAAACAAATTGATTATTTTTTTTGCACCCGTGTCGCAAGAAAATCAACAAATTTTCTGTAGAAAACTGTTTCTTATAAGCGGAATCGTGTTTCTTATAAGCGACACAATTTTAATGTTAAAACGAAGTTTGTATTTGTTTCTGTCGTTTTGGGTCTTATAAACGGCTGTTTCTTATAACCACTGAACCTTATAACCGGCGGTCACTGTACCATACGATAAATTGGGTGAACTCATTCTGGTGGATCTAGCTCGTTCCATTCATGAAAAAAGGTACTTTGAGTAATACGTTTATATTTGAACGCCAATAGTTATTTGTCTGCTGTAAGAATAACTTATTTTTTCGACCATAGCGCTTGGCGAGATTTTGGCGACGAATTTGGCGGGATGTCGCCAACTTGGCGACTTTTTGAAATGTTGCCAAATTAACGAAAATCTAGCCAAATTGTTAAAAATGACGCTAAATCAAAGAAAATGACGACTAATTGAAGAAAATTCAATATCTTGGCAAGAATATAAGTATCTACTATAAGAATAACATTTCTTTTACTGTAAAAGTAGTAAATTCTTTGCATTATATAAGGAAAGTCATGTGTTACCCACATCAGATTTTTTAACAATGTCTTATAAAATTTGATACCCTGAAATGGACGTCCAGGTCCCCAAATCTATTACCAATAACGTCTGAGAGACAGCAGAACGAATCTGGCCCACCTTGCTTGACTTTCTGGGTTAACACGTTCTAGCTGGCATTCATCCGCAGGACGTTAAGACAGGGATGCTGTGCAATGTTTGAATTCTGGTTTTGATTCTTTTGAAGATTACTTTTGCGATGATGGATTCACAGGTAAGAGGATATTTGAATAACACTCTTGTACCACATATCACAGCAAAATAGAAGCGTGGGACATGCTTGGATAGCAATTGTAACATCCTCGGAATAATACTGAATAATAAGATCAGTTGCAATATTTGTGGTAGAATCTTATGCAGAGGAATATTACCAATTTAATTGACTCGTAAAATAATTGACTCGTGTTGCAACTTAATTGGCTTGTACAACTGACAGGGAAGAATTTACCATTTACTAAACTGTCATCGTCTTGCTGTCATCCTTTCGCAATAAAACGCGTTTTTCTCTTTGCTTCCAAATTTTAATCATTTGCAAATCTCCTCAAACGATTCTTACATACCAAGTTTTGCATTTGTAGCTCAATTTCTTATGCAAGCATATAGTTTTTGCAACAGAGTGTATTAGGAATATTGAATACTTGAACACTACTGATTTTGGGAGCAATCGAACATTTGGAAGAAATGTTAAAAGAAATCAATAGAAATATAAAATAATATTACTTAAATGATAATTTCGTATGTAAGTTTTAATTATAAAACCATTGGCATAAACTTTAGAACACTAATATAAAACGTTCTTGAGATATTGCACATTTCTGAAATAAATTTATGAAAAAAATCACATAAAATTAAAAGTATTAACTATTTCAAAATGTGTTCACTTTTCATATGTAATAATATGCGATAAATGTGTTAACATCATTCACGAGGATCTAGTTCATTCCATTTACGCCGGAAGATAATATCGGTGATGCCGACATTTGATGCCAATATCGGATTTTTCTTTTAAAAATGATTGACCCTCATAGTACCTATAACACAAAGTCCTACAAATGCACAATACAGTCCAATCTTCGTGGTTAGTGCAAAGTAAAAATAGAAATTTATGAAGGAGCCTTCATATAGTAGCAAATGTTGTGTACACTTCATTTTCCATGGAATTATTAAACATTTTTATATTTTTTGCACATTTATTTCGTATATACAGGCACATTTTTGAGATATCTGAAAGCTAAATCTTCAGAACCGGAAGTGGAAATTCTTAGTGAACTCCAAAAACTCTTCATAATCGATGCTGAATCTGCATCTGTCATCATCTAAACTCTATCTATAGCCATAGGTGCTGAAATAAAATTATATTTTTTAATTGGAACTGATATTACATGAACATGGAATGGGAATCCTTAGGGAGATCCCATACATAGTCCCTATGAATCCATATCAGTCGTCATAATCTACTTGCTATCTATTGAAGCTTCAGTAAAAATAGATGTTCCAAAACAATTTTTGGACAAATAGAAAAGAACTAAGAGTTGAAACTTTTGCTATATCTCCTAACCTTCTCAGGAAATTGACGATAAATTCATATCATTCATCATATAAGATTATGTATAGCCAATCTTTAAAATGTGATGTCTCAATAAGAATAAAATTCATAAATGAAAAATGGGAAACCTAATGGAGAACCTAAAGAGTAAATCCCTAGCGAGCTTTCTACATCATTTGAAGTTCTCAATCTATACTAGATACTAAGAGATAGATACTTTAAATAAGAGTAACAGATAAGAAATAAATCACACATTTTGAAATGTACTACAGCAAACACATTTCTTATACTTTAAAAAAAATTTGAGCTCTATAGACATTGCAAAATAGCTTACCTTCCTAATGTGAGAATACTAGCTGTGTTTTTCAATCAGTATTGAAGCAGCTAGTGAAAGAATATAGCTGACCGGTTTCTTCCTACTCCCCACTAAAGTAAATAATTCTGGATGAAGTGAGTTCGGATGAACAAATCCCATATGCAATATAATTTTTTGTGTTATAAAATATATTGTCTCTTTTTTCGTAAAATGACTTTAGCAAAATCCAGATAATGTGAATACATGTGAAAAAGTGTATTTCATAAAATGTTTCGGATATTCAAATTCATGTTTCTGTCATAAAAGTGAATTGAATCAGAATTTTATATTCCCTGAGTGCTTTATATCAGATTATATTCTAAAAATGTAAAAATGCGATTTCAGTCCAGATATTGAATAAGTCAAAAAAATTTTTTGAACATTTTATAAAAAGAGTTTGTTATTTTCAACATTGTTATTTTCAACATAAATATTTTTTCAGAAATAAAACAGATTACTAATTTCATGTTTATGAAAGGATTTTAGAATACTTAATATAATTTTTATACACAAAGTTCCTAGGGAAGTCTTAATTCTACAAAAACTTTGTAAGGAATGGTCCATGAGGCTACACGTTAGGTATAACTATAGAAAGTTATCATGCTCGATCGAAAAAAAATGATTACAGAGTCCTCTAGTGGAGAACTTCAAAATACACAAACATAACAAACGCGTCAACGAAGCGAGATAAACGGAAAATGCCAACGACAAAGTTTTATGGCAGTGTCTATTTAGTAGGAATTGACACATGGAACGAAAAAAGCGCCTATATGGGAGAAAATACATTTAAAAAATGGTATCATCAAGGCCTGTTACACGGTGACATCTACAATGCTTCTTACAGTATGATATTCTTTCTCGTATTTAAATGTTTATTGTTGCAGTTGGAAGAGATTTCGAATAGATTGTACAATATATTTCTGTGCATAAAAGTGTTGTTAATTGTATAATAAATGTTGTTAATTGTATAAGTGTTGCTAATTGTATAAGCGCCTATATGGGAGAAAATACATTTTAAAAAAATGGTATCATCAAGACCTGTTACACGGTGACATCTACAATGCTTCTTAAAGTAGGATATTATTTCTCGAATTTAAATGTGCATTGTTGCAGTTGGAAGAGATTTCGAATAGATTGTACAATAGATTTCTGTGCATAAAAGGGTTGTTAATTGTATAATTAGTGTTGCTAATTGTATAAGTAATAAGGAAAATTCTTATATAAGTAAAAAAAAATATTTAAATCTAAGTCAATTGAGATGCAATGACATAAATAGAGAAACAGCAACGTAAAGACTGCATTGCAATCGATTAGCCAGACACATAACGTATTCGATTAAAATACATAAAATTGAAAAAATTTAATTATAATTTATTTTAATTTTAATTTATTTGTTTGTGGCTCACTAGGATCAAATAAAGATTTCTCCCTTAATCTTGTTTTTAAAATTAATATATTCTTAATGTTTGCAAATTATCTATGATTCTTCAGTACTCTTTTACGCATAAATAACAGTAATGTTCTATTTTACGGTAATACATACGAACTATCTATGCTTTTCCAGCAATATTTACGAATGATTATGTAGCATTTGGTAAAATGTAGTAAAATTTTCTGATGCTATAATTGCACCCACGTAGAAAACATGAAGTCTCCATCTAATCCGAAAGAGCATTAACATTATTATGTAAAACAGTAAATTTCATATTTCATAATTAAATTTACAACAAAAATTGTTTCCGTGATAACAACTTGAAGGAAGCTCAAGTCGAATCATCCCGTTGAAACCCGCCGAATTCAAGGTTCTTATACTTGCAATCAAAATATTTTGCGATCAAATATCAATTTTAATTACTTTCATTTAGTTTCGACAGCTGATGATTTGACTTGTGGGGAGGAGTTCCTAGATTCCAAGTTTTAACCTCTCGTATGCCACAATATTTGTGAATTTGTTATTATTTGAACAACATACGAAGTGTGGATTTAATTCATTGTATAATAATTTTCATCTTTAACATAGTGGTAGATAAGAAAATGCAAATACTATTTTTTTGTATATATTTTGAAAAAGCCATCATTATATTAATAGAACAAGAAAAAACAGTTGCAAAATTTAAATATATATGAAGTATTGGAATTCTCTTTTCTTCCCCATTAATATTTAGTAATGAGTATACTTGCCGCAAACCAAATTTAACACTGTCTAGATATTTTATAACACTGATAACATCCGTTAAGTTATGTAGTCCACCTGATAAACTCTAATAATAATTCAAGACTAAAATTATTGTATTTAACCCGACGGTTTTAGTTCATATTAATCGATTTATAAAATACATATTATAAAATCTACTCATATTTTTCCACATTTCAGTAATAGATAATTCTTAACTGATATTCAAAAGAAATCCCATTGCTATGGAAACGAACTTGTCAATATATACATACTGGTTGAATTACAGTAATAATGAGCATTTAGTTTTTCATAGCGTCTATTCTACAATTCACTCAATCCATGCAGAGAGAACAGATCCACTTGCACAAGAAATAATAATAGAACAATACTTTCATTTTTATGAGTTTCCGTTATAATTTATAATCTTTACAAGAAAGATCAACCATGCATAAATGATTAATTATGGAATATATCCAATTGAAATGCAATTTTAAATAAACGTTTCTAAAATGCAATTACATCCAGTGCAAATGCTTTCTAAATTATCACAGTTCTACATTAATTTATTATACGTGAAAACTTAAAACTTATTTCAGAAGACGATGGTACTTATACAAAATCAACTTTATTCAAATGACGTCATCGAAATATAAATAGTCTGCCTCTCTTTGTAATATCAATATATTTTTATTCATATCACTTATATTCATATCACTTATATAAACTCCAAAGCTACATAACTTTGTGTGAAAAAATCAGCAATTCTTATACAACTCACCTTACAATCGCAGGATTTCTTTACATTCTGCATGCCTATATAATTAAAGTTACCCTTCGTTGTAGGAATAATCAAAGTTTATTGATCATTTAAAAGATATCTGATGTAGGCAGTATATGGCTTTCCTTATATAATGCAATGGATTTACTTTTTTAACGGCGAAAAAGTGAAGAAAAGATCCACAGTGTATGTAACATTAAATTGTACATTTGGCGCTTTTCCGGATGACAACAACTAAAATAATTTCGTACGCAATTATCTTATATTTCACCCAACTCTCAATTAACAATTATCAATATTGATAGCATCCTCCATAAGCAATATAGTCCATATATTTAAATAAGAATTTGGCATATAAAAATCGCAAAGTTGGCGATATGCCGCCGAAATATATCGCAAGAGTTTTGCCAACAGACGAAGAAATAGGTTTTTCTTATCGTAGTGTTTTACATTCTTTCCAAAACATTGGATTTTAATCAATTAGTTGTCAGTCTCATTGATTTAGCGTCAATCCTGTCAATTTGGTGAAGTTTTCATCAATTTGACGACATTTCATCAAAACCCGCCAAATTGGCGATACATCGTCAAATTCGTCGCCAAATTTTCATCAAGCATTATAGTTAGAGAAATAAGTTATTCGTATGTCAGATAAACAACTAATGGCTTCCATATACAAAACTATTACCCAAAGTATCTTCTCTTATAGTTGATTTTAATACTCTTTCCAAAACATTGAATTGTCATCAATTAGTCTCCATTTTCATTGATTTAGCATCATTTTTACCAATTTGGGAACATTTTTATCAATTTGGCGATATTTTCGTCAATTTGGCAACATGTAAAACACTCGCCAAGTTGGCGATATTCGAAGCCAAAATTTTCCCAAGTATTGTTTATGGAGGAATATGTTAGTCTTATGATAGGTAAACGACTAATGACGTCAAATTACGAAGCTATTACCAAAAGTATCTTCTCTCGTGAATAGAACGAGCTAGATCTACGAAAATGATGATAATAAATTTATCACATAATATTTCATATGAAAAGGGCACAGGTTTCACAATAAATACTTTTTTTTAATTTATGTGATTTTCTGATACCTGTATGTAAAAAATATACTATATCACGAGAACGGTTCATGTTAGAGTTCTAAAGTTTATGTCAATAGTTTTCTAATGACAAATGACATCAGAAACGATGATTTACGTAAGTGTGTTGAATATTTTAATTTTTTGATGATATTTTTAAAATGTCATTTTAAAATTTAGGAGGGTTCCGAACATTCGATTGTTTGTAAAAACAATAGACTTTCAGTATTCATGGATTTTGATTGATTCGTTCGCTTGATTCGTTTGTGAGATATCGTCTCCACAGGCTCACTGACACACACACACACACACACACACACGCACACACACACACACACACACACACACACACACACACACACACACACACACACATACACGCGCGCGCGCACACACACACACACACACACACATACACAGACATAACCTCAAAAACTTCTGATTCGTGTACAGGGATGCTTGTTACATGCTCTCCCATCGAAAATTCGAATTCGAATTTTCGATGGGAGAGCATGTAACAAGCCGTCACCTTACTTTCTTTATACATTATATGTATATAAGGAAAGTAAAAATATTGTAATTCCGTTGTCACAGAAATTAGATACACAGATAATACGCAAAAAAAATCTGATGTTTGCAGCACATGACTTTCCTTATACAATGCAATGAATTTACTACTTTTACAGTAAAAAAAAATCTGAAGTGGGCAACACATGACTTTTCTTATATAATGATATGCATTTACTACTTTTACAGAAAAAATAGGTTTTTTTATAGTAGATATTTATATTCTTACCAAGATATTGAATTTTCGTCAGTTAGTCCTCATTTTCATTCATTTAGTGTCATATTTATCCATTTAGCGAGATGTTCGTTAATTTTGCTTAAAAAAGTCGAAAAATCGCCAAGTTGAAATTATTACGCCAAATTCGGCGCCAAAATCTCGTCAAGCGTTATAGACGGAGAAATAAGTTATTCTCATAGCAGATAAATAACTATTAGCGTTCAAATACAAAAGTATTACTCAAAATGTCATTTCTCGTGAATGGAACGAGTTAGATCCATGAGAATGATTTATCGCATGATATTACATATGGAAAGTGAACATGTTTCTCAACAGTTAATATATATATATTTTAATTTATGGGATTTTTTGATGAATTTATTTAAAAAATGTGCAATATATCGAGAACAGTTTATGCTAGCGTTCTAAAGTTTATTTCAATCGTTTACTAAGGAAAAAATACATAAGAAATGTCTATATGCGTAACTTTTTTAGAGGATTTGATTTTTTGGTGATTTTCTCAAAATTTAACTCGAAAATTTAGGGGGATGCTGAACATCCGATTGCGTATACAAACAAAAGGCTTCCAGTATTCATTGACTGTGATTTTTGTACAAAATTTTGTTCGAATCACTCAATTCATTCTTCAGTTATCGTCTCCACACACACACACACACACACACACACACACACACTGACATCACCTCCAAAAAGTTTTATTCGTAAAAAGTTTCAGGGATGTATCAGTAAAGTAATCAGTAATGTATCAGTAAAGTATCGTAATCAGGGATTCTTGAAACGTGCTGTCCCGTCGAAAACTCGAATTCGAATTTTCGACCCCGTCACAATATTCTTATACATTATGTATATAAGGAAAGTAAAAATAGGTTATTCTTATAGTAGATACTTATATTCTTTCCATGGCATTAAATTTTCAGCAATTAGTCGTCTTTTCATTGATTTGGCGTCATTTTTATCCATTTTTTGAGATTTTCGTTAATTTGGCAACATTTAAAAAAGTCGTCAAGTTGGTGACATTCCGCCAAATTCATTGCCAAAATCTCGCCAAGTGTTACGGACGAAGAAATATGTTATTCTTATAGCAGATAAATGACTATTGGCGATCAAATACAAAACTATTACTCAGAGTATCTATTCTCATGACTCGAACGAGCTAGATCCATGAGAATGATGTCATCAAATTCATCGCATGATATTATATATGAGAAGTGAACATTTTTCTCAACAGGTAATATTTTTTTTTTAATTTATGGGATTTTTTGATAAATTTTTTTTGTAAAATGTACAATATCTCGAGAACGGTTTATGCTAGCGTTCTATAGTTTATGTCAATCGTTCTCTAAGTAACAATTACTTAAGGAGTGACTATTTGTGTAACTTTATTAAAGGTTTTTATTTTTTGATGATTTTTTCAAAATTTCACTCGCAAATTTAGGGGGTTCTGAACATTCGACTGTGTTTAAAAACAATAAGCTTTCAGTATTCATGGACTATACTTTTTGTACCAAATTTCATTCGAATCAATCCATTCGTTCGTGAGATATCGTCTCCGCACACACACACATGCACACACACACATACTTTCACACTCACACACATACTTTCACACTCACACACACACACATATTTTCACACTCACATACACAGACATACACACACACAGAGGCATCACCTGAAAATGTCCGATTTGTGATCAGGGATGATTGAAATATTCACTCCCTTCGAAAATTCGAATTCGAATTTTCGACCCCGTCACAATAGTGCTCTCATGCATTATACTATGTATATAAAAAGCGTAATACAGCTGTTTTTTAACGGATGCAGCACTAAATATAAATTTTAAACGAGCTTTACACTAAAGGACGACATAGAACACAGAATATTTCCGTAGAACGTAGTACATAGGACATTCATAAAACATAGAAGATAGAACATTTACATAGAACAATACTTGCATTTTTATGAGCTTCAGTTATTATTTATAATTATAGCAAGAAAGATAAATCATGCATAAATTATTAATTATGAAACACTTTCCAATTAAAATTCAATTTTATTTAAGCATCTCTAAAATGGGATTACATTCCGCGCAAATACTTTTCAAATTATCACAGTACTACATAAATTTATTATACTTGAAAACTCACAACATCTTGTAAAAGATATCGCTAGTTACACAAAATGAACTTCATTCAAATGACATCATCGAAATATTAATAGTCTGCATTTCTATGTAAAATCAAGACGTATTTCATTCATAACACTTATATTCCAAACTCCAGAGCTACATAATTTTGTGTGAAAAAATTCATCAATTCTAATACAACGCACTTTACAATCTCTGAATTTGTTCGCATTATGCGTGCTATATTATAGCATCAATCAGTGTAATGAGTTTAATGATCATTTAAAAAAAAATATTGTAACTGCGTTGTCACAGAAATTAAATACACAGATAATAAGTAAAATAAACCGGTTGTATGACGGATGCAGCATTAATATAAATTTAAAAGATCTTTAAGCATAAGGATTGTTACACACCGAAAAAAAGCATGCCATATTTTATATTGAAATGTGTCAAGTTATCTATTCATATAATATGGGCGTAATTATTATTTCAATTTTTATTTAAAAAACTACTCAACATATTTTGCTGAATTTTTTTTTACACATTTTTTGTGATAATTGGAATATTTCCTGAAATATTCGAAGCAATTTGTGAATTTTAATTATTCTTAAAAAATGTTTGAAAAATTATGTCCCATAGGATTCAATGTACTTATTTTTTCAACCTGCGTCAAATCCAAAACTAATTGGATGAAATTATTCAATTTAATTTCCAGACATCCAACAGACTGTACAACCACATACTAAAATTTGTTTTTGAAAAAGTAATTTTTATGGCAGTTATCGTTCAAACGGACAGATTGATTGAATGAACAATATCATAAGCACTTTTCGACTATTTTAGAAAGTGTTAAAATCGAATTAAAAACATTTTAAATTATCTGTTCATCTAATAGCAAATTTAATATATTTCGCACTTTTTCACTGGTGCTGCAAGCCATATAGGAAGAGCGAATGTGCGATTTTGAGCCGAGACATATCGGTGGGTTCTGCGAATTTGTTCTTAATTACTCTCTATAAAATATATCGTAGCAACAAGAAATGTAATTATTAACCGAAAATTAATTAAAAAGTAAGCAAACGAGGTTCCATAAATTTGTCAGGAACGTTTATTTATGAAAATTAATTAACTCTTCGAAATTAATGTGAGCTTTTTGCAAAAGTTAAGAATAAAAATAACAAAAATAAAACAAACATATATGTGGCTGTAACGAAAGCCGCAGACTGGCCACATAATATTTACACACATATTGGTGTGTTTCTTATTTTCCAAAAGTAACGCAATACATTTCTGTTTACACCTTTCACTTGTTTAAAAAGTGCACTTTTATTGTACACTTCTGCCATAATAAAATATGTGTGTGAGTGCATGCATCTATATCGTTTGCAGAGGACCATTGGATTTTCTGACAGTGGCGAGATTTGCTACAGAGGTACTCAGGTTTCCGAACAATACGGCTTAGATATTTTAAAAATTCGCATTAGTTTAAAATTAATGTACATTTAAAAACGTAAATCTGTCGAAATTGCGGCTTCGAAATGAGTTTTATTATGAGCAGACGAAATCTGTCTGTAAGGTACAAAACCAAGTGTTTTGATTAAATGGCAGACTGTCTTGATGCAAATAAAAGCTGTTTCGAATGAAAAGTATTTAATTTATCGGTTTTATCACATACGAATGTAATCGATTTCACTTTAATTCATTTTAATTTTTTATTGTATTATCATCCTGAATATTGAGCTAAATTTGGACATAACTCTCATAAGAACTTGCTGAAATATATTTTTATATTCATTTATTTTTTCTTCTCCGGCTTTAAAATCCCATTTATTGAAACTGACGACTTTCAACTTCTGAAATTCGTATCGAAAGCAGGGGCTTTTATAAAATGGCAAACATTTTATCGAGAATAAATTGAGTGGTGTTATTTCTCTAGAAATTATTTACGTAGCTAACGTTTATTTAGGACCTGGGCAACGCCGGTTAATTCGTTTCTTGATTATTTCCGATATGGCATTTGTCAAATATCCATGTGTGGAAATTTCAGAGAATCAATATTTAAGTTCATATTTGAAGTGAAATTTGTTTACTTCTGCAAATCAAATGTTTGTGAAATACGTATGATAAAAGTAAATTTCTATCAGAAAATTAATATTAATTAAAATTATTTAAACATTATATTAAACTTCAAAATTAGATTGCATAATTCTAATAATACTTATCAGTCAATAGACAACATAATTACTTAAGATTTACATAAATGTTTTTTAAATCATATTAATTTGAAATCACATTCCTTATCGCAAAACAAGTTTTACATTCAAATAAAAGTCAAGCACAGAGAATCCAATTTTTGACAAAGTTGTGTAAATTTTAATTATAAACTTTGCTATTTACTCCCAGTATAATTTAAAATTCTAAATAGAGTAAATACATTTTAAATCATATTAAAAATATGTCATTAAAACTTTCAATATTTCTTCATATTTTATATTCATTTATGCATTGGAGTTTTTTCCCATTAAGAAAGTAATAGACTAAGAATATCGGGAATGGTAACGTTGTAATTAATGTTTTGTGGATCAATATGGATAAATATTTAAATTAATTCTCAATAATTATTAAGAATCGTAAAATATAAATTTTCATAAAGAAACGAAATAGTTTTCAATTTATAGGTAGAATTATACCGTAGTATTGTTTCTGAATATACTAACAAATTCATTTTTGTGTGTGTACAAATTGAAAACAATGCAAAAGCTTAATTCATAGCCATTTTCCCAAATGCCTTATTAACTTCACATTAACACTCTTACTTCTTCGACTCAGACCGACCGACCTACTCAAAAGGGTAAGGTATCTGTTTGGACTGCCGGAGAGTGCCATTCAATTCAGACCTGAACACAGTGAGGGCGGCTTCCACAGGGATCGTACTCTCCTTTCCGTACCACCAACTTCTCGGCAAGACTTAAGGGTCTGCATATTTAACATGCCCATACTACGCTTGAACACGAATTAATTATTTTTGTGCATTCATTCAGTATCTTTGAAGGCCTAGTTCTCGGCTGTCAGAGAATGAAGGAAACTGAAATTTAGCACACAATTTCATCTCACGAAATATCTCTGCACATCAAATTTTCAAGATTGTACGTTATGTTATCACTTATTTTCGTAAAAAATCTTCTACGGGCTTGTTTTTTGCTTCCAGAGCTCTTAGAGAACTCAAGGCTAGCACACATTAAGATCCATCTGACTGAAGATTTTCATTTCTGAAATTTTCATGCAATTGCCATACGCCGTTATGTTATTTAAATATATCATATTTGAAGCACTCGTTTTCGCCTCCCAGACCACGTAGAGAACTAACACTCTGCTCATCTCTCAGAGTATTTTCATCTATCAAATTTTTGCATCATTACGTTACATCGTTACGTCATTTACGTACGCCATGACTATGTTTGTGCCCCTTCCATACATTTTCTTTTCCAACTACTGTGCTGTGTCTCCAGTTGAAGCATTTTCCCTCGGTTCGAATGCACCGACCCATATAAATAATGCCACAAAATTGAAAACTTAAAGTAAAAACCATCCAAAAAGTGTGAGAAAAAACGTTTTTCAATATCCCCCCCTACACGACAGTTACGCGCATAAAAATAGAAACACAAATTCAATCACACAAGAAAATGAACTAAATGTAGGTGTAGACAGATGCAATTCAAAGGAATGCTATATAAAACTCATCATTATCCAAATTTGATAATATGCCAAAATCATCATAGGAAAGTGAGAGTTTCTGCAGATCCAATTCAAAACAATACTTTAAATTTTATCTGAAACTGACATTTATGCAAAATTGTCGAACAATGTCATCTGCCTTTAAAATTCATCTGTCTTCGACAATTTATATAATATCCGTTTCGCATAATGATAATATTTATATAATATTGCTTTGATTTGAATTGCCTACACCCTCATTTTTTCTCAATTTCGTGTGTGATTGAAATATGTTGTCCACGTTTCCGCGCACCACTGCTGTAGGGAATGACATTAAAACATATGTTCTCCCTATAGTTATTACTTTTCCTGCAATACAGTGTAAGGGAATTAAAAATAGTGTCATTGGGCATATATCTGTCTGTCGTATTTAGATAGATGTACATGCTTTGAGCATTCCACAGCTCCGTAGACTCATTTCTTCAGTTATATATATAGGCTATTTTGCAAGCAGTTTGCTCTATCTATAACTAATCCTGAAAAATAGATATTTCAAGGACATTTTATAAAGTGGAAGTGGAAAGGAAACCGGTAGTTAAATTTTTAGTGAACCTCCCTATATTCTCTAGACTTTGATGCCAAATCCACATATGTATCCGGAAATGTAAAAAATTCGGAAGTGATAATTTTTTGTGAGCATCCCTCTCCCCCATTCTCCTTCTGAATTTGATGCTGAATCTAAATCAGTTAACACCTGATCTCTATCTCTTGCAGATCATGAGAAATAGATGTTTTAAGAAAATCTATTTGCCTGAAAACAATAGTATGGCAGTATTTTTGCCACCAACAACTTTAGTCGATATTTCGTCGAGGTAGAAAAAGGCGAATATCTTGCTCTAAAATGTATTTTTTGGGTTACATTATTTTTATATATAAAAAATTCCCTTTACTATATAGTCCCTTTATTAAATTTCCCTTTACTAAATAGTCCATTTACTAAATTTCTCAGGATCTGTAGCAGATCCTGAGAATTAGATGTCTAAAAGACATATATTTGCCTAAACACAATAGTATGGCAGCATTTTTACCATCTATAACTTTAGTCGATATTTCGTTGAGATTTCCTCATACAATTTAAAAATGCGAATATGTTGCTTTAAAATGTATTATTTGGGTTACATTAATTTTAGTATTTAAAAAATTCCCTTTATTAAATAGTAATATTAAATCCCCCTTTACTAAATAGTCCATTTACTAAATTTCTCGGGATCTGTAGCAGATCCTGAGAATTAGATGTCTAAAGGACATACATTTGACTAAACACAATAGCATGGCAGCATTTTTGCCACCAATAACTGGAGTCGTTATTTTATTGAGATAGAAAAATACGAATATGTTACTTTAAATTGTGTTACATTATTTTTTCGACAGGGTGTCCAGTGCTATCGGTGCCCAATGGCTATATTCTCAATCGTTAATCACAGACTTCCAATTGCAAAAATGTTTTAAATGTTGAAATTTATTTTCTTAGAAACAGTTTAAATCAATAAATGCATCTCTGGAATAAATACGAAATATAACTTTTTATACTGTCCCCCGGACTTACAAATTATATTTAGGAAAATCATCCTCATACAATTTTAAGTAAAATAAAAGATATCATACTTTTACGACCAAAACTGACCGTCTTATAGCTGTTTAAAGTTGGAGTCCTTTTTGTGCTGAGAAATGGTCAATACGGTCCTTGATTGGTTGGACGCATGAAACGGGACAGTTTTATGCTTGGAAAAGCGACTTAAGTCATAAAGTTTAATGCTTCATAACTCGATGAATTCTGATCCTAAAAGGAATTTTTTTTTATTTTGCATGAAACTGTATGAGGAGGATTTTTGTAAATATAATTGGTAGGACCGGAGGACCGTATAAAAATTTATATTTCATATTTCTTTCAGAAATGTATTTATTGATTTAAACTTTTCTGAGATAATAGATTTTAAAATTTAAAACATTTTTGCAATTGGAAGTATATATCTCTGTGACTAACGGTAGAGGAAGTAGCCATTGGGCACGGATAGTACTGGACACCCTGCTGTATATAAAATATTCCCTTTACTAAATAATCACTTTATTAAGTTTCCGGATACTAAATTTCTCAGGATCTCTAACAGATCCTGAAAAATTATCCTTTACTAAATAGTTCCTTTACATAATTACTTTAATTTTCCCTTTATTTAACTGTCCCTTTACTAAATTCCACTTTACTAAATAGTCCCTTTACTAAATTTCTCAGGATCTCTAACAGATCCTGAGAAATAAATGTTTAAAGGAAATATTTTACATGAAAATAATAATATGGCAGCATTTTTGCCCCACAGAATGCAGTCGATAATTTATAGATATTAAAACACACAAACCTGTTGCTCTAAAATGTATAAACTATGTTATATTACTTTTTTATACAAAACATATCCCTTTACTAAATAGAATTATGGATTTCACCTCTACATAGCAAACTCAATACCGTAAGCCCGATTCCCTTCTGACAGCATGGTTTACGTTTAGTCTAAATATAGAGGTTGAATCTCTGGTTGATTGAAAGGGTAAATAAATATTCTGAAGCCTTCCATCAAATGTTGGATTTAATGAACCGATATAACCGATATTAAGTGAGAGACAGTCAATATAATGTATATGGAACCATAGTATAAATAGGGATTTATAACGTTGGGTGATCCAATTGTGGCTTTATTGTAATCAGATAATATTGGTTGCCTTAATATAATACGTTGTGCATTGCATATTTGTAATTCATAATATGGATGTGAAGCATATACAGCTAACTTTTACAATAAGAAAATTAGTGAGTCATATTTTACTTTACCTGCAATACATGGTAATGTATAGGGAAAGTATTGGAATCATGCCGAAAATCGCGACTCGAGTTTTCGACGGATCTATACGTTTCGAGACCTCTAGAATAGGAAAAACTATTTTTAACGTGGCGTCTGTGTGTCTGTCTGTGCAGATTTGAATCCACTCTAACTAAGAAACTATTTGACCGAATTTTATAAAAATTGTTAGGTAAGTCACTTGTGGGCAAATCTGGTGCTGATTAGTTTTGGGTACGATTCAGGATAAAAGAATCTGCCTTTTTTGCGAAATTGCCTTTCAAAAGCCTCTATCCACTCTAGCTGAAAAACTAATGAACCGAATTTCATAAAATTTGGTAGGTAAGTCGCTTGTGGGTTACTCTGGTACTGATTAGATTTTGGTACGCTTCGGAAAAAAATAACCTACCTTTTTGAGAAATAACTCGCAAAAATCGTCAAAATCTAAAGTAAAAAATGCGTATGCTCAAATATATCCATTAAATGCTTGTTTTATACGTAATTTTTAAAGAAGCAAAGAATAAGACCAACCCCATTACACTAGGACTAGCCGGTCTCGAGATATTGTAGTTTCTTTTTATATTCCCTACGCCACCTTTGAAAATAAGTCGAGTTACTAAACGAAAACGAAAATTGAATTAGAAGTGAATTAAATTTAATTAAAATAAAGAGAACGTAGATATACGTCTACATTGAAAGTCATGTTCCGCCCATAATCAGATTTTCTCAATTCATAACAACAAGATCTGTTATTGTAAGTTTGTTATTGCATTTTTATGTAGTTGTAATGCAATGAGTTAAAATTTAAGTTAACTGCATTTAAAGAATCGCTTTTTAATGACAAGGTATAATTTATGGTTGGAACACATTTTTTTATTCATTCTATTAGATTGAAAACATGCATAAAAATGTGTCACTATCACAATGTTGACTTCTTGTGAAAATAGAATTGTTTTAAGGGCGTTATCAGGAACATTGTGTAAGGAACATTTTGTACTGATTGAAGAATCTGATACACTTGGCTTGTATTTTTGATTGGCAGTTGAATGTGATTTTAGAATCATAATTAATATAATTGTTGTTTGTAAGAATACAATTGTTTCAAGGGCATTATGAATCATCTATTACAAGTCAGAAATAGTGTGCAATGTTAAAAGTATCGAATACACCTGCACAGTATTTTATCGGCAGTTGTATGTGATTTTTCGAGCGTAATTAATATAATGGTTGTTTATGAGAATTCAATTGTTTCAAGGGCGTTATGAACAATCATTTATATGTCACAAATAGTGTGTACTGTTAAAAGTATTAGATATACCAGCACTATATTTGATTGGTAATTGTATTTGATATTTCAATCACAATGATTATGAGTGCTGTTTGGGAGAATGCAATTGATTCAAGGGTATTATGTGTCCTCTTCATTAGATAAAGGTCATTGTGTATGGGTATTGATAGAAGGACCAAATGCTCTTGCACTGTATTTGATCGGCATAACTTGATCCTTCAATAACAATGGATATAAATACTGATTGTCAGATTGGATCAAATGCATGTTATCAAGTATTTGATCAGCTGTTTTATTTGATCTTTCCTTCTGTAATGTTCATTAGGGAGATTCTCGTAACGCCTTCGAAATAATTGTAGTCACCTGATTTGCATACTTCTGTTTTTATGAAATACTGATAATTAGTACTTTTCCATAACAATCAGCACATGTCTAACATATAACTCAATAATAGATTTCTCTACAAATTACAGTATTCTGATTTTTGGTAAAAATACCAATAAAAAATATCACTATTCTTATGATTAAATTCCAATGAAAATTAACAAATTATGTTACTGACAGCTAAAATGATTACACTAAGTTACATTCCAAAGTTCATTTACTTACAAAGAATATGAAGAAACTATCATTTCTAGTATCTGGAAAACAGATAAGAATGACTAAATAGAAATGATCCAATATATATAGAAATGGTTCAATATATATAGGACTATATAGGAATGATTCGATTGTACCAGTCAAATTCAGTTTAAAAGAAAACCATTCACTTATATGGAAATATTAAAACTATATTTAATTTTGTATGATCTTTCTAAATACTTGCTTTATATTGGGAACGGTAAATAGTGCCTTATAATAAATTAC
Source organism: Amaurobius ferox (assembly GCA_951213105.1). Classification (NCBI taxonomy): domain Eukaryota; kingdom Metazoa; phylum Arthropoda; class Arachnida; order Araneae; family Amaurobiidae; genus Amaurobius; species Amaurobius ferox. The sequence continues at coordinate 38,539,085 of OX578147.1, read as the reverse complement.
ATTAGTTATAAAACGGACACTCATTTATTGAATAAATGTTGTTCATTTTACATTAACATACATTATTCTCTATTTTTTTCAGTTTTCCAAATAACAAATATTCCAAAACTTGAGGGTAGCGTTTCTTTCAAAAGTTCATCCAGGGGGGGAGCTAAGCCCCTATCGACGACTATATGTCCCTCCATAGACATTTTACGTAAATCTAGTTTTTATTTATTGACAGCATTTAGATATATTTATATAGGGCAAATAGAATACTTACCACACTCCTATGTTTCATTCGGCCCACCCGGTTAAAACGTTCTGAAAGAAACCCTGGCAACCTTCCTCATCCCGCAATATCCCGCCGTTTCTGCAGAACTCACCTTATATCACAACTCATACGTGTGCTAAAGTTTCAGCCTTCTACGTCCCCAAACAATTTCTGGGGAATTATTTTTTAAACCCTCCTCACTTTCTACATCCCGGGGTGCAAATCGAAAATTCAGCCGATTCAGAGACTTGGAATGCAATATACACAGATTGGGAAAATATGCAGGAATTTAAAAGTGTACGAAAATACAAATATTTAAATTTCAGTTGTTGCTAGAACTTCCCGAATACTCATTAATTTTAACGGGGAGACTTAACTGCTACATTTGTCATACACTGCTGTCTACAGGGTGTCCCAAAAAGATTGAAACGAGTTTCAATTCTCTACCTGTTGGAGATAAGTGGCAATGTAAATTGCAAAAATATTGAAAGTAAGGTAGGAAATAAGACTACTTGTATGAAATAGTCCTCCCATTAATTTTCACAAAGTTACACATTTTTAATTTTTATATGACCCCCTTAGACAAATTTGGTCAATCAGAAACTTTTTATTTTTAATGAACAAGATCATTGAAAAAACCGCATATCTGTATCTTTAAAATGAACTGAATTACGATAAAGGGGAAAATATAACATATGCCACTTTTCCGTACCATGTGAAAGTCTGTTTCTTCAGTGAATATAGAGATCATAAACAAATTGACGATGCAAATTGTTTAGATCACATATACGTTAATATGTGTCAAAATATTTTATTGGCATGTCGCAATGTAAAAAGTACTGAAGAATCCGTGATTGCATCGTGAGCCCATGCGGAATTCGCAAAAATGTCTCCTAAGTGCTATCATTCAGTTTTATCTTTTTTGTGATATGTCACAAATTTACATTTCTGATTTTATATATGGTCCTCATTCATAATGTTCAATTTTCCATTAAATATAACTAGCTCAATTTTAAAGATACAGATATGAGGTTCTTTTTAATGATATTGTTGCATTAAAAATAAAAAAAAAATCTGATTGATCAAATTTGTCTAAGGGGGGCGTATAAAAATTTAAAAAGTATATATTTTTGAAAAAAATGGGAGGACTATTTCATTAAAGTAGTATTAATTCCTATTTTACTTTCAGCATTTTTGCAATTTACGTTGCCCACTTATCACCAACAGGTAAAGAAATAAATAGCGTTTCAATCTTTTTTAACTCCCTGTATAACTAGAATACAGGAAAATTCAAATTATCGAAATTTTATTGAAAAATATACTAATAATTTTTTCATTATATTTAAAGTTTCGATATGTCACGTCGTTTCGAAACCACAGGGTATTTTCGAAATCACCAAGGGAGATTTTTCAGACGTTAGGCAAAAATAAATATTGAGCACAAAAGAATCGTTAAAATATCAGTACTGACATAAGTGGAATCCTTCAACAACTGAGGAATATTGGGGGATGAGGTTTTGTTGCCTCATTTTGTAGGAGGTGAAAAAGGATCATATTTTTTTTCAGGAGAATTTCGTGAGTGATAAGGACTTTAGAAATTTTAGGTGATAACACTAAACATTTTGAGGTGGCAACACTAAACTTTTTTCCGATAGCAGCACTAAACTTGTTTACGATGACAACACTACACTTTTTTGCGATAGCAACAGAAAAAGAATGTGATGAATCAAGAGGTTTAACTGATAAGAACATCATTTTGTAGTTTTAAGCAAAAAATTAGCTGTTATTTTAAATAGGATTTGAACGAAAAAAAAATCACTGATAAAACTTCAGCCAAGTGGTTATAAACATACATTTTAAATAGGATTTAAACGAAAAAATAATCACTGATAAAACTTCAGCGAAGTGGTTATAAACATACATTTTAAATAGGACTTAAACAAAAAAAATCACTGATAAAACTTCAGCGAAGTGGTTATAGATATACATTTTCACTATAACTTAAATTATTTTACTTTTTCTGTCTGCTCATTAATGGAAGGCATGAATTTAGACTAAAATATCAAATCGTAGACCAATTTTACTCAGTATGTAAATTAAATTGTTCATTATCTTTCAATTCGTGGAACATTTCGTTATATCAATGTTATCGAAATAGGATTTTCCCATGTTGTTCAGACTGTCCGTAGGATGTATGGGAATGAAAATTAATAATAGTACCAAATAAATTTCGGATTTCACCCGTGTTAAAAAATAAAATGCATTGAACTCATTGCGACTTAATTTTTCAAATATTTTTTAGGCCGAGTTAAAATTTACAAATTGCTTCGAAAATTTTGAGGAAACCTTCAAGATATAAATATGTGAAAAATTCAGCAAAATATGTTGGGTACTTTTTACATAAAAATTGAAACGATATTTACTCTCATATTGTATGAAGAGATCACGTGACTCATTGAAAATGAATTCGGTTCATTGCATTTATTCTGCATGTTTTTTTCCGTGGATGTTTAGAGATCGTTTAAATTTATATTTAATGTAGTGTCTGTCATAAAATCGCCTTATTTTTATGTATCACCTGTGTATCTAAATTCAGCGCGAAAGCAATTACAATATTTTATAGTAAATGAACACTAAACTTCCTTTATTCCTACAAAAAGATCTAATTTTAACGCTAAACTATAGCATACAGAATATAAACAAATTTAACGATTGTAAATTGAGTTGTATGAGAATTGAAAAATTTATTTTCACACATAATGATTTTGCTCTAGAGTCTGGAATATAACTGATATGAATGAAATATTCTTTGATTTTATGAGACAGACGAGAGAGGCAGACGATTTATAGAAACCTGATAACAGCCTGCATTTTTCCTTTCCTTATATACATAATGTATAAGGAAAGTATTGTGATGGTGTCGAAAATTCGAGTTTTCGACGGAAGACCACGTTTCAAGCATCCCTGATCACGAATCAATCATTTTTGAAGTGATGTATGTGTGTGTGTGTGTGAAAGTATGTGTGTGTGTGTGAAAGTATGTGTGTGTGTGTGTGTGTGTGTGTCAGTGAGACTGTGGAGACGATAACTGACGAACGAATGAACCGATTCGAACGAAATTTGGTGCAAAAATCACAATCCTTAAACACTAGAAGTTTATTGTTTTTATACGTAATCGAATGTTCAGAAACCCCTAAATTTTCGAGTGGAATTTTGAAAAAATCGTCAAAAAAACAAAACCGCTAATATATTTACAAAAATAAAGTCTTATGTAATTTTTTATTAGGAAACGATTGACATAAATTTTAGAACGCTAAATGGAACCGTTCTCGAGATATTGCACATTTAAAAAAAATATCAAAAAGTCATATAAAATAAAAAATATATATTTCCTATTGAGAAACATGTTCACTTTTCATATGTAATACCATGCGATAAATTTGGTGACATTATTCTCGAGGAACTAGCTAGTTCCATTCATGAAAAATATACTTTAACTAATACTTTTGTATTTGAACGCCAATAGTCATTTATCTCCCGTAAGAATAACTTAAATCTCCGTCCATAACGCTTGACGAGATTTTAGCGACGAGTTTGGCGGAATGTCGCTAACTTGGCGACATTTTTAAATGTTGCCAAATTAACAAAAAACTCGCCCAATGGATAAAAATGACACTAAATAAATAAAAATTACAACTAATTGAAGAAAATTCAATATCTTGGAAGGTATATAAGTATCTACTATAAGAATAACATATTTTTAATTGTAAAAGTAGTAAATTCATTGCATTATATAAGGAAAGTGATGTGTTGCCCACATCAGATTTTTTAATCATAGAATTAGGAAATGACTGCATTTTACATAAGACATAAGGTTACTAATACTGATTTAAATAAAGGAAAAAATTATATTTCGCCTTTCATATATAGCAGTTCTAAAAATTAATAGTCTGGATATAATCTATAGTATTTGAAGTATTTTTCAGACTAGATCAGATATTATTATTCCGTGATCAACGACGCAAGCGAGAACGTGAAGCAATGCTAATTACCCGTAATTGCTACTCAAATAATCAATTATATGTTATGTGAATAGGGAATTATATAATAGGACATAAATTGCGAATAAAGATAGGCAAGTCTTAGAAAGATATCAACTACATACATTATACATAATTATATAATATTAGTGCATGCGTAATCTAGTATTAACTTTGGAATAATTGATTTTCAGCTTTGATTATAAAAAAATGATTTTAAATAATCTACCTCAGAGGTTTACTTTTATGTTATGAAATAAATTATTTTAATAAAGATATTCCAGTGACCGGGGAATATATAGTTATATGTAGATAATTTATTGATATAGAATGGGATTGAACCTAAAACACTTTATAATGAGAGTTATTAATATGGGTGTAATATTATTTTTAATAACATGATTTTAAATTCATTACACATTTTTAAATAATATTATAGATTAGGATTAGGATAAATTAAAAGAATCTCAATCCAGTCCGAAAATTTACCAGTCTGCATTTTTTAATTATAGAATTAAAAAGTAACGGGATTTTCCGAAAAAAACATAAGATTTACTAAACTGCATTAAATAAAGGGAAAATATTTCCTATTTTATATATGTTAATTCTAAAAATTAATAACTTGGTTCTAATCTACGATATTGTAAATCTTTTAATAGACTAGATCAGATATTATAATTCCGTGATCAACAACGTAAGCGAGAAGGTTAAGTAATGCTAATTAGCCCGTAATTGCTACTCAAATAACCAATTATATGTGATGTGAATAGGGAATTAGATAATATGACATAAATTGCGAATAAAGATACGTGAGTCTTTGAAAGATCACGACTGCATACATTAGGCATAATCATATAACATTAGTGCATGCGTAATCTAGTATTAACATTGGAATAATTGATTTTCAGCTTTGATTATAAAAAAATGATTTTAAATAGTCTGCCTCAGAGGTTAACTTTTATGTTATGAAATAAATTATTTTAATAAAGATATTCTAGTGACCGGGGAATATATAGTTATATGTAGATAATTTATTGATATAGAATGGGATTGAACCTAAAACACTTTATAATGAGAGTTATTAATATGGGTGTAATATTATTTTTAATAACATTACTTTAAATTCATTACACATTTTTAGATAATATTATAGATTAGTATTAGGATAAATTAAAAGAATCTCAATCTAGTCCGAAAATTTACCAGCCTGCATTTTTTAATTATAGGATTAAAAAGTAACGGAATTTTCAAAAAAACCAAAAGCTTTACTAAACTGCATTAAATAAGGGGAAAATATTTCCTATTTTATATATGTCAATTCTAAAAATTAATAACTTGGATGTAATCTACGATATTGTAAATATTTTCATAGACTAGATCAGATATTATCATTCCGTGATCAACGACGTAAGCGAGAAGGTGAAGTAATGCTAATTAGCCCGTAATTGCTACCCAAATAACCAATTATATGTGATGTGAATAGGGAATTATATGCGACGTGAATTGCAAATAAAGATAGACGAGTCTTAGCAAGATAAGGACTGCATACATTAGATATAATCATGTAAAATTAGTGTGCGCGTAAACTAGTATTAACTTTGGAATATTTGATTTGCAGCTTTGATTATAAAAAAAATGACTTTAGATAATAGTCAGCCTCAGAGGGTAGTTCTTATATTATGGAGTAAAACATTTTTATAAAGATATTCTAATGATTGGGGAAAATATGGTTACACGTAAAATATTTATTGATATAGAATGGGATTGAACCTAAAACTCTTTATAATAAGTGTAATATTATTTTTAATATCATCATGTTAAACTCAATATTCATTTTTAAATATTATTACAGATTAGAGTTAGGATAAATTAAAAGAAGTTCAATCCAGTCCGAAAATTTACCATATGTATTTTATTGGCATTAGTCTAAATTGGCAGTCTAAATTGGTAGTCTTTATTGGCATTAGTCTAAAAATTCATGTGTATAATGATAAAAATTTAAATATGGAATTATGTTTTTGTTCAAAAATTAAAAAAATATATGTATACAGGATCGAGTCACATTATTGTGATCAATCATCTCCTACTTTTGACGGCAACAGCAAGTAGCCAATGAAAAAAGTCGTGAACTGGCTTGGTGGGTATATAAGGTGTGGTGTAGGCCCTCTGAAACTATATCACTAGTTTCTGCCATGGCTAAAAGAGCAATTCAGTAGATTTTGAAAAAGGATGATCATCGGGTTTTCAAGTAAGCGTGGCAGTATTTCCAAAATGACACAGTTTGTGAACTATTCGCGTACCTCTGTGGATAAAGTGTATCAACAATGGTGGAATTAATGGCACCATTGCGAATAAACTGATGTTTCGTTAGAGCCGATCGTCACCGTTAGATAGCAACCTTGTTGAATCAACAGTTCTTGCAATGAAAAACATTTTTCTTTAGCTAAATTTTCTTTGCACACACAGATGAAATAAACATTCCGCATGGTAGCAATAACTGCCTCTTTCGATTTTTCATATGTTTTGTATTTTGCTCGTGGCAGTTCCTATTCATCCCTAGACATTTTGGCTTCAAATGTAAATGTGCAATCTGCAGTCTTTTCATGCTTAAAATAATTGTCGGTTTTTGAAAAATCGCTCAATTTACCAACACTAAATGTACTTGTATGCCCAGCATTAATGCACCATGAACAAACAGGTATTTTCTTTTCAGAGATGTGTTTCAGCCACTTGTGTTTGATAAACCAACTTTGCTACAATTTTCATTTTTGCTGAGGCTGAGGACGCTTTTGTAGTTCAGAATTCAATTCTGCACTCGACTTTGTTTTCACGTTATTCTTTTCGTTGGAATTATCAGAACTCGAGGTTATTTTGCAAAAATACGAAGAAATATTTGTTTGATTCATATTCCTACTCACCACACTACATCGCACGTGCTGGACACGATTGCAAAGAGTAGTTTACGATTATTATCATGACTTGAACTTTTTTAAACGACAACAAAGCCACCAGTTTTCCCGCTAAATAAATCGTAAACAAACCGCTGTTGCCAGTTGTACAGAGACATCCTCAATCGCAGTCTACTGAAATAAAAGTTCACCGTAGTATATGCATACGTTTCGGACTTTAAAGCTCGCATTAAAAACATAGAAAAAGTGTGTGATTAAAGAAAACAAAAGTTTCATCGCAATCCAAACTAGCCGACAGTGATTTGAAAATTGATTTAAAAATCCCGATCGCCGATTGCCATCACGCCGCTCTACAGTGGAGCACCTCATTGGCCAAAGGAACCAAGGGGCTACCGGAAGTGTGTTTCAAACCACAGTTATCGGATCCTGCTACATATGAGCGTCTGAAACAGACACAATGGTCACTGCACCTATGCTAACGAAAGTGCATTGGCAGAAAAGGCTTACATATGTACTTCAGTATCGGAATTGGATCTCCGTTGATTGGAAAACGATTATCTTCTCTGATGAGTCACGTATTTTGATCATCTAACGAATGCACGCTGGCGTATAATGCGTGAGAGATCGAAGAATAACTACTCATCAACTAGGGGAAAACAAGGCGGTGGGGGCAACGTTATGGTTTGGGGAATGTTTTCGCCACGTTCTCTGGGTCCATTCATACCTGTAGAAGGCACTTTGTGCCGAATTCGTTATGAATTCATCCTTTCAAATCGCGTACACTCATGCATGTTGATTATCTTAACTGTTGCGGATGGTATCTACCAGCACAATAATGCGAAGTGTCACACAGCGAGAACTGTCCGAAAAGGGTTGAAGGATCACGACTCAGACTTCAAAGTACTTCCCTGGTCCTCTAAATCCCCAGACTTAAACCCAACTGAACATCTGTGCGACCACTTCGATGTAGTTGTTTGCTCTATGGATTTTCCACTAAGCATCCTCCAGCAGCTGTCAGATACACTACAGTCAGCATGGCTCCACATACCTGTAAACACCTTCAGTACCTTAATGAGTCACCCCTAGCCCGATTAGCTGCTGTCCGCGCTGCACACGGCGCTGTACGGCTATTACTTCGGTCATTAGCTGGTGGTGACAATAATGCGACATGACTGTGTAAAACCATTAACCCAATACTTACTGTATATGCAAGTTACAGTTACATTAAACAAAATCTGGATCATTAAGCATGAACCAATTCTTCATTAAGAGAAGTAATCAGATATTTTCGTTTGCTCGGATTTTGAAGCGAATACATCCGTCATACATATTTTCAAATGATTAGTGAATTTAGATATAAGTCTGGGACATTCGATAGTGCGGAAATGAAATCATGTAAAATTTGAATTAATGTAAAATTTGATGTGTAATTTAAAATTAATGTAAATTTTGAATTAACTACAACTTTATCAATCAACTTTATCTACAGTCGTTAGGCTGAGGGATGTTTCCGTAGGTCCTATACCTTTATACAAGGTGTTCTTCATCATTATTGGGTTGTCAATAGTTTCATTGCTATGAAGGGTCTTGAAAAGTGCAAAACCATGGTTATATACAGGTTTACTCGAAAATATATTATCTTTATAGACAAGTATAATATACAGTTAAACAATAGGAAATGTAATGAAACACATGATAAATATCTTTATGGACATGATTATCGTTATTCGCAAAATCGTTATAGCCAAGTTTGATATGCATTTATACTAGAGGAAATCTCACGGAACAGTGAAAAATATCGTTATAGACAAGTGTATCGTTATTGTCAATATCGTTATAGCCAGGTTTCAATGTACTTCAGTTCAATAACAATAAAAAGTTTCGTTAATAGACTGTAAGTTAATTCTAAAACAACAAAATACAGCAATTTACTACACTAAGTTAAATTTTTAGTTAATTTTGGCATTTTAATAAAATTCTTATTACTTTATTACAGCTAAAATGGTGTCCATCTGTCAAAAATATAGTTCCAATTAATGATTTTGATTTTTGATATTTTTTACTTATATATACTACACATTTTAAGAAAAAAATATATGTACAGTTCCTGAAAAGTATATCAAAGTTTTTTATAATTATAAATTCGCATAAAATACCTAAAAAATTTTAAATATTTGTTCTAAATATTTAATATAGAACAGTATCTTCTAACGTATTTGCAAGTAAAATTTATAAGTATTTGTCCACGAAACCAAGATAAGAAGCCCTTCTTTCAAATTTTGATTGATGATGATCCTGAAAATGTTTGAAGTTCTTTAAGCTTAAAATCTTCTCACTAATACCAATTTTGCAGCAGAGAATTATTTTCAAGATTGTTGAATAATATCAGTTTACATAACTTTGTATCGAAGTACATAATTTTGTATCGGTTTTTACTTGCTTTAGATGAGTTTTTATGCATAAACTTTGCAAAGTACAGTATACATTCGTTAATCATCCGAATTCATTAATTCGTTAATCCAAAAATAAGAAGGAAATGTCAATTTACAAAGCTTAGAGAGTTTCAAATATAGTACTCATGCATTTGTATCCTACAGAGGAAGCTCTCTAAATGAAGATTTTAAAAGAGAAAATTTTATTAATATAAATGTAAAAGTGTAAATATAGAGCCATTAGGAAATATTCAGAAACATCTTATTACACTTATTCAAGCATGTATCGTTGCTGATGTGAAAAATTGGTTTTTTGTGTATAAAATGTCAATTATATTCAGCGTCATTGTCTAGATATTCGATTTTGAGGGATTGAGAATTAAATTATGTGCACTGGTTTTCAGGATAATTTTCCCTCTTTCACGTGGTAACAAAAATACTTAGTACTACGCGTACCATCTAAAGAAAGGGGTAATTCCCCTAGATTTGTCTCATCGCATAGCGCCATTGGCAATTGCAAAAGATACGATAACCTTATAAACTCTCTGATTATGATTTTACCGGACACCCTGGTATATATCTGTGGCAGATATAAAGAATGCATGTTGCATATGATACTACATTTTGTGGTACATGTGTGCATATAAACAAGAAAGTAAAAGTTAAAATACAAAAGAATCCATAAAAATATTTGGATTGAAAACTATCTTTTGAATTTCTCACTAATACAAAATAATACAAGTACCAAATTTTTTAATATAAGCTAATGTCCGACGTTTTTGCATGCGAAGATTAAAAATACCTTCCCACAAAACCAAGATATCAGAAACTGCTCCTTTAAATTTTGATCGATGATCATGTGGTAAAAAGTTCTTTAAGCATAAACTATTTTCCCATTAGCACCAGAAATTTCACAAAATACATTGTTTCGATATTTTTGCATAAAAAGATAATTGTTTTAAGCATGTGGATATATTTCCTACTCTGTAGGCAATTTTTTCTTTTTCTTTGGGTTACTTTACAGAACATGATGTTTCATAGACAGCTTTTAAAATTTCAATATATTATTGTTTCTATAAAATAAATATCATACACTTATATTAATTAAAAATAACTGAAGATAAGCAACATTATAATTATCTCAGCTTTATCTCTGCTTTAAATTCCTATTTAGGAATTATACATATGTTACTAGTCAGGAGGTTTCTATGTCGGGCATGACTTCGCTTTTTTTTATTTTGTCTCTGCGCATATGATGCCATGAGAGTAGCAAACTCTCGTATTTGGATCTCGGGCCCTGAAGAGACGGAGAATCTCTTTGGATGTCACTGGGAAAGGTGAGCACAGCAGAATTAAAATTCTCTGCACAGGTTATCACTTCAAATTTAACAAACGATTTTTAATTGTGATTATGGGAACACTTACTGTGTTTTGGCAACAATTATCCTGATTTGTAGCGTCACGAATAACGAAATGCTACTCTGGTTGACGTCAGGCTGACATGTTTTTGATTGGTTGCCTAGCCTATATCAAAAACTCATATTATAGAACCTTCGTTGCTAGTGTTATATTTCCTAGACATATTGCATTTTAAATAAGTTGATAAAGTACATAATCTTAATGTTATTATTACTTTTACCAAGATAATTTGTAATTTTATTATAAAGTATAGAATATTAATAAATTTATTATAAAGTATAGAATATTAATAATTTTATTATAAAGTATATGGGTATATAGTTTTAAAAATATGCATTTAGTTGTTGCTGTTTTATTTATTTCATGGCTCCGTCATGCTCACTACGCTGGTCATCTCCGTGGAGCTTTTTACGCGTTTTAAGAAATCTAATGAATGACCATTGTTAATTCATTACGATTAATATAACCATGAATGAGCAAGAATATATCAACATTTTTAATATCTAGACTTTCAGAATAACCGACAACTACAAAGTTTATTAGCATTTAAAATTTGTTACGATGCAGTGTTCCTTTGGTGTGTTTCTTGGATTATTAACCGTTCTTGTAACGTGATTATAAGCTCTACCCGCTCTGTTACGGCAACTAATTTCAAGTGTACTAACTAACGTTTTAGTTTGGTCTATAATTAAATATATATTCTTTTAAGCCTTTCAGTGCTTTAAAAATTTGGTACTTGGACATCATTGTGACGTTCGTACCAATCACAGAGAATTTGCAAGTCAGATATGTTTTAGCCATAACGTAGTAAATTAAAATTTAAATTATGCCAAAACATCCTTCTTGGCCCATCGTAGAATGGTTGCATTCTAATGATGAGGAACTCCAATATTGTTTATGGCGTCATTAGGTACAGCATGTGTTGCGTAGTGGGGAAAAAATAACATACGTCCTTTTCAATAGAAAAATGCTTTAAAAAGCAATACCTTGTCAATTACAATAGTTTGTTGCGATAAATCCATGCAGCATGGACGTATTTACAAAAGAGTTTGCTGAAATTGAATGCTTATGAAGTTCTCTGTATAAGCATCGTTAACAGTAAGTTTTAATTACGTTCGTTGATATACAGTTTACTTTACACTCTATGCAGGCCACATAGCCGATACAAGGTACTTATTACCACGATACCACGTTACCGTAGCAACGTATAACTTTGATCAGTTATCGTCGCAATGTATAACTTTGATCAATCGTCTTTACTAAAGTTTAAAAACAGGAAAAATTGCCGGTACATTACAATTAAAAATACTACTAGTGACATAAACCATCACTCACAGACTAAATTATCTGAAATGAACTTTTAACCTTTATCACCGTATTTGATTAAGTTCGAAACTTATTATCCGATACCTAGACTACAGTGCCTAGATGTATCTTCTAGACACTGTATCTCGACTAAACCATCGACTGGATACCTGGGTAAATATGATCTTACGATCAAGACAACTTAGTGATTGAGATCGAGGTATTCATAATAACCATGATCAGAATGATAACCAACCAATTTCATAAACTGTTTCCACAGTGAACCTCTTATATATACTGGGATGAGTACCTACCGGAATATTACATTATACGGGGTCCATCCCAAATTATGCAAATGAGTTTGTATACACATCGAATATACAATTTGAATGAAGACTTCTGCTGAAAGAACGCCGTGAGTCACTTCAAAATTATAAACTCATCTTGCACATCTATGGGTTCATATATAAATGTGAATATCTATATGTAAAGCTTAACTGTACGTTTTACCGTCTATTCGAAAAGAAGTGCTAGAAATTCGCAAGATTTTTTTTAATATAGAACATTTTGAAGACCCTCTTGTGAATGATCTCAGAATTCGTCATCAATAAAAGTGGTGCGTTTATAGCAAACATAAAGTTTATTACTTTCCTTACATACATAATGTATAAGGAAAGTATTGTGACGGGGTCGAAAATTCGAATTCGAGTTCTCGACGGGAGAGCACGTTTCAAGCATCCCTTATCACGAATCAAACATTTTTGAAGTGATGTCTGTGTGTGTGTGTCAGTGAGTCTATGGAGACGATAACTGACGAACGAATGGACCGATTCAAACGAAATTTGGTACAAAATCACAATATAATGCGATAAATTGGGTGACATCATTCTCGTGGATCTAGCTCGTCCCATTCATGAAAAAATATACTTTGAGTAATACTTTTGTATTTGAACGCCAATAGTCATTTACTGCTGTAAGAGTAACTCATTCATAACGCTTTCTCCGTCCATAACGCTTGGCAAGATTTTGGCGACGCATTTGGCGGAATGTTGCCAACTTGGCGACATTTTTAATTGTTGTCAAATTAACAAAAATCTCGCCAAATTCATAAAAATCAATGAAAATAACGACTAATTGAAGAAAATTCAATATCTTAGAAAGAATATAAGTATCTACTATAAGAATATTATTTTTTAAACTGTAAATGTAGTAAATTCATTGCATTATATAAGGAAAGTCATGTGTTGCCCACATCAGATTTTTTTTATATAGGTGCGAGCCTGTTATTGACTTGAAAACCACTAAAGAAACGAAACCCTTCCGCATTTGCTGATTACACCAAAACTAAAATTTTGTTCGAATAAATTAACTGGGCTGATATGCATCTGGGACATTATAATAAGTTCAGAAAGAATCCGAGAGAGTGTACAAAATTAGTGGTCCTCAATAAATGGAGATTTGGAATATTTATTATACAGTTTTAAAAAGGGGGAAACTGGATATTTGAAACTGGTTTCAGCATTAATAACACAGTTTGAGACTAAGGGGTATTTCCTGATTGCTGGCGTTGTGACAATGTAAATTATTTTTATAATTTCAACTATGGTGACGAAGTAGTCACAATATTATTCCACAAGAAATGAAATTTGATTGTTTCCTAATAGTAATAGTTTCTAATACATTTGTTTCGTAGCCGATTTATTAAAAACAATATTAAAAGAATAAACTTCCACAATAATAAAATGTTCATGAAATCATAAAATAAATTGCTTCGGATATAAAATTATGAAAATCATAAAGTATGTTTAATGATTTGGCGATGATATCGTATTTGTTTGATTTATGGCGTTAGTATATTTGACTTTTTTTCTTACTATGCTAGTACATCTTTGTTGTTTTTCATTATACTCCTATTTGTCACACTAGCTAGCTTCAATTTTTTTTATATTTCACAACTGTGGTTTAGCGTTTTCTCTAGTGCTAATTATTTTTGAGCTAAGATTTTTTTCCAACACCATTATATCATTTTTTTGCATCTTTGTAGTTTCTTATGTACTCCCATTAATCACATTACTCGACTTAACATTCTATTTCATGTTTCACGAGTTTGGTCTAGTATTTTCACTAGTATAGTACGTGTTTCGTAAATGACACGATTTAATTGCTCACATTCAAGATCAAACCGTAGTGTTTTTGAAACAATCATCTGCTTTTAAAAATAGAATCTGTGCAGAAATTTATATTGTTGTAAATTTACTTACGTATGTCAATGTTTCTTGCTCTATTTCAGAATACTAATAGCCTAAAACAATGGTTCTCAAATTAGGGTCCGCGACAAACATTTAACGTTCGCGAATAATATGAAACTATGCTATAACTTATTACATTTCTGATAAATCATGTTTTTTTACTCAAAAGTTATTTAAAATACTTTCAAATTAATGCGAAATCAGTCAGTTAAGCTGCATCAATATTATAAAACGAGGAAAGTGTTGATGCACTTAACTCCATTCATTACCAAATATTTACAGTCATGTCCACAACTTAAGCAAAAAACGGAAAACATTAGCATATTGAACGACGAAAACAAAGTTTAAACACAAAATTTGCATACATGACAGGCGCAAGCACGAAGAAACTAGCCCGTATAAAACATGTTGCATACCATCATGTTTTAACAAGGAAACGTATTAAATATTAAAAAGACCTGTTTCGTTCAGAGCTTGTATTCCTTCGCTACGGATTCCAGAAAGAAAATCTATATAGTAAAATTAAAAAATATATGTTAACAGCATCATCTGAATGACACCAGGCTATGGGAGGTAATAGGGCGTCTCGAATGAGACCAGTGACTGTCGCAAATAGCCCGAGCACTAAATGTCAATCGTTCCTTCTTTTGCCGCCGGTGGAACCGTTACCAGTAAGTGGATGTCCAAGAATGACAACCGCTCAGGATGACCGCATTTTGTGCCTGACGCAATAGTTCAATCATTGCACATCAGCTTGCTTTCAAACTTGCTGTGTCGGCATGAAGATCGGTATCTAGACAAACTGCAAGTCAGCTATATTCAGGTCAATCATGCCCCTGACCCCCCTTGCACAGAGGGGCCCACTTAAACTAGGCTCGAGATCACTTCAACTGAACTTCATAACAAAGTAGTATTATGCTCGTCTCGGGTGAGTCAAAGTATGTTGTACTATGTAATTCCCGACGGTTAGTGGTCTGGAGAAAGTCTAGAATTCGCTATCGCGCCAATAACATCTGCGAAATGGCCAGTTAGTTGTTACAGTCAGAAAATTTGACAAGTTTTCACAGTGTAGGGACAGTCGAAATATACATTTTACAAAGGATCGAAAATGACATACACTACGTCAAATCTTTTTAATTCGTTTAAAAGATATTTAGTTCACTTTAGTTGATTTTCAAAAATCTTATTTGCACGATTACGTTTTGACGATTCTCGCAATATAGAATAAATTCTTAAGAAAAAACTCCTCTTTTTTATAGAAAACGAGTTTTTGATTTCTATTCCTGCCGCAAATGTACTTTTTTTGTGAATTTCGGAGAGCATTATTGCTTGAAAAGAAAATATTTTCCAGATTGTTCGGGATTTTTTTTAACTGGTATTAAATGGGTATAAAAATATATTCTTGATAAGAACTGTGTTGAAATCAGAATTTAATTAAAATGACTCATATCTAAATTTAGAACGAGCTCTTGTATAAAGTGATGTAAGGAAATATTTTGGTAATATAATTTTTCCAGAAAGCAAAAATCTCTATATTATTTCCGAAAACATTTTGACTATTTATCTGAAACATCGCCTAATGCTCGTGACAAAATTACAATTTCCATATAATATCACTTAATTAAATTGGACCACGGGTTGAGTTTTATAAATTACTAGCAGCGATTACCCGGCGTTGCTCTGGATTTACCATGCAAAACTATGATACAAATTACACTGGAACATGTAGGGCTCATTGTGATATATTACCGCTGAATGTATCGCATTTTAGAGATGTTTAAATAAAATTAAAGTTGAAAAGTGTTTCAAGATCAATGTTTTATGAATTATTGATCTTTCTTGTAATTTCTTAAATTTTTTCGTTGTGGAGTAAACCTGTGAGAAATAAACCATGGTGATAGTTTCCATTTAGATTCATATCTCCGACCTGCTATTTTCAAAAGTATCTAATACGTTCAATAAACTCCCACAAAACTCAGTGTTGAGTAAGCCTGTGAGAAATAAACCATGGTGAAAATTTCCATTTAAATTGATATCTCAAACCTGCGATTTTCTAAATTGTCTAATACGTTCAATAAACTCCCACAAAACTCAGTATTGAGTAAGCCTTTGAGAAATAAACCATGGTGAAAGTTTTCATTTAAATTCATATCTCAAACCTGCGATTTTCAAAAGAGTGTCTAATACGTTCAATAAACTCCCACAAAACTCAGAGATTTAATTGACCTTCACGTTTTAAACCAACAATGTCCAACCGTTTTCGTTGTGAATCATGGAGTTAGAGGGTAGAACTCCTTGGAAAAAGTGTTGTTTTTCACTAATATCTTAAAAACCACTGGTCGTAGAAACTCGAAACATGGCTTATGTTTTTGTGGGGTAATTTCAACACTACCAAGACAAGTTTTATGAAAGTCGGTTCAGCCGTTCTCCAGTTATGGTGGATCATACATACATACACACTTTTTCTTCTTTATATATATAGATTTTACAAAGTATTATGATATTTAGCTTCTGAATATTGCCGGGATATTTACCAACTACAATTTCTGCATGCATTTCCAAAACAAATAAATGAAGATAAACAGAATTATTTCGAATTGAAAAGGAACTGCAAAGAAATATTGTTTATAATTGAAATAGATTAAGCCATTGCAACGTAAAATAAAGCGAAAAAACAATACAATGATTAAAATGTTAAAAGTAATGTAGAACCATTTCTTAGGGCTATTCATGCTTGATTATTCTGCCAACAACCACAAAAAAAACTTTTTCAGTATTGTTAATTGTGCTTGTACCTCTCCTGATGACGCCAGCAAACAATGTAAAAACGTTGTTCAGCTTTTGGATACGGTTTTTACGCCTGGCCATAGCGTATTAATTTCGTTAGTCTGATATAAAATTACTTTGTATGTATTGTATCCAGAAAAATAGATAGTATATAAAAGATTGAATCATAAAATAATATCTACACCCACTTATTTGTCAATACTTGTCTTTTTTAATAAGGAAAATATCAATGTTGTAACGTTAGCGGTTTTGTTAAATCTTACTTAACTCTAAATGACACTATCATGAAATTTCCAGAAAAGTATGTCTTAATTAAGTAGCCAGTAAAACTAACCACGAAAACTTATTGATCCATAATCGTAAATCAGGGATTAAATGCATGTTCTTTAACTTAATGGCGTTTTATTATAAACTCGATATTAAATGATAAGGAAAACTCGGACTGCGATAAAATTGAGTTATAAAGAACTTTATGGATAAATACTTAATTTCGGTATAAAAAGAGGTAAACCATTGATAGCCGAATATAAGTATAGAAAATTTAAATAAATATGCGGGTATTTTAACTGCGGTCAATTTACTAATATTATGTTTTACATTAGAATTTCTATATTTTTTCTACATTTTAAAAAGTATATATTGCTTTATAAAAGAAGATGATAGATTTTTGATGAAATAAAACAACAGCTTTATTTTAAATCTTGTCAACATCGAATTGTAGGAAGCATTTCTAGAAATAGTATTTAAAATGAGCTAAAATCACTCTAGCAATGTCGTTTTTACGAGAAGTCACTGCAGTGAATACTACGTATATGTGGAAAGTATTCAATCAACAGCTTTATTTGAAATCTCATCAACAACGAATTATAAAAAGCTTTTCCAGAAATAGTATTTAAAATGAGCTAAAATCACTCTAGCAACGTCGTATTTACTAGATGTCACTGCAGTAAATACTACGTATATGTGGAAAGTATTCAAACAACAGCTTTATTTTAAATCTCATCAACAACGAATTATAAAAAGCTTTTCCCGAAATAGTATTTAAAATGAGCTAAAATCTTTTTAGCTATGTTGTATTTACTAGATGTCAATGCAGTAAATACTACGTATATGTGGAAAGTATTATAATTGAGTCTGAATATTTACACTCAAGTTTGCAACGTATTGACGATGTATTATAACGTGCAAGAACCAGTTATAGTACACCAAAACAAGGATTAACTATTCTAACTTGATATCTGTCCATGTGTATTCTATCTTGATATTTGTTGGTTTATGTGTGTGTCAGCGCATAAGAATTACTGCTTCTCTAATGTTATTTGATGGTATTACATGGAATGTAAATAAGTATGTCAAGAAATGTGTACCTATTTCCACATATCTGCACATTCCTTGTTGCACAGTCTTTGGGATTTACTAACCTTTGTACAATGTCTTCATTATTTCTTGGTTACCTTGAAGTTTCTTTACTGTAAAAGAATAAGTTAACATCTTATTGCTTTCTTTTAGGAAAGGCAAAGCTTTCTGAGCCAAGAAAACTCTCAAGAAGAGAATTCCTGAAATTACAATTACAGGCATCTAACCTAAAAATCTCCTTTTGCGAGCTCTAAGATCCACTTATATTGGAACTGTTCACTCGTTTTCACTCAGTTAGATTTATAGGAACTGTTCACTTAGTTAGATTTATAGGAACAAGGCATTAATCCTAAGAGTGGGTGAATACCATACTCAAGATTCCATACAATAATACACTAGCTTCATCTTAAAGAAGCAGTCGTGTTTATAATAGCAGCAGAGACCAACATATTGCAATCCGGTCAAATTCCAAAGCTGCAACAAAAAATGTTCTTATTAAATTAATTATTCAGCATGACAAGTTTATTCGTCTTATAGTCCGGCTGGAATTTTTCAGCGTAAAAGAAAACTGGTTGCATATATTTTAGAGCGTAGCTCGAAAAATACCTGCATTGTTATGGAATGTAGCACTTTTCAATAGTTATGGCTTACTATGGTGGATTGAGTTTAGCAAGAATTGAAAGGTCAGAAAGAGATGTTTTTAAAAAGCTCATAACTATTGATAAAAACTCTATAAAATTATGCTTATTTCTAATATCTACTGTCAGGTTTTATGTGTATTTTATCTAACAAAACAAATTAAACACTCGTACTACACTATGGGAAAATCATCCTTATGCATATGTATTTTAGGGTAAAAGTGATAAATCCGGTGATTATGCATAATCGATGGTTAGTATGCATAATCACCTGTCATCTTGGTAAGTTTGATAAATTTATTTACTATATTGCGAAATTAATCACATTTACCGGTGATTATGCATACTCGCCAGTTCGCATTGGTAAATCTGATAAATCGCACTTAATTAATAAAATTTAGCGGACATTAAGCATAATCGTAAGTCTTGGGTGGTAAATTTGATAAATATGCATTTTCGTCGAGTAACCTTTACCTCAACGAGATTAATTTAATCTTTTCTCCGATAAAAGTCTGTACCACTGTTACTTTGTGAGTAAATCTTCCATTTTGGAATTGTTTTCTTATCTCTCTTACTTTTTACGAACAGTTGTATAAAGGTAAGAATTATTTATTTATGATTATATTTTGTTAAATATAATTATCTCCCTATCTAAGAATAAGAATTTACCGTTTATGCTACAATTATAGCACAATGTAATTAATAAGCTATTAATAAGGTAATTAATAAGGCAAGCAATGGCATAACTAAGAGGAATTGCGAGTCGTTCTTTTCCCGGACACCATATTTGGAAGAGGTGGCAAATTTAACACATGGCATACTGATGGTTGTATATTGATGGTGCCACATTGCATATTGATGGCGACATATTTGGAAGAGGTGCAAAATTAACACATTGTATATTCATGGTTTGTTAAACATTATTCAAATAATGAATTATGTAGAAATTGTTAAAATTCATTTTGTTAAAACAGTATAAATGTTTGCATGTTTATTCAGATACATAATAAAAATATACTAAATTATACACTTGTT
Organism: Amaurobius ferox; assembly: GCA_951213105.1. Taxonomy (NCBI): domain Eukaryota; kingdom Metazoa; phylum Arthropoda; class Arachnida; order Araneae; family Amaurobiidae; genus Amaurobius; species Amaurobius ferox. Next base: position 38,518,662 of record OX578147.1, on the reverse strand, counting down.
GCAAAAAAAAAATTTGCAACCATAAAGAAGAAGGATCATGCTTAAAGCATTGATTATGAAACACTTTCCAACTTCAATGCAATTTTATTTAAAAAAGTCTAAAATGCAATACATTCCTCGGTTATATTTTAAAACTTATCACAATACTACATTAATTTATTATATATGAAAACTTAAACCTTCATTGAAAAAAATAAACTTCATTCAAATGACGGCATTGAAATATAAATTGCCTGGTTTAAATATCACAAAAATGCGATACATTCCACGGTAATATTTTTAAAACTATCATAATACTACGATAATTTATTATATTTGAAAATTTAATCGCAAACAGCTGAAATTAATTCAAATGACGTCATAGAAAAAATAACACGCCTTGATCTCTCTATAAAAACAGCATTTCATTCATAACTTTCTCCCATTCATTTCCTTCATCACAATACCATAATAATTTATTTTATTTAAACATTAAGACCATGGAGCTACAAGTAATTAAACTCTATGCTTAAAACTTCATCGAAAAAAATCGTCCTTCTCTTTATAAAATCAATTAATATTTCATTCATATCAGCCATGCAGACTCCATGGGCTAAATTATTTTGTGTTAAAGAAATATAGCAATTCTAATACAACTCATTCTACATATTTTGCAGTTTACATTTTACATATGTGAAAAATAGTTTTCGTTGTAGAAATAATCAAATTTGGATAATCATTTGAACTCAAATATATTGTGTTTGCGTTGTTTCAGTTTGTAGATGCACAGAATTTAATCAAAAATAAAGTAGTTTTAGGACGGATACAACACTCAATATGAATTAAAAATAGCTTAAAAAATCACGATTTTGAAACAGGATGGATGCCATATATCATTTTGAAGTGGGTCATGTGATCTTTTTATTTCATGGTCACGTGATCGTTTCATATAAGAGGTGTAATTAATATTTTAATTTTTATTTAAAAAACTACTGAGTATATTTCGCTGATTTTTTTTTATATATTTTATGGAACAATTTAAATATTACATAAAATTTTCGAAGCAATTTATGAATTTTAAATCCGCTTAAGAATTTTTTGAAAAATTAGGTCCCATAGGGCTGAATGTATTTCATTTTCTCAACCTGACTTCAACCCAAAACTAATAAGGTGATATTATTCATTTATATTCCTATAGGTCCTACAGACCGTCTAAACAACATACTAAAATTTCATTTTGATTAAGTCATTTTTACGGCAGTTATCGTGCTAACGGACAGACATATAGACAGACAGAATGAACAAAGTCATAAACACTTTTCAACTTTGTTGTAAAGTGTTAAATATTGAGTTACAGCCACGAAATCGACATACAAATGTCATTTAAAGAATTATGCAACTGACTCAACTGCCAGAGCCAAAGATGTTACAGGGCTCAAACGACACACGTGAGAACGACGCATTGTTCAGAATTTGGACGACCGGTGTTTTCACTCAAGGTTAATTGGAACTTGAGTTCATGTTTTGATACTGTAAGTAGTGTACAAAGTTTTGAGAAGTACTTGGCTACGAATAATTGTCGGATTTAGAGAGAGTTTGTGTTATGGGCCCAAGGGAAGCTGTTGATCTAACAGACGTATCAGATTCCATCTTGGTCAAAGCGACATGATAGTTGATCGGTGTTGGCAACACTGGATCGTAGAAGGTACATGTAACAGTCGCAGTGGCTCAGAACGCCTCAGACAGAAAACTGATAGAGAAGATCGTGTAGTCAGGAGAGGAGCCGCTTCCCCATCAGTGGCGTCGCTGTCAGCCATTTGAATGAAATTGCTATCCCCTTATGCATCCTTATCAAATGATATTGTGGCGTATTAAAAAAATCTGATGTGGGCAACACATGACTTTCCTTATATAATGTAATGAATTTACTAATTTAACAGTAAAAAAATAGGATTTTCTTATAGTAGATACTAATATTCTCTCCACGATATTGAATTTTCGGCAATTTGTCGTCATTTTCATTGATTTAGCATCATTTTTATCCATTTGGCGAGATTTTCATTAATTTGGCAACATTTCAAAAAAGTCGCCAAGTTGGCGTCATTCCGCCAAATTCGTCGCTAAAATCTCGCCAAGCGTTATGCACTAAGAAAAAAGTTATTCTTACAGCAGATAAATGACTATTGGCGTTCAAATACAAAAGTATTATTCAAAATATATTTTTTCATGAATGGAACGAGCTAGATCCACGAGAATGATGTCACTCAATTTATCGCATGGTATTACATATGAAAAGTGAACATGTTTCTCAATAGGAATTTTTTTTTAATGTGACTTTTTCATAATTTTTTTGAAAAATGTGCAATATCTCGAGAACGGTTCATGTTAGCGCTCTAAAATTTATGCCAATCGTTTTCTAATGAAAAATCACATAAGAAATGTCTATTTGCGTAACTTTATTAGCGGTTTTGATTTCTTGACGATTTTTTCAAAATTTCATTCAAAAATTTAGGGGGGTTTTGAACATTCGATTACGTATAAAAACAATAGGCTTCCAGTGTTTACGGATTGTGATTTTTGTACCAAATTTGGTTCGAATCGGTCCATTCGTTCGTCAGTTATCGCCTCCACAGGCTCACTGACACACACACACACACACACACACACACACACACACACACACACACACACACACACACACACACACACACACACACACACATACTTTCACACACACACACAGACATCACGTCAAAAATGCTTGATTCGTGATCAGGGATGCTTGAAACGTGCTCTCCCGTCGAAAACTCGAATTCGAATTTTCGACCCCGTCACAATACTTTCCTTATACATTATGTATATAAGGAAAGTAAAAATTGATTATTTTAATTTTAAATTTCTTAATATAATGGTTACAACAACATGGTCACAAAACTCCGTCAAGTTAATTGAAATAAGGGTGGCCGTGAATTTAACGTACGACATTGCAAAAGTGAAACCCACCTAGTTGATTTACTGTGTTGCTCGGAGTTTCTGAAAAGCAACTGATTAATAGACGTAAAATATAAATTAACTGATATAAGTGACGAGACAAAATTTTGGAAAATTAAAGTTTATCAAAATATTCTTATTAATATTCATATTTTGTCATTCAATGTTATTTACAATGATTATCAGCTGTTACCTAATAATTACAAGTAAATATTTTACCTGGCAATGGGAAGTTGTGATACAGTGGTAAAATAGTAATTAAGTGAACTAGGTACAGACTAAAAGTCAGCGTTCAAAATACTGTCTCAACTATTACATGTAAAATATTATCTGGGTCATCATTGGTGCATCTCGTAGGGCATGAGCTCTTTGTCCTGTGATGTTAGAAATTTCTGTTGGAATTCTGCATAAATTTCTAAGAGCATATGCTCTCACAATTTTAACGAGGCTGCACGCTCTCATACTCGAAGTATATATAAGTATATTATGTAATGTAGAAACATGTAATAGAAATTAAATTGATAGCATCATCTTCATCTACAACATCAACTCGTAATTCGCAATAACGAGATTGTAATGAATTATTTTATTTTGGCTGGTTGTCTTTCTATGATTATGCTGCAAGTTGCCAGTGGTTTTTGAATCTGTGTGTTTATTGTAATATTGACAATTAAAAAAAATATTACCGATAATAACGCATGAATGATTTCCATCGATAAAAACATTATATATAATTTGAATATATAGAAGTAATGAAGAGAAGATCAAAGCTAATTTGAGGCGGATGAGAGAGATATGTCTTTACATTATATGCATAAACAGCCAGATTGATTATAGAGTTTAAAGACAGTAGGATTTCAAATTCAAAATTTCATTAATCTGAAACAGTTAACGTTATATTTCAACAAGAAAGATCAATCATGCTTAAAGCATTGATTATGAAACACTTTCCAACTTCAATGCAATTTTATTTAAAAAAGTCGAAAATGTAATACATTCCTCGGTAATATTTTAAAACTTATCACAATACTACATTGATTTATTATATTTGAAAACTTAAACCTTCATTGAAAAAAATGAACTTCATTCAAATGACGGCATTGAAATATAAATTGCGTGGTTTAAATATCTCAAAAATGCAATAAATTCCACGGTAATATTTTTAAATCTATCATAATACTACGATAATTTATTATATTTGAAAACTTCATCGAAAACAACTGAAATTAATTCAAATGACGTCATAGAAAAAATAACACACCTGGATCTCTCTATAAAAGCAGGATTTCATTCATAACTTTCTCCATTTCATTCATCACAATACTATAATAATTTATTTTATTTAAAAATTAAGACCATGGAGCTACAATTCATAAACTTTATGCTTAAAACTTCATCGAAAGAAATCGTCCTTCTGTTTATAAAATCAATTAATATTTCATTCATATCAGCCATGCAGACTCCATGGACTGAATTATTTTGTGTTAAAGAAATACAGTAATTCTAATACAACTCATTCTTCATATTTTGCTGTTTACATTTTACATAGGTGAAAAATAGGCTTAGTTGTTGAAATAATCAAATTTGAATGAGAATTTAAACTCAAATATATTGTCATTGTGTTGTTTTAGTATGTAGATGCACAGAATTTAAGCAGAAATAAAGTAGTTTTAGGATGGATACAACACTCAATATGAATTAAAAAGAACTTTAAAAAATCACGAATTTGAAACAAGATGGATGCCATATATCATTTTGAAGTAGGTCATGTGATCGTTTCATATCATGGTCACGTGATCGTTTCATATAAGATGTGTAATTATTATTTTAATTTTTATTTAAAAAACTACTGAATATATTTAGCTGAATTTTTTTTTATATATTTTATGGAACAATTTGACTATTACCTAAAATTTTCGAAGCAAATTGGGAATTTTAAATCCGCTTAAAAAATGTTAGAAAAATTAGGTCCCATAGGGCTCAATGTATTTCATTTTTTCAACCCGGGTTCAATCCAAAACTAATTGTGTGATATTATTCATTTATATTCCCATAGGTCCTACAGACCGTCTGAACACCATACTAAAATTTCATTTTGATTAAGTCATTTTTACGGCAGTTATCGTGCTAACGGACAGACAGACAGACAGACAGACAGACAGACAGAATGAACAAAGTCATAAACACTTTTCAACTTTGTTGTAAAGTGTTAAAAAGAGAAAACCACTTAAATTAACCTTAAAAGCCCACCCAAAAGTAGCAATTCAATATTGGCAGCCAATAGAGGAAATATTGGACCAATATGAAAGAGTGGATATTTTGACGGAATTGGCCCAATATTGGTTTAGGAAATTAGGACAATATTACGCCAATATTAGGGTTTCGTAGAAAATATTTCCAATGTAACACTAATATTGGCGTAATATTGTAACGAAAATATTTAGCCAATATTAGAGGCCAATGTAAGCCCAATATTTGCGCAATATTAGGATTACATTGGACATATTTCCAATGTAATGCCAATATATACAACAATATTGGTCCAATATTAGACCGATATTAAATGCTATTAGGGGTCATATCTATCCTACAGCAGGAATGTGGACAACGGTCATAAAAAATGGATGGTTCTGGTAATTAAATTAGAACATAATAAAGAAGAAACAAATCTATTGCAAATAATGAATATAGCCGATTTCGGTAAGTAAATTATCTTCTTTTATCTGAAAATAATATAAATTAAAATCGATGTCGATAGATTTCCAAGCCATAAAAGTGAGTACCTCTGATATAAAAAAATCTAATGTGGGCAGCACGTGACTTTCCCTGCAGAATTATATTCACGTTTGTTTTATTTTAATTAAATTTAATTCACTTTTAATTCAAATTTCGTTCTCATTTGGTAAATGGACTTATTTTCAAAATTGTTGCAGAGAAAATACGGAAAAACTAAAATATGTCGAGAACGGCTAGTCCTGGTGTAACAGGGTTGGTCTTATTCTTTTCATCGCTAAAAATTACGTATAAAATAAGCAGTTAATGGATATATTTAAGCCTACGTAGATTTTATTTTAGATTTCGACGATTTTTGAGGGTTATTTTTCAAAAAAAGGCAGGTTATTTCTTTTTGAAACATACCAAAATCTAATTAGCACCAGGGAAACTTACAAGGGACTTCTCTACCGAATTCTGTGAAATTTGGTCCATTAGTTTTTCAGCTAGGGTGGATAAAGGTTTTTGCAGGCCATTTCGCAAAAATAGGCGGATTCTTTTATCCTCAATCGTACCCAAAACTAATCAGCACCAGATTCACCCACAAGTGAATGACCTACCAAATTTTATGAAATTCGGTCAATTAGTTTTTTTAGTTAGAATGGATACATAATCTGCACAGACAGACAGACAGACAGACAGACACACAAACAGACACACACACAGACACACAGACACACACACACAGACGTCACGCTAAAAATAGTTTTTCGTATTCTAGAGGTCCTGAAACGTGTAGATCCTTCGAAAACTCGATTTGCAATTTTCGGTATAATTCCAATACTTTCTTTATACATTACCAAGTACTGCAGGGAAAGTAATAAAGAAATGTACGCACAAGCATTTAAAGTACAGGAAAATAGTGCACACCTTTCAGCGGCTTGAGAAGCCAAGAGAAGAACAAATATGCTCGACATTCAAGAAATTGTGTTCTAAATATATGTTTTGAACCCTACGGTACATGTTTTTGGAAACAAAGTCTTCGACGATAAGATATAATAAAAATTGGAGAAAATTGAATTATTGAGTAATACGACTAACTTGAAATATGAAAAAAATTCATACGAAAAGTAAATATGATATTGGAATTCGAAAAATAAAATAATATGAAAATAATAGTAGATTCAATCAAACCTGAGAAACTCTCAACATTGCTCTTAAAGTCCACATGTTTATATTGCATTATTACTTTGCTTTCAGTACGTTGTTGACATGGATTGAAAAATATTTCAATAAAGTTGAATTTTTGAAACCGAATAATACTGTACGTTAAGATATCCTATAACATGAATCAATTATTTTTGGAGTGATGACTCTGTGTGTGATACTATATATAAGTCCTCCAGTCTACAAAATTTTTTATCAGATGTTCGATAAATTTGATGCTTTTGGTTATTTCCGCATTGGTGGGTTACTGATTGGATATTGGTAAATATTTTAATAATGACCACTAGTTTGGACTCATCAATAAATATTAAAATATGATTCAGCAAATTTTGTTTTATTTTGTAAATGTAAAATTTAACAAGCAATTAATAATATAATCCCACAGTTAGGAAATATTCTGCTCATTTTTACTTTCTTTTATATACATAATGTATAAGGAAAGTATTGTGACGGGGCCGAAAATTCCAATTCGAGTTTTCGACGGGAGAACACGTTTCAAGCATCCTTGATCACGAATCGAACATTTTTTAAGTGATGTCTGTGTGTATGTATGTGTGTGTGTGTGTGTGTGTGTGTGTGAGTGTGTCAGTGAGATTGTGGAGACGATAACTAACGAACGAATGGACCGATTCGAACGAAATTTGGTACTAAAATCACAATTCGTAAACACTGGAAGCCTTTTGTTTTTATGCGCAATCGAATGTTCAGAACTCTCCTAAATTTTCGAGTGAAATATTGAAAAAATCGTCAAAAAATCAAAACCGCTAATAAAGTTACGCAAATAGACATTTCTTTTGTAATTCTTCATTAGAAAACGATTGATATAAATTTTAGAGCGCTAACATGAACCGTTCTCGAGATATTGCACATTTTTCAAAAAGTTATCAAAAAGTTATATAAAATAAAAAAAAAATATTTCCTATTGAGAAATATGTTCACTTTTCATATGTAATTCCATGCAATAAATTGGGTGACATCAATCTCGTGGATCTAGCTCGTTCCATTCATGAAAAAAGATACTTTAAGTAATACTTTTGTATTTGACGCCAATAGTCATTTATCTGCAGTACGAATAACTTATTTCTTCGTCCATAACGCATGACGAGTTTTTAACGACGAATTTGACGGAATGTCGCCAACTTGGCGACATTTTTAATTGTTGCCAAATTAACCAAAAATTGCGCCAAATTGATAAAAATGACGCTAAATCAATGAAAATCACGACTAATTGAAGAAAATTCAATATCTTGGAAAGAATATAAGTATCTACTATAAGAATAACATTTTTTTAACTGTAAAAGTAGTAAATTCATTGTATTATATAGGGAAAGTTATGTGTTGCCCACATCAGATTTTTTAATTTTTACGAGTTGACATCTTTTAAACAGATAATAAGTTATCATATAAAAAATAAAGATATTTAAAACCTTAAATTTTTGTATTTTAATCAAAACTATCAAAAATGTGAAATCCCATAAATAACAAAATTTATTTAGAAAAAAATGTTTTAATTCTTGCGTTATATGTAATTTTCAATTAAACAATTAACGCAATTACAATTACAAAGCTTCGAAAAATATTGTTCCAGATATAAGACATTTTTTGAAATCATATCGTATTAACGTCTCGACTTCCGAAAATATAATGAAAATATTTAAAACTGTAAATTTGATTAAATTTTAAATAAATACGTATCTTATACATTAAGAACTCTGATAAAACAAATATATCCCTTTTTAAAAATTATACAGATTTCTACAGTGAGATATGCTCTATTAAGACCGATAATAATCCTTCGATATATTTACTGCACTGTAAAAGTATATACCTATTGTATTCTGGCCTTTGTCAAGCATGTCTGATACTTAATTTTGTCTTATACTTAATTTAAAACCTCCTAAAAATTGTTGTTGTTCTTGAGACCCAGACCCTCCAAAATACCAGAAAGTTGTAAGAAAACTGTTTGGACGGCCGGGAAGAGACACACAATTTAGATCGAAACCCAGTGTAGGAGACGTCCACAGGGATCACGCCCTCCTTCCCCTAACACCAACCTCTCGGAAGGACTTTCGGACCCACATGTTTAAGGTGATCGTACTCCGAGTGAATGCGGCAGCAGTTTTGGCAGCGGAGGGAATCGGATCTGGGCCTACCAAATGCAATTCCCGCGCGCTAACCACTGGGCTACCGCGCCCCCTCCTATAGATAGTGTAAACCCAAAAGTAGTGCACATCTTATTTTAGTATCAGAATAAAAATAAAAAGATAGGAAATGTTTATTTACTATACTATACATTTTTATCTAATCCATTTAATTCATAATTTACAACGACGAATTTGTAAATTTTTGAATGGTATAATTGTTAATGGTATAATCGTTAAGAAAATATGTTCTTGATGATAAGGGGAATTAATAATGGAATAAAACAGATACATGAGAAAGCAAAATTACTCAAAATATCGGAAATATGTTTCTCTCTTTGTTATAAACGGAAAGGTAAAAAGTTGAAATTGGAATAGAGGAACAGCAAGAGACCGAAAAGTAAATTGAATCTATAGATTATACGTTATTGCTTTTGACATCCATAAATATTTTCTTTTTCTTATCCTATATTCTTTATTTTTGTTTTTCATATAATATAGTGTATGCATTAAAGAACAGTTTTAAGGGTTCTAAAAGACGATATACGATTTCCAGTGGATTTTAACGTTTGATCATCCTAGGATACAAATTAACTATTTGGTGTTTGTGCATGCAATGTGTTTAGATTTTACCTCAAGATCTATATCAAAAATGTGAGAATCAAACATGAAAAATGAAAACACATATTTTAATTTAAATGGGTCCCGCCCCTACTCACTACGCGCATCAACTCTGTGATCTCCTGCTAGCATTGGTTTAGATAAAAAATTCGAAGTCTCTGTTGCATATCTGAGCTTTCATATTAGTCTTTATCTTAAATTTCAGAAATGTACATTCTGCCATCTATAGTAGCTATAGAACGTTTTCTGTTTCTGTAAACAGACAGCATGCTGAAAGTTATAACAATTAGAATCATGTAAAAATATTTTATTTAATTATTTATAAGAATAAAAAATAAGATGTATAATTGTTAAATGAATTAATAATTACATTTTAATAGTAATTATTCAGGGCAATTATAGTTGCGGAATTCTCTGTTTATAAGGATCAACAATATAACATTATTGGACTTCAGTCCTGGGCCCTCTGTGAGACTTCTCCGCCAGCAACCAGTCATAGAGAAGTTGAGAGCCGCGTCTGACCACATGCATAGTAAATTAGATATTGAGTTTCTATTCAAGTAATTCAATATATTGCAGCATATATAATTTACGAAATTAAAGGTGCCAATATGTATCAAACATCAAGTGATGATCCCATCAATTTATTCCTAAAAATTGATTCTTATGAAAAATTCATTAAACAAAAAGGATCGAGTTTTCATTAGAAATATCAACATCTATAGACCAATTTTTATGATTATCATAAGCTCGTCAATATGAAATAGCCAATACATTCAATGGAATTAATTTGTTACGTGCAAGAAACTTGGCATTATTTTATGGGAACACATAGGCAGGTTCTTTATATATGGTTTATTATTATTGTGGCACATATAAAGTGATTTCTGCCATTGGAGGTATAGGCTATTCCATATTAACGGGTATATAATAAACACGAAACGCGTCCATGAATGTTGTTATCAGCCACAGAAAAGTGGTCCTAGCATGGCACACCCCAATTTTGAACACCCACTACGTATTTATTCTTGTTTTTGTTTTTGAAAAGATTTTAAATAACTTTTGGAATATGACACAGATTCATGTTTCAGATTTTAAAATTACCTATTTTACTGATTTCGTTGTAGTGCATTCTTCTTTTTATACAAAAAACGTATTCGCACAGAAAGGAACATAAAAGCTGGATCTTCTGAATTACTTTCAGCTAAACTATAGCACTTACAACACCCTAAACATATAAATAATTTACTTTAACACAATTACTGCTTTAATCATGAAAAATGACCTAAGACTATTGATCAAATTGGCTGGTGTAAAGTAGCTAAAACTAAAGATCTCAGACCGCACGTTTCACCCAAAAATTTCGAGTAGCTATTGTTACGGCTGGCCTGATAGCTACAACTGTAATTCGTTTCAGATCTGGTTTCTATTGTGAATATTAAATTCATTGTAATTAAAAAATACTTTGGGGTAGCATTGGCGATTTAAGCGCCTGGTTTCCTGGATTGTGAACAGTTATATCAGCTATACCACTTCAGTCACACTACTTCACTACCAGCTACACGATTTCAACGATACTACTTCACTATCAACTAAACAACTTCACTATCAACTAAACCCCTTCACTATCAACTGAACTACTTCACTATCAACTGAACTACTTCACTATCAACTAAAGCACTTCAGCCATGCCACTTTACTATCAGCTATACCACGTATATTTAAAGGGCTTACTTAGAAATTTATATTTCCTTACAAGTGCTTTCTGCCATTGGAAGTACAGGCTATTCCATATTGACAGGCGTATAAGACACCCGAAACAGACCAGGAATGCAGTTATCAATGGCAGCTTGGTATTAACATAGCACACGCCCATTGTAAACATTCATTAAATAAAATAGTTTTTGCTTTTTTACAAATAGTTTAAATAACTTTTTTATTTGGTACAGATCTACGTTTCAGATCTTAAAACTATTATTTTTACAGCTTTCTTTGTCGTGCATTCTACTTTTTATTAAAAGTTCGTATTCGATATGAACGGGGAAAAAATTCTGGATATTCTAAATTGCTCTCAGAATGACATTCATATATATATATATATATAACACCCTATATATGTAAATAATTGTCTTGAATACCATTTTTTGTTTTTAGCTCTAATACAATAACTTAAAATCACTGTTCAGACGGGTCGATGTGGCGTAGCTAAAAGCGAATTCCATAGACCGTACGCTTCACCCAAAGGTGTATGACTAGTAGCTATTGGTACGACCAGCCCGGTAGCTACAACTGTAATTCGTTTCAGCTCTGGCTTCTAATGTGAATATTAAATACATTTAAATTAAAAAGCACTTTAAGACGGCATTGGGTATCGAACATCTGGTTTCCTGGGTAGCGCGCAGTTATTACATCAGCTATACCACTACAACCATACGAATTCACTATCAGCTATGCCACTTCAATCATGCCACTTCCCAATCAGCTATATCATTTCATCCATGCCACTTCACTATCAACCATATTACTTTATTCAATGGGCTTACTTAAGCCCTTTGAATTTTCTTACAACTTATATATTATTATCATACAAAATGTTAAGCTCTAACCAGAAATGTATATTTAGATATAATAAATGATAAAACTGATTAAAATACCAATACACAGCAACACTAACGTTAATTGCGATTTAAATGACACATTATTTGCTTTCAATATATTATATAAAAGCAATGTCTTAAAATATAGTTCAAAATAGCAATTCAGCATCAAAATAGATGAAAGTAAAAATGAAGTATATACAAGTTTTGGTAATTAAATAACCAGAAGTGTAAAGTTTTATTATTGATAAAGCTAGTCAAAATCCTGATATCGTACACCATGCACGTCAATTACGGATTAGATTGTACATTATTTTACCATTCAATGAATTCCGTAAAAGTCAATATCTTAAAATCTAGCAGAAAATAACAATCATATAGAAGTGAGTTGTAGTATTTGATATATAACAATAATAGTAACGTTTTCGTTATAAAATAAAAAAAAATGTAAATTTGGATACAGTAAAGGATAAAGCTCGTCGAATCAGCAATATAAAACAAAATATTCATCTATTGCGGATTAGATGGTACTATATTTTACAATTTATTGCACTTAATGGAAGACCATGCATTTATATATAGTCAAAAATAACAATCTAATGATATTGAATTATGGAACAAGATATATTCTAATACAAAAGCGTAGGTTGTAAAATAAGTAGAATTGTAAATTTAAATATCGTTAATGATAAAGCTGGTCCAAAACTCCTATATGTTATAAGATATTTGTCAATTGCGGATTAGATGATGCACTTTTTCCTCTTCACTGTACTTTTTAGAAGAGAATAACTTAAAATGTAGTCAGAAATAACAACTCCATGAAAGTGAATTACAGAGCCAGAGATGTTACTTATCAGATCAAAGATTTTTTTCAAACAGAAAGGAATAAGCAGCTTAGAGATTCGGACGGAAAATAAAACGCATGGTAAAATCAATTGAATCTGTGGATTTTCCGTGATTGCTTTTGACATCCACAAACTTGTGTTTTGATATGTATTTTTGATTTCCTTATTTTCTATCAGAACTGCTTATTTTCCAGGGAGTAAAGAAAGAAGTATTTTATGTGAAATCGGGATAAAGCCAGATCAAATAGCAAACTAATATATGTTTTAAGGGAAGAAACCTTAAAGTTAAATAGAATTTAATTATCTTCATTGCTATAAAACATGCACTCTCAATTTTGCATTATATATGGAAGTCGATAATTTTAGATACTTAATGTCAAATTGTTGTGGATCACCTATTATTCACACAATTATATATACACCGTATGGTCAAAAGTATCAGAAGACTTTGGATGTTAGAATGTTTTTCGAATTTCTAAACAAATACATGGCGAAATGATCTGTAACATTGGCGATATAAAGAACGTGCTTGAACGCACACTTTCCAGTAAAATTTCGGTGACTTGTGCATTTAGGGGACCACCAAGATATTAAAAAGAGGGAATTATATTTGAACACCCTGTATCATAAAAAGCTGGAAATGATTTGTAACGTTCACAAGATAGTTAACTAGCTTTGTTGAATGTGTATAAGCATTTTCGTAAAACGAAAACTTATATTCATGAAGATATAAATGTTTCTTTAAAAAATTGTTACATGTAGTTTTGCTTACAGTATCCATGGGTTTCAATCAGATTTCATGAAACTTACAGAACATTTGTCAACAACCAAGAGAAACATTATACTTCAAATGAAAATTAAACCATTGAATATACGATGAGATATAAACATTTAAAGAAACAAAGTTTTTACTACTAAAGCGAAAAACATAGCAATAGTTTCCTTTCATGATTTTGTTGTGAATACTGCAAAAATTCACTGGAATATCGCGAAAATTCACAAAAATATCGGCAATATACTGATCAGTTTTCTCTGTCTCTCTGAAAATACCTGATGATAAGAGGGTTTCCACAAATTGATATTTTGCAAATTCACTGGAGATCCCTGAATGAACTAGTTCAATTTTATGCAAATAATGATCAAAAGTCTCCGGCCACCTCTGTACTTGGTGGATTCTGTCAGTGACATCAAATTTCTAGCTATCAGACAAGTACAAAAGAAGTCAGACGTGTTAGCACATTTAATTTCAAAGCTAGAAAAGAAAGGAGGAAAATGGAGAAAAATGCGAGCAAATGGGTTTGAACGTAGTGAAATGATTGGTTGTCATCGCTGTGGAAAATCTGTTCGTGAGATTTCTGTCATGTTACAGTGGCCCTTTCCACCGTAAATGATGTTGTCGTGAAGTAGAAAAGTACAGGAGCTACAACTGTGAATGCACGACCTGGTTATCCATTCCGTCTAGTAGAAAGCGACCGCAGAGTTCTGCAGAGCTTTGAAAGTGAATCGCATGCAATCGGCGGAAATAGTGTGTTCAGAATTTCAGAAAGCCTCTGGATGCAACGTCAACACAATCACATTTTGTCGAGAATTGCGAAGTCTTAGTTTTCATGGGCGAGCAGCTGCATATAAACCAAGCATTAACGCAACCAATGCCAAGATTCGCATACAGTGGTGCAAAGTGCGCAAAAAATGGAACCTTCAGCAATGGCGTCAAGTGTTATGGAGCGACAAATCACGGTACACTCTCTGGCAATCCCATGGTAGAGTCTGGGTGTGGAGAATTCTGGGTGAACGCACTTTATGTGACTGTATTGTACCGTAAGTTAATTTTGGTGGTGAAAGACGGTGGTGAAATGGTGTGAGGCTGTTTCTCATGGTTCGGGCTTGGCCCTCTTATTTCTTTCAAGGGAACTCTGAAGATGGAAGGATATCTTAACGTATTGGACAATTCCATGCTGGATGCATTGTGGCAACAGTTTGGAGTTGGTCCATTCTTGTTTCAACAATACCGTGCTCCTGTCCACAAAGCACTGGTTGTGCAGAGCTCATTTGCTGACATGGATGTTGAGAAATTGGACTGGCCTGCTCAGAGCCCTGACCTCAATCCCATAGAACACATATAGGATGAATTTGAACGTCAACTACGAGCTAGGCCAAAACGCCCCACATCGGCAGCAGAGCTGACAAATATTCTTTTGAAAGAGTGGCTTTCAATTCCTGCTGCAACATTCCAGAAACTATTGAGTAGCCTCCCAGATAGAGTGGCAGCAATCATTGCAGCAAAAGGTGCCCCACTTCATAATAATTTGTGGCTTTTCTGAACGGAAAGCAAAACATACAGGTGTCCGGCCAGATCGTGTATGTGCATTTAGTATATTAGTTAATTGTATTTACTCCAATTTAACTATCTAACGATTTACGATTTAAAATTTCAATTTGTGGAAGCCCCCTTATAATCCAGGCACTTTCAGAGAGTCAGAGAAAGGCTGATCACTATATCGTCCATATCTTTGTGAATTTACACGTTATTTTAGTGGAATTTCTATAAAAGTTGCCTATAAAAGACAAAATCATGAAAAAAAACTATTGCTATGGTTCGCGCCTGCGCAGTAAAAACTTAGTTTTTTCTAATACTTATATCTCATCGTATATGCAATGCTTTAATTTTTAATTGAAAATGTTTTTCTTGGACGTTGACAAATGTTCTGTAAGTTTCGTGAAATTTATTGAAACCTATGGATATTGTAAGCAAAAAACATGTAACAATTTTTTTTAAGAAACGTTTATATCTTCATGAATATACCTTTTTTTTACGAAAATGCCTATAGGCATTGAACAATGCTAGTTAACTATTTTGTGAAAGTTACAAATCATTTCCAGCTTTTATGATACAGGTTGATCAAATATATATTTTCCCATTTTTTTATATCTTAGTGGTCTTCTAAATGCATAAATCACATTAACTGTACTGGAAAGTGTGCGTATAAGTATGTTCTTCATATCGCCAAAGTTACAGAACACTTCGCCAAGTATTTGTTTCGAAATTCGAAAAGCATTCTAACATCCAAAATGTCTGTATACTTTGATCATATTGGTTATATATATATATATATATATACTGTATATATATATATATACAGTGCCACTGTATATATATATATATATATATACAGTGGCTCCCAAAAGTGTTCGTACACTTTAAAAATTTGTAGAAAAAGCGCTGTTGCTTGTAATTAAATTCGAATATGAAGTTCAATATTTTTTTATATCATCACCATGTGATTCTGAATAAAACCTAACATATGTGTTTTTAAATATTGACTCATTGAAAATTCTAGGAGGCAGAGAAAGAACACGTCAGAAAAGTGATCTTACATCGAAATATTTTCGGATAAATTCATAAATAAAAGTATTGTCTGCCGTTTTTTTTTTATTTTTGCATTTTGGTGACATTTAAAAAATTGTTTGGTTTTAATATGTGCTTGATTACTTCGTAATATTTATAGTATTATTTAAAAATGGCTCGTAGTCATAAGGAAACAACGAACAGCACTCGAAAATTTACTATTTTTCATCAAAATTGTGGGAAATCAGTTCGTAATATCGCTAAATTAGTAAATCTATTCCATTCTCCGGTGCAGTATATGATAAAACGCTGTAAAGAAGAAACGAAAACAAAATAAGAAAAGGTTTTCCGGCAAAGTTAGCTCGTGATCAGAGATTTGTAGTTGGAAAATTTGTGAAAAATCCACGTTTGAGTTCTATAAAAATTTCTACAGAATTTACTGAAACATTTTCGACTTCAATTTCACCTGAAATTGTTCGACGAGTGCTCAGATCAGCTGGATTACATAGGCGTTCTGCCAGAAGAAAATGTTTTGTAAGTCCTAAAAATAGAAAGCTTAGGCTTTCCTTCGCAAAATCAATGATAAATAAGTTTAAGCATTTTATCAATAAGCTCGAAACGTAATGGAATCATATCTTATTTGCAGATTAAAAAAAATTTAACATTATTGGTTCCGATGAGCGCATAATTGTATGGAGAAAAAAAATGAGGAACTTATTACCAAGAACATCGTTGAAACAGTAAACTATAGCGGTGCAGGTGTTCTTGTGTGGGGGTGCATCTCAGCACCAGGACTAAGTAATTTGGTAATTATTGATGGTATAATGAATCATGTTCTGTTATTTATTTAAATATTTTAAAAGACAATTTAAAATTATCACCCCAAAATTTGGGTATTGGAAACAACTTTGTTTTTTTATAAATATAACGATTCTAAGCACACGGCTCTCAATGTTCGCCTCTGGTTTCTCCATAATTGTCCACAAGTTCTGAAAACACCACCTCAGTCGCCGAATAAAAACCCAATAGAACACATTTGGAGAGAACTGAAGGTTCGAGTACGAGGACACGACATTAAAATGAAAAGCGAATTAAAAACAGTAGTGATCGAAGAATGGATGAACGTTGATGCAGAAATTACGAAAAAACTAGTAAAGTCTATTCACAGACGTTTAAAAGCTGTTGTGGATGCTAGAGAATATCCTACTAAGCACTAATTTATCGAAATATTACAATATTTAGCGTATGTAGAGATTATGTTTAATTGTACGAATATTTTTGTGACATTAATATTTTTGGTTACCTTTTGATTATTATTTTTTGACAAAAAAAAGTTTTACTATGCTTTTAAAATATTTTATGTAGTTTTGTTAAGAACAAGTTATAGATATTATTCAAAAGTTCCCATTTTGAAATATTAATAATCTGCTTTAAGCGGGAAAGGGGTGTCGCAATACACCCCTACCATTCTATGCAAATCATATGGTCACTCCTGTTCTCACTTCTCTTTTCAGCTTGTTTATATCCTTATATATATATATATATATATATATATATATATATATATATATATATATATATATATATATATATATATATATATATATATATATATATATATATATATATATATATATATATATATATATATATATATATATATATATATATATATATATATATATATACTGCTGGGCAATTGCTAAGGACGGATGACATTATCACTCATACCCACAAAATAAAAGGACGCCAAATGCGGAAATTAGAATATGTACGGGATTAAATAAGAAGAGGTGTGCGCAAGCAAATTTTTTATTTCCACGCCTGTCCATCACGTGATAGCGCTGATAAGAGATTTAAAGGATTTAACGCAGTTGTTATTTCGCAGTTGTTGTTCCAAGTGAAAGTTTTACGGAAAATGTTTAATTGACGAACTTGAAATGCTCGGTATATCTTCCAAATATCACTTAGATGATTTTACGGTTGGACGTATTATTGGAAAGATCAAAGAAGTGCGAAAAATAACAGATGTTGCCAGGGACTTCGACATCGCCCACAGCGTTGTTTCACTGTTGGAGCAAGCATTTAAAACAAATGGAATGTGTAGCAAACGTCACAGGGGAGGTCGTGTTAGAAGTACGACGCCTGCAGGAGACAGGTCCATTGTCCAATCGGCAAAAATGGACAGCGGCACCACAGCTGAGCAGGTGTCAAATCAGTTTCTTGCTATAAATAGACAGCGAGATCTCCTGAAAAATTGTAGCCATATATTTGGGAGAAGGTGGATTATACGGCCATAGACCTGTTGTGTGTGTCCCATTGTCGAGACTGCACCGTACCGCCGTTTGTAATGGTCTCGTTAGCATGGAAATTGGACCGACTATGACTGTACTTGCGTACTATTTTCAGATGAGAGTAGGTTCAGTCTATCATCGAATTGTAGACGCCAACCTGATATGGCGTGAGAGTGGTACTGCTTATCTTTCAGAAAATATCCAGGAGAAAAAGGGACCTATATCCGACATGCAATATCATGGTATGGACTGGCATCATGATCAATGGCCGCACGCCCTACACGTGGTTGCAACTGGGACTATCTATGACCGGACGACGACACATTGATGAAGTACTACTGCCTCATGTTCGCCTTTTCCGTGGTCCTGTTGGTGATAAATTTGTTTCATGGTCAGCAACGCACCATGTCATCGAACACTCGCTGTTCAGGATTATCTAGTCAGCAAGTGTATTCAATGCCTCGCATGGTCAGCACGTTCTCCAGATCTAAACCCAATTGAAAATGTTTGGGTTGCTTTGGAGAGGCAACTTGCAGGACGAAAATAACCTCCAACAACTAAGAGCACATTCATACGTGCACTGACAGAGGGTGGCATAACCTGCCTCAATAGCTGCTGGTTAATGTTGTGCAAAGCATGCCACAACGTGTGGAATGTTGCATAGCTCTCCACGGTGGACGTAACCCGTACTGACGCCTTTCTCAAAAATGCCTGGTATCGTCCATATGCATTTTTCCATTTCTTCCATTTTTCCATTATGATGTTTCATAACCTTCTGTGTTTTCCAGAACAATAAATGACCTTTAGTCTAATGTTCGAGCAGTGTGACAACAATTTTATCCTGCTGGACCTATACCCCCGCTTAATATTGTGCTACATTGCAATTTGTGATCCGTCCATATCAATTACCCAGCAGTGCATATATATATATATATATATATATATATATATATATATATATATATATATATATATATATATATATATAGATATATATATATATATACATATACATATATATACATATATATATATATAAATATATATATATATATACATATATATATGTATATATATATATATTATATATATATATACATATATTAGTATATATATATATATATACTATATATATATACATATATATACATATATATATGTATATATATTATATTATATATATATATATATATATATATATATATATATATATATATATATATATATATATATATATATATATATATATATATATATATATATATATATATATATATATATATATATATGATATCGATTTCTGATCTCGCACAATTCCTTTATAGAACTCGCGCTAAAGATAAAAATTAGAGGGTATTAGCGGCACAACGTATAAATTTAATGAGTTCCACTAATACGATAATTTACGGCCATGTTTAAATAATTCAATTTAATATGCTTTTGCATTATTCTTGTATGATGCTTTAAGCGGTATTAATCAACGCAACTAAGACTAAACTTTAATGCTTTATTCTCAAAGGTGCGGCATTAATTGCAATCAACGCATTAACAATAATCTTACTAAATTATAAGTCTAAAAACCCAGCTTAAGTACTATTTGTTTTTACTGTATAATATAACACAATATATATATATATATATATATATATATATATATATATATATATATATATATATATATATAAAGAAATACAATCCCAAAAAGTATGAAATTCAAGAAAGAGAAAGGCGCAAATTGCCGCACTATCAGAGTCTTGAAATATAAGATTTAAAATGAAAAAAGAAAATATATAGGTGTAATGATTGTGTTTACAGGGTTGCAGAAAGGTCAAGGGGGATTGCGACCCCTATTTCCTGGTTAGAAGCTAGCTTTGACTTCATGAAAACGCTCCCAGAGACTCTGCACGCCCGAAACAACAATCGATCATGCCCGTGGAGAAAAAATGGCCGAATCCCAGACAACATAAAAATGATCAAAATAACAAAAAAATTGGAAATTTTACTAACCAGCAAGACGAGAATCATGGAAGAGTTGCATAAACGTATAAACTTCGAATAGGAAAGCATACATAAAAAAGTCGAGTCTAACTTATAGAGCCATCTGTTTGTGAAACAATCAGATAATCCTAGGTAAGAGTTGAGTTGTATTGTATGATGTCGGATAAATTAACATAATTTATATCACAATAATTTCTGTAAAAAACATCATAATAGTGCTGTACAAAGCGGAAGGGATATGATTGTTCCCGAGTTCCGTTGATTAAATGTATCATGCATTTATTAAATTCTGTAATAGATGAGTTTAATAATTTGTATCTGTTCAAGTGATTTACGATTAAATTTCGTTGTACGTTTAAACTCAAGTTGGTATTCCAGTGGGTAAAATAATTGATCTTGCAGTCATATAGATGTCTCTTGTCAAATAATTTATAACATAATCTTTGTTCCAAATTATAATAAATAGTGATGTCAGCGAATGTAGGAACAGTTGATTTCCTTGACATCACTATTTATTATAATTTGGAACAGAAATTATGTTATAAATTATTTCTCTTTTCTCATTTCTCTCTGATTATTTCTCTCTCTCAGCATCTTTTTTGTCTCGGGTGAAAAAATGTCCACTTGCTTCCATTGGCTGTTCATCAGTGTGAGGTCGTACTCTGGTTTCATCGGTTGCTATAGATAGAATAAAATTGCTTTCAGTTCTTGGCCTAAGTAAAGTATAAAATCCAACTCACGCACATAATTTTGGCGAAGTGTACTTATTGGAGTCATAACTTTCCGGGCCTAGACTGTCGAAAATGTCTGCGCCATTTTCGACATTTTTTTTTTGTTTTATTGCAAACACCAAGATCTGAAAATGGTGCCTACTGGTCTCACACATACACACACACACACACACACACACACACACACACACACACACATATATATATATATATATATATATATATATAGTTATCCAAATGGAAAAATGGAATACATTACAAAGAAATGTCAAGTACCACAAATTGCCTGGGGGGATTGTGACCCCCACATCCCCAGCCACTTATTATCTATTTAGTAGTATACTAAATTGTATTAGATTTGTATTATATATATATATATATATATATATATATATATATATATATATATATATATATATATATATATATATATATATATATATATATATATATAATTCCATAACATATTTTCATATGATTTTCAAAATTTCTACTCCTTACAGATTTGAGTTTTTAACTTTGATATTTCAGATCTTTCAAAATTGGTCTTTATCATTGCAACAAAAATATAATTTGTCCAAATTTATATCATATCTTTAAACTGATAGCTATAAGACGATATATCATTTAATGAGTGATCAAGTTAGAAAATTCAAATGTGAAAGTAATTCTACCCTCTCCATCTGAATTTTTACTTTTATTTCATTTTTAGGAGTATATCATGACTAATTGAGAGTAAATACATTTTTATCTACGAAATCCAAATTTAATTTCCGAACGTGAACATTTGAAGCAGCCACTTGCTCCTTCAAGAATCATATTACTTTCAAATTATATCTCATTACTTTCAGATCTGTAAAAATATCGCTGTTGAATTTTTCCCTATTCAGAATATTAAGATTGAAGTTTTCTAGCAGTTTTAAGATTTGTTTTATATTGTGATATATTTTAGTCCTATCTTTACTTATGTTCGCATTTATACATATTGTATTTAGAATAAATTGTTCTGTTTAGAGATTGAAAAACTTATGCCTCTCGAATTGAAAGGACTATCGTTTGAAAATTTCAACCAAAGTATCATTTATAAACTGTAACAGTAGATGCTAAAGCCCTTTAAGATGAAGGATAACATGCTATAATTGTGACCATTTAGACCAAATATACATATTTTTAAATATTTTTCTTTTGCCAAGATATGCATAAAAATCATTAGCTACTAAAATTGTATTCTGGTATTAGAAATTCGTCTTTAACCATACGCCAATTACTTTCAATTTTTAAGAATTTACAACATTATTGAGCCCCCTGGAGTAAGCTCGACACCACAACTAGATCTTGGATCTGCATAAGACTCTTAAATACCCAGGCTGACGCAACCGCCATTTGACTCCTTCCATTTCAATCAGATACCATCTGTCTGTGCTATTTGAATGCCGCGTACATGGTATATGGCTGGTATTTGATACGCAAAATACTGTAAAATATGTAGGTGAGTCTGCTTGCAAGAAATTGTACTAATCATTCAAGAACGTATTCAAGAATGTTTTGATTTAGGAGCTTTAGATCTGAAAGGTCAAAACCCAGCCTTCCAGTTGACCCAAAAATTTGAGTCAAACCGTTTGAGTCTGTCGGTTCGTAGTTACCTTAGTTTTACATTTTATTTTCTGTGTTAAGCAATATTTTATCTCCTGTGCTAAATGTAAAATTTTCTCTGCAGCTGATGTGATTGCACTTATTTCACTTTCCCTACTATAGGAAAAATACTGGAATTGTGTCGAAAATAGCAACTCGAGTTTTCGAAGGATCTTTACGTTTTGGAATATCTAGAACTCGAAAAAAATATTTTTAGCAGGAAGAATGTATGTGACTGTTTGTGCAATGCATGCATCCACATTAACTCACTAATTGACCAAATTCCATGAAATTTTATAGGTTAGTCACATATGGGTGAGCCTGGTGCTGTGACTAGATTTCGTTACGATTCAGTATTAAAGAATACGCCTTTTTTTTGCAAAATCGACCGCAAAAATCGCATGTATCCACTCTAGCTGAAAGACTAATTTACCAAATTTCACAAAATTTCGTACATAAGTTGCTTGTATTTTACACTTTGTGCTGATTAGATTATGGTATGATTCGAAAGATAAAAACTGCTTTTCTTATGAAATGATCCTCGTAATTCATCAAAATATAAAATAAAAGATCATGTACGCTCACATGTATCAATTAAAAGCTTCTCTTGTAAGTAATTTATGACGATGAAATGAATAAGACAATATCCATCCCGCAAGGATTAACCGTTCTCGAGATATTTTAGTTTTTTCGCATTTTTGCTACACCGCTTTTGGAAATACGTCCAGTTACAAAAGGAATACAAAAATTGAATTAAAATGCAAATTCAGTGTCATTTTAAATAATTATGTATGTTATATGGTGCAATTAAACTTAATTTAATAAATTATTAATGAAATAGAGGGAAAATGAATTTGAATCAGTAAAGTCATGTGCTGCCCACATCAGAAATTTTTGATATGAAAAAGAAGATTGTTTTTTGAAAAATTTGATTTAAGGATATCGGTGCGAAGACAAACACTTAAAACGACTTTTCAAAGTTATTAAGCGCTTCTACTAATACCAGAATTTCGATTTTGATTTTGACCTCATACGATCCGCCTCAGATTTCTTCTCGATGGAAACATAAAAAAAAATCAGAAATTTGGATTAGGGGCAAGGGTGCAAATCGATAATCAAAGACTGAGAGGGTGATGTATGAAAATTATTGAGCACTTCCATTATAACCAGGACACTGGTGTTGGTGTCACTGGGTCCACCTCGGCTTTGAGGAAAAGGGAAAAATCTGAAATTCCGAAAAATGTAAATAATGTTGATTGTGCTAAGATTTAAACAGAACGCTCAAAATCAATTTTTAAAATTTTGGTGCATTTCCATTCGAGGCAAAATCTTGGTTTTGAACGCATCCGATCCGGCTCAGATTTCATATCGACGGAAAAATCAAATTAGGGGGGACGATACTATGGGATTTTCAGATAACTTACACCACTTTGTTTCTCAAACGTAATAACTACAAAATTTGATATCATTTTGCTGCCAACAATTAAAACTAAAAAATAAAACTTTTACACGATATAATTTGCTCATTGTTAAAATATCGTTTAATACTAATTAAGTAATTGTGTTGTGTGGAAAAAGTATCCAAGATATTCTTGAAAAAGAGCAAATAAAAACACCATGTTATATCCTTTAGCTGTTTGTCTAAAAATTAAACAAATAAATCATTTTGTCCCGTTTTGAAATATTACTGAATATATTTTCGCATCTAACATATTAACCTAATAATATTTGTGTTCGTCATATTTATACCTCAATCCAAAGAGGTTTTTGATATTTAGAAAAATTATCAACAACTTTAATAAAATGTGTAGGTGTCACTTTTTATGACCATTAGCCATTCAGAACACACGAAGCGTGTGCTTAATGCCTAATTTGAACATATGGAGGTATATTTTCATGCTATACCTTTTAAAATCCAATCGTAAGAAAAATTACTCTCGTTGATATTATCAGGATCTCGTTTAACAATCATTTGCTCTGTTGTTGGTCGATTCTAGTAATCATCATTTTATCGATCTCCAAATGAACTTCTCTTGCGTTGATATTATCAGGATCTCGTTTTACAACCATCCGTTCTCGGAATTATTGGCTCTGTCGTTGATCGGTTCTGATCATCATTTCTTCGATCTCCAAAATAACTTCTCTCTCGTTGATATTATCAGGATCTCGTCTTACAATCATTTGCTCTGTTGTTGGTCGATTCTAGTAATCATCATTTTATCGATCTCCAAATGAACTTCTCTTGCGTTGATATTATCAGGATCTCGTTTTACAACCATCCGTTCTCGGAATTATTGGCTCTGTCGTTGATCGGTTCTGATCATCATTTCTTCGATCTCCAAAATAACTTCTCTCTCGTTGATATTATCAGGATCTCGTTTTACAATCATTTGCTCTGTTGTTGGTCGATTCTAATTATCATCATTTTATCGATCTCCAAATGAACTTCTCTTGCGTTGATATTATCAGGATCTCGTTTTACAACCATCCGTTCTCGGAATTATTGGTTCTGTCGTTGATCGGTTCTGATCATCATTTCTTCGATCTCCAAAATAACTTCTCTCTCGTTGATATTATCAGGATCTCGTTTTACAATCATTTGCTCTGTCGTTGATTGGTTCTGACCACCATCATTTTATCGATCTCTAAAGGTAAGTCACTTCACTGGTTGATCTCTTCTTGCTAGCGTCAGCCTCTTCCGGCCTCGGGCAAAGACCGCCCTCCTACTTTCCACTGGCCTTTATCAGTGTGACGTTGTATCGTTTTTTCAATGGTTACCTTGGATCCAATGAAATCAGTCCTATCCCTAGGCATTGTATATGCCCCAAGTCATTCTTATAATTTGGGTGGCATATATTTATTGGGGTTATAACTGCTCGGACCAAGACTGTCTAAATTAGCGTCAGTTGTCTGTGCCTTTTGTTTGATAGCAAACACCAAAATCTGAAAATAGTTCCTCTGGACTCACAGTTACGATTGTAAAATCTTTAGGATAGCCTAGAAAGTTATGAAATAATAATTTAAATATTGTATCATATTTTTGTCGAAAGTTAAGAAAATTTGCATTTTATACAGATCCTCTATTGAAAGATTCAAATTGCAAATATATTACCCGTACTCTATTTAGTGTAACTGAAAAAATTGGCTGTAATACGATCTAATTTAACATATTGATCATTAATTAAAATTTTCATTGGGGAATAAAGGGACAATGACAAATCAACTTCGGTTGTAAATTTATTTTATTAAGATAAAGCTGTTATGTCATTGCCGATTCAAAGTTTATATTTAAGAAATAAAGAAACTCTGCTACCTAGCTAGAGTTAGAATTTTGTTTGAATTTTGTTCACAAATATCGAACTCTGTGAGATGATTTTGATTTACAGCGAATGTCGCCGATCTCTTAATCATACAGTGAGGGATCACTATCGTCGTTTCGGTAAAGCCGACATCTTTCCATATATATTATTCTGCGGCAGGTGTGTCAATTGCAATTAACAAGTTATCTTTGCCGTCGATATGGCACTGGAAGACAATGACTCCTAACGGAAAATGTTGAAATAGATATTTTAGTTTATTTCTTGTCCTATCCATATACGAGTATCCGGGCCGTAAATACTGAACAGCATCCTCCTCGGTGTACCCGAACCCGCCACCAGTCTACTCAAATCTACCACCCGCTGTGCCGCATGCACGAGTTCTTACCGATTCGCCTATGAGGGTTCTCAATCTGATTAAGCAAATGCAATGATAAAAATATTTTAGAAACTTATTGATTCTACTGAAAACAGCGGCTTTAAATGATCCCAGTTGGTGTCAAAGCTCGAAAGTTGTGCTTATTTTACCGTAGATTTTGTCACGAAAATATCTGACTAGCTGGCAAAATCCCAATAATCTTTTATTTACGTTATTTAAGTGCTAAAATAACTTTTAACAAGTACCGTCTGCCTGTCTTTAATAGTTTCAGAAACAATCCATGGATTTTTTAAAAACCCTATTAATGATTTCTGCTCATCAATTTAATTTGTTAATGGACGCTGGATTTCTTAATTTTAGTGACTGTAAGAGTTTCGAAAAGTCTCGGAAGAAAATGGTGTTAGGAAGTTTGACAATTTATTTCGTCCTACATTTGAACTTTTGAGAACCACATTTTTATGTAATATGACTAAATGAAGTATTGGCAAAATTTTTGGAATTTGAATTTTTTTCTATAGTGGGGCTGTATAAAAAATTGATTTCCTTAACATTTTACAAAAATATGACAAATAATTTAAATTGCTATTTCACAACTTCCTACGGTTTTAAAGCATTCTTTTTTGCAAATGGAACTATGGGTCTACAACAAACGGTTCAAAAATTCTTCCAGTCTTGACTTTTTGTGGGATACAAGGGGCTCAATTAAATTTTAATAAATAAAACTTTACTCGCAATTTAGAGCGAAGCTCAGACATATATATTTATGGATCTGTTCTTTATTATACTTTATTTTTCAATTTAAATTGATGTAAAAATGTTTACATTGAATATGTGACATAGGTCATATTCTGAGTAATGACAGCCACTGATATAAGATTTTGAGCTTAATAGATTCAATGTACCTTTATTAACATTAATAGGTGGAACAGAATCAAACGTTAAAAGTCGTTGAAACACCATAATTTTTCTTCATTTTTATCTTAGTATTGTTTTTCTGCAGCCGATGAATAGAAAAACATGGGTCAATGAGTAATCCAGAGAAGAACTTTGCTTTCTTGCTGAAGTCGTTACCAATAGGACATTAAAACCAAAGTATTTCATGTTTGGTACTCGGGAAAACATAACGTGACTTATAGTTTATACCTCAATTGGCTTAGTGTTTAAAGTCATGCATTTCCCTTGCTACTCAAGTAAGTGGAGAAGACATTTTAGTGACCTTGGGCCACAGATTTTTAACTAATGAACTATAACTATACGCAGTTCCTTTTTGGTGATAATTCCTCGAGAGCATCACCTATTTTTATTTTTTTTTTTCTATGTCATTCTGACCAAAGCACTTTTACCATTTTCAGAAAATATTCAAGTTCGGAAGAACTGTTATTTAGAAGATTTTCGTACAAGCGTCAGGTATAAAGTAGCTGAAAACTTCTTTGAATAAAGTTGAATAAAGTATTTGTTAGTAAGGTGACGAGAATTTTTTCGAATGCCCTTCCTCAGGCCGAATGAACAAGTAGAACTTTACGCACTCTTAAACATTGCCAAGAATGGACTATCTATCAAATGATTAAGGTATCATTCACATTTCAGCTCGTATTTGAAAAATCTATTAAGCTTCAAAAGAGATCATGCTAAATACAACAAAGGGATACTTAGCTTAGAAACAAAGCACAAGAGTATAGCTCAATGGTGCATATCCCGGTGTCAGGGAATCTGCTCCAGCTTCTCTCTAATAAATATTAAGAGGAGATAAATGTATTATTGTATTATCTAAAATAATGTGGAAGTATGGCATTGAAATAATGTAAAATGGCATAAATAATTAAAAGTGCGAAAATTCAAAGAAAAAAATAACAGCTAACATATATGTGGATTTGTAATAATTAATGATATCTTCTAGGCTATTTCTCGCGACACGAGATGGAAGCAAAACATAAACCGGAGTTTCTAATAATTGATAATCTAGATAAATTTGAAACCCGATAACCTAGCTATAAGTAATATTCCAGCTATATGTTTAACAAATGAGAAGTTTATCTCAAGAAAGCAGTAAAAATCTCAAAATAATAAATATTATACAATTAATATTCATTACAGTGGAGTAACTTGTACATTTGTACATATAATAGCAAACAAAAAGAAAAATTCTGTCTGGGGCTCGAATTTTTTGAATTCATTTTTCTCCGGAGATGTAGCTTTATTTGATTTTTAAATTCTGACATATCAGTACTTAAATCGAAATTTTAAATTTGGGCTTGGCCACCACCTATAACAAGATTTGTTCAAGGTAGGTACACAATGGCATTTGCATCAGTTGAGTTGTACTATGTTAATGAAACTTACGAACATTATCAGATTAGAGTCTGCTAAGAAAGCTATGCCTTGAACAAGCTTGATTTCTAGAAAAGTAAAAAATAAATACATTATACATTTAAGTGCAAGAATAATGGCTCGGTCCTTGTGAAATAAAGAAATAATTACCAAGCAAAGATAAGGCCTTCAACAGGATCGCCAGTACTTTTAACGTTACGATAAATGAACATAATTCGTAAAAGATAGTTGTTTGCTATTTTGTTCGCTCTAGAAATTTGGATCATGATCAAGCTAAAGAAACAAACAAGATAGAACATGTGAAATTCCTGTGATAGAACATGTAGAATACATATAAAGAAAACAGTATTGAGTTCAATCTCCTTTTACAAAGGGGATCAAAATTTGATTCCGTACTGAAGCTCCAACATCTCAATGAAGATATTTCAACATATATTCAAATTTTCAATCCCGATCCTGTTATTTCCTATGTGTTAATTCACCTATCCAGTATATGGGACTGGATCGGGATCCAAATTTGGAAAGGTACTATAGCTGATTTAAAAAAGTATTGATCAAACTAAAGGATAAAATTAAAAAAATAATATATGAAAAAAAAATCATGTCTACAAAATATCTTCATAAAAATTTAAAATTGAAGAAGATATTTAAAAACAAGACGTGTACTTCCAGCTTTGTATAGTGACTTTTATTTTAATTTCCAAGGATACTAACAGAGAATTTCTAACTATATTTTAGTTAAATGTGTTTAGTAGTTTTGTAAAATCAATATATGCACACTGTAGATGAAGTTTTGTAAGAGCAGTAAACGAACGTGAGTGTCAGAGACCCTGGTGTTTTAAAGAAATTAAAACATAAGATATATATCCTAAATTCCAAAGAACTTTCTATTATTACCAGTAATAGAATCTACTAAAATATATATTTGTAGGAAATTAAATTATCTACTACATATCTTAAATTAATTAACAGTTCTTCCAAAATTGCTTTACAGTAAAAACTATTTTACAGAATTTTTCACGTTACTTCATACTTTTCGAAACCTTCATGGTCTAAAGCCTTTCCAAAGATTTCATAAATCATGATAAACAATTAAGTTTATTATTTTTTAAAAATAGTATTTCTCGTTGAATTTCCTCTGCTAATGATAAGCATTACAAGCATTCTCCAGCATTATATTTTTATTACGCTCTTGTATTAAAGCAACATCAGCAGTTTATTTATTTTACACTCTGGAGATTTTAATCTCCAGAGAAGCTTCATTAAAATAAAATTTCCGTAGGCATTTCGTACTAAGAGTCGGTTGACATTGAATAACTTTTTGTGTTTACTTAATTAATTCTAGTTTTAACGAGGTTTTAATGAATATACACTTTTGTGTTTTACGTCTGCGCCAACAGAGAGTTTAGACAGAAAATTAATTGTCTGAAGCTTTTAACATATACCATTCAAAAAATTCCGTTTCAGTATTTAGTAATTCTTCCGAATTTTTGGAATGGCAAAAGATGCATATGTGATTGATAACATTTCAATAGTGTTTGAGAAATATAATCTTTGAAATTAATTTTTAAAGGCCCTATTATGGCGGAACAATGAATTTCGGGTCAGAAAATAATCTTTACTATTAAAAGCGGAAAAACACACGTTTGTTTTTTTGTTTGTTTACATGTATGCCCCCTTTATTTCGTAGCCAATAGTTATAGCACATTGCAATTTTCTTTTTAAATGTAACATTCCATCCAAGGAGTTGATGAAAACTTTCGAAAATTCGAAAATCCAATAGATTTTTAAATAATGTCGAAAACCACTGAAAAAGGATAAAAATTCAACCTCTTCTGATAAAATGTATCTTCTTCCTCAATGTTCGATCTGCAATCTGGACTGTATTTTAAACGGGAGTCAAATGTGTTTTCAAGGGAGCAGAAGAGCAGGGATTTCAAAAAAAGTCGATATTTTTCTTTTGTATATAATTTTAGAGCTGGACAAATTAAAAAGAAAAATAATCCGGGACAAGGCCGAGAAGCTGATTGCTTTAAAAACTGGTTGCTATATTTTGTGACAGCTAACTGCATGCACAGCAGCCAATGTGAAATCACCTAATATTTATTAAGTGAAGTTACATATTATAGTAATTAAAATAGCTGAAATTAATTAATACTGCATTCATTAATACTACATTCATTAAACCGGCATTCATCAATACAGCAATTATCCAATACCCTCCTAGTTACACTTATATACTTAAGTCGACTGCAAGACTGAAAAGTCCACATGGACGATGATAAGAGCTTACAATTCCTTCCCAATAGCTCAACGGTAAAGCGTCGGCTGGTAAGTCGACGCGATCCAGATTCAAGGTCCTATTCCCGGTTGAGGCAGCAAGGTCCTTTACAATAGCGTCCGAACAAATCAACCCTGTAGGCCAGTGCAAATATTTCGGAGGTCTGTAAGTGACCCTTGTGCGACTGGCGCAGATTCAGTGAACTCTGATATAATGAGCGCGGGTTTGAAATAGGGGGGTCAATAACCACGCAGGAAGTTCATCTGGAAGATAAAAATAGTAACAGGAGGCTAACTCGGAAGATAAAAATACCAGCAAGAGGCTAACCCAGACGATAAAAATAACAACAAGAAGCTAACCCTTCAAATACAAATTGCTAAACAGGATGCTAACCTGCGATAAAAATAGTAAGAGGTGGCCAGTCAGATTGTCAATTGAAACGTCAATCTGTCATTATTGAGTGGATAATTCAGAGTTCATTTCGACGATAAGGTATTCCGTCCCAGTAGTAAAACGGTAAAAATCTGGCTGGCCAGTACGAAGGTCCGTTGTCTGCTCCCCCGTTGGAGCAACAAGGTTCTTTACAATGACACTCGAAAAAATCAACACAGTATGTTAGTGCAATGAGGTCAGAGGTCTGAAAGCTACCCTAGTACAACTGACATGGATTTAGTGGATTCTGTGATATGGAGCGCTGATTTCAAATTTGAAGGTCAAAGACCACGCAGGAAGTTAATCTTAGAGGATAAAGCAGGTAGCTAATCTGAGGTAAAAACAGCAGGAGATGGTCAATCAGATTGTCAACTGCACATCAATCTGGTATTTGAACGTGAATAATAAATAGTCCACCTCGACGACAAGAGCTTGTAATTGCGTCCTAGTAGCTCAACATTAGATCATCGGCTGACCAGTACGAAAATCCATGATTCGATTCCCGGTAGGGGCTGCAAGATTCTTTACAACGT
Organism: Amaurobius ferox; assembly: GCA_951213105.1. Classification (NCBI taxonomy): domain Eukaryota; kingdom Metazoa; phylum Arthropoda; class Arachnida; order Araneae; family Amaurobiidae; genus Amaurobius; species Amaurobius ferox. The sequence goes on along the minus strand of OX578147.1, from coordinate 38,486,278 downwards.
AAGTTCATTATTTGATAGATTAGGAATTACACATAATTTTGATTTAAATTATTTATTAGTGACATTTAATATTTACAAATTAATGGAATTAAAGCTTAGTAACATGGGCTTCAGGATATTTAAAGATGCAATGTCAGACGGTGAAAGTATTATTAACTAGAATTAAAACCCTTCAAATACAGTGAAGCTAACGCTCTTGCAACATTGAACTGGGATATTTTTAATAAACATTATGTTATTTAATAATGTTTAGAAATTTGTATAATAGTCATTTTGTCCAAATATTCACTCAGTTAGATTTTGTCTTGTAGACAACAGAGTTTGCAAATGCTCAGTTTTCTAGGTCACACTTTGGCTTCTGCAGATTCTGAAAAAAGTCCGACCCCCCACCTTATTTTGTCCAAACCTCGAGGCAAAAATTTAAAATTTGACATGGGAGATTCTATCGCATAGGCGAAAGTAAAAGTGTACAAATTTGGACTTCTGGATCACAGGGAGGAGAGGATATTTTGGTGAATCTGGAAATAGTTTCTTGAAATTAAAACAGTTACTCCGCTGGTGAAGTGTAAACATTGGAATATCTTCTCTGTTAAATTGAATTCCATACAAAATAGTGCCCTAAGATTGTAGGAATTGGTGTTGCTAGTCCCGAGCCAGGCTCGAACTTGGGAACCGGTGCTTACAAGACCAACTTTATAAGGTTAGAGCAAAAACTAGCTTCAGCTCCGAACTTATAATTCGGATACTGATTCCTAACATCTTCGATGGATGTCTTTTGTCAGAAGTAAAGTCGGCTGCTGCCACACACTCCACCCCTTGATGAAAAGCAAGGTCGAATTTCGGTGAGGAGGGACTTAAGGAAGCTTAAGGACTTGAACGACCGAGCATCTCACCAGGAAGGGGAGTGCGATGGGGCAGAATTGCGTCACACATCGCTACGAAAGACTCGCCGACTATTCCCTCGGCTCGGGGGGGATCCTTTTGGGCTAGATGGCATAGCGCAAGAGCAATAATCGAAAGGTTCCGAGTTCGAACCTATCTCCCACATTCGGGTATCTGCGCCCCATCCACTACACATCCATTCTTCTGAATCAACCAATGACTTCTGGAATGTCTGTAAAGCCATTCATAAATCATGTTTATAAGCCTCCTGAGAGAGAAATCGGAAATTCGGCTTCGTTAGTTTCTGTTTCATGGCCTGACATAATAATATAAGGATAAGTGTACAAATATCCAATGATCTAGATCATCGGTGGGAGGTATTCTGGAGGCTCTCGAACATTTTTCGTCGAAAATACATTTCTTAGCGATCGGCAGTAATATTTCTGACTCTGTTGAGTTCCCCTCCGTGAAACCAGATTAGTGCTCGCTGATCCATGCGCCCTTCTCAACAAGTGTGCAATCTGTTTTTTTTTTTTTGCTATGAATTTCTAGAGCAGTTTACCCAGTGTTGGGAATAGGCAGATGGGTCTATAGACAATCAGATCCATAGAATTATTTCTTTATTTTTTGAAAAAAGACAGCTTCACCTATCCGAAGGCATTCTGCGAAATATCCCAGAAATTAACGCCTACCTGTTCATCCAGTTTTTCAGGATTCCTGGTGCTTTCTCGTGAATCAGTCTAATGAAGAAGCCAAGGTTGTCCTTTACGCGTTCTTTGTTAGGGCTTAGACTGAGTAAAGCTAATTTGATTTCAGTGCTAGTGAAGTTTTTTTATGAAAGAGCAGTGTATACTTATGTGCTATATCCTCTGCTTATTGTTACGTACCTCCAAATAGTGTTTCTGCTATTCTCATATGCGATTCTGCCTCGTTCCAGTAACTCCTGTACGTACAATGTATTTGGATCTCGTATGATTTGAAAAATTTGTCATGACCCTGTTTGAAGCACTTGCAAAACACCTGGCTTTCTGGAAAATCTCTGCCATACATTTTCCTTATCTTTAATCTTCTTTTAAAATTGCCATCTTTCTTTTCAAAGTTTTATGATCATTTATATATGTTTCTGAACACATTTGTACATTCTTTCGCAACATATCGTCAAGGTTCTTATTTTGTTACTTTCCTTATATACATAATGTATAAGAAAAGTACTGTGACGGGGTCGAAAATTTGAATTCGAGTTTTCGACGGGAGAGCACGTTTCAAGCATCCCTGATCACGAATCAAACATTTTTGAAGTTATGTCTGTGTGTGTGTATGTGTGTGTGTGTGTGTGTGTGTGTGTGAAAGTATGTGTGTGTGTGTGTGTGTGTGTGTCAGTGAGTCTGTGGAGACGATAACTGACGAACGAATGGACCAATTCGAACCAAATTTGGTACAAAAATCACAATCCGTAAACACTGGACGCCTATTGTTTTTATACGTGATCGAATGTTCAGAACCCCCCTAAATTTTCGAATGAAATTTTGAAAAAATCGTTAAAAAATGAAAACCGCTAATAAAGTTACACAAATAGACATTTCTTATGTAATTTTTCATTAGAAAACGATTGGTATAAATTTTAGAACGCTAACATGAACAGTTCTCGATATATTGTACATTTTTCAAAAAAATTATGGAAAAGTCACATAAGAAAAAATTCCTAATGAGAAACATGTTCACTTTTCATATGTAATACCATGCAATAAATTGAGTGACATCATCTCGTGGATCTAGCTCGTTCCATTCATGAAAAAATATACTTTGAATAATACTTTTGTATTAGAACGCCAATAGTCATTTATCTGCTGTAAGAATAACTTTTTTCTTAGTGCATAACGATTGGCGAGATTTTGGCGACGAATTTGGCGGAATGTCGCCAACTTGGCGACTTTTTGAAATGTTGCCAAATTAATGAAAATCTCGCCAAATGGATAAAAATCATGCTAAATCAATGAAAATGACGACTAATTGTCGAAAATTCAATATCTTGGAAAGAATATTAGTATCTACTATAAGAACATCCTATTACTTTCCTTATATACATAATGTATAAGGAAAGTATTGTGACGGGGTCGAAAATTTGAAATCAAGTTTTCGACGGGCGAGCACGTTTCAAGCACGAATCCACAAATCTGATCACGAATCAAACATTTTTGAAGTGATGTCTGTGTGTGTGTGTGTGTGTGAAAGTATGTGTGTGTGTGTGTGAGAGAGTCTGTGAAGACGATAACTGGCAAACGAATGGACCGATCCGATCCAAATTTGGTAAAAAATCACAATCCGTAAACACTGGAAGCCTATTGTTTTTATACACAATCGAATGTTAAGAACACCCCTAAATTTTCAAATGAAATTTGGAAAAAATAGTCAAAAAATCAAAATCACTAATAAAATTACGCATATAGACATTTCTTATGTAATTTTTCATTAGAAAACGATTGACATAAATTTTAGAACGCTAACATGAACCGTTCTCGAGATATTGCACATTTTTCAAAAAAATTATCAGAAAGTCATATAAAATAAGAAAAAAATATTTCCTCTTGAGAGACATGTTCACTTTTCAGTAATACCATGCGATATATTGGATGACATCATTCTCGTGGATCTAGCTCGTTCCATTCATGAAAAAAGATACTTTGAGTAATACTTTTGTATTTGAACGCCAATATTCATTTATCTGCTGTAAGAATAACTTATTTCTTTGTCCATTATGCTTGGCGAGATTTTGGCGAAGAATTTATGCGGAATGTCGCCAACTAAGCGACTTTTTGAAATGTTGACAAATGAACGAAAATCTCGCCAAATGGATAAAAATGACGCTAAATCAATGAAATGACGACTAATTGTCGAAAATTCAATATCTTGGAAAGAATATTAGTATCTACTATAAGAAAAACCTATTTATTTTACTGTAAAAGTGGTAAATTCATTGCGTTATATAAGGAAAGTCATGTGTTGCCCACATCAGATTTTTTCTATAAGTTGTGAGAGTTTCGTCTACAATGTTAATTTTACTTCCAAATTCGTCTTTCTCAGTATGATTTTTCGACAATTGTTTAATTAAGTTAATTTTGAATTTCTTTAATTTTTCTGTTGTTTTTTCGTGTAGTTAAGAAGTTCATAACTTGTCTCTAATGGCTCTAAATTGATGGTAAAAGCTATTTTTTGTATCTTCTTGACATTATATGTTGCATAGACATACTAGGTTTCAGGCGTATGCAATTGTAGCCTTATTGCAATCTTAAAATCGTATTCTTAAAATACGCTCTGACGTCGAAAACTGAAATAAGAATTTCCATTTTTGTCACGGCCTTTCAATATGTATTATACTATGTATGTAAGGAAAGTTAAAATGTGGTTACTTTATTCTTGCATTTTTATGAATTTTTAAGTGGTTTATAAAAGTTAACATTTGTAATTAGGACGAAAAATAGCAAATCTGTGGCACTTCTTTCACCCCGCATTACAGTGCATTGCGTGTCGGGTTCTACATCAACAGAATTAAGTTTCATTCGATTGTGTTGTTGACATCACGATACGTGGAAATGAACTTCATCTTAACCAGGGTTTCCGGAATTTAAGTTATTACTTTCCTTATATACAATGATGTATAAGGAAAGTATTGTAACGAGGTCGAAAATTTGAATTCGAGTTTTCGCCGGGAGAGCACGTTTCAAACATCCCTGTTCACGAATCGAACATTTTTGAGGTGATGTCTCTCTGCGTGTGTGTCAGTGAGTCTGTGGAGACGATAACTGACGAACGAATGGACCGATTCGAACGAAATTTGGTACAAAAATTATAATTCATGAATACTGGAAGCCTATTGTTTTTATACGCAATCGAATGTTCAGAACCTCCTTAAATTTTCGAGTGAAATATTGAAAAAATCATTAAAAAATCAAACCATCTAATAAAGATACTCAAATAGACATTTCTTATGTAATTTTTCTTTAGAAAAGGATTAACATAAATTGTAGATCTCTAGCATAAACCGTTCTCGAGATATTACACATTTTTCAAAAAATTATCAAAAAATTATATAAAATAAAAGAAATATTTCCTATTGAGAAGCATGTTCACTTTTCATATGTTCTATCATGCAATCAATTTGGTGGCATCATTCTCGTCGATCTAGCTCGTTCTATTCATGAAAAACATACTGTGAGTAATACTTTTGTATTTAAACACCAATAGTCATTTATCAGCTATAAGAATAAATTATTTCTCCATCCATAACGCTTGGCGAGATTTTTCGGCGAATTCGGCGGAATGTCGCCAACTTGGCGATTTTTTTTAAATGCTACCTAATCAAAGAAAATATCACCAAATGGATAAAAGAATGCTAAATCGATGAAAATAACCACTATTTGACGAAAATTCAATATCTTTGGAAAAAATACAAGTATCTACCATAAGAATAACCTATTTTGTTTTTAGTTGTAAATACAAGTTAAGTAAATAAAATTAAAAGTAGTAAATACAAGTTAAAAGTAGTAAATACATTGCATTATATAAGGAAAGTCATGTGCTGCGCACATCAGATTCTTTTATCTGCATTTATTTCATAGTGTACGCTTATTTAGGGCGCAGAGGACTTTTAAAACACGTTGTAGTTTTTGTATAAAACGTAACTACCAAACTTTTCTGTTTTGAATAAAGTAGCTAAATTCCATTTTGTTTTCGAACAATTTATATTATAAATAATAAATCTCTCATTCTAAGAATCTGTATAATTAAATACTAATTTACAGTATTATTTTAAAGCTCAAAAATATTAAAATGTTATTTTAACTTTATCAGGATATTTTTCATATTACGCATTAAAATAAGTTTGTCAACATATTTTGCAAAGAATTTATGTGGATTTCATTAATCTTAATTCGCATTAAATATCATTAAATATTCTTATTAAATACTTTAATTGTCTAAAAAGTGTTTCTGCTGCTGATAAGGATTAAATATATTATACAGCATAACAATTCCATTATACATCTTTACTAATGCAACACTAACAATACAATCCATTTATTACACACTTATAACCGTATTTTGCGTCAAAATGAACTGGATTAAAATATAATGTACTTGGGCACTTTTCAATGTACAATTCCTTGTAAACATTTAAATATACCTTTAAATGACCTTAATTAAGTTCCTTTTAAATATATTTTTAAGGAAAATATTTTATTTTTCGTTTCAGAACCGCGCCAGAAAAATTTTAAATTAAAAATTAACTACTTAAAGTGTTTAATTTAGCATGATGTAGTAATAAAGTTAGTCGGTAACGCTGATAAACATCCAGCTGTCCAATAGCAAATCTACCTAATTTGTCGACTATTTGAAACTCAAAAATATGGAGTTTTTACGATACCAGAAATTTATTAATAATATAGTATAATTAATAATTTTGAACAAATGTATATTTCCTATGTAAATGTGGCAATGTACTTTAGAAAAAAAGTAATTGATGCCAGTCTGTGCTATCAGATATAAATTACGATGCTAATAAACGTCATCTTTTCTCGTCATAATAAGGGCCAAATATAATAATGCAGTGGTTCCAAAACTTTTTATTCCCCAAAGCATTTTTGAGTAAGAATTTGACTGCGGTGCCATTGACTTCTTTTCACTTTAAATATGTGCACTAGGTAGGGTCTTTATGTACTTTGAGATTAATAAACTAATTTCTGTGAAAGTGCATTTTTATTTATCAATGCTTCAACGGAGCAATTTGACAAGCTCCTCGGAGCACCCTTTGGAAACCACTTACGTAACTCATTACATATTCATATCTTAGTTTTCGTAAAGTTATCCAAAAATCCCATTTTAATTATTTGAAATATTCTTGCGTCACGTTTTGTCTTTATTAATATTCATCCAATATGACGCCATAAATTCTAAAGCATTAACAAGGATTTCTTAAATCATGGTGTTCAATTAAACGTTGTATTTTTAAAGGCATTATTTACCTTGAAATTAGCTCTTCTAATGCTAAGAAAAGTGTATTCTGGAGCATACTTTATTTTATAGTACATTTTTAATTACGAACTGGAGCAGATAACATTTATTTCCTACACAAAAGCTAGTTTAGCTTGAGAGAAGGAAAGCAATATTAAAATAACATTTTCGTGACCATATTCATCTAAGACTCACTTGATATTTTAATAAATATTTTCGTCAACTACATTAATTATGGTTATGATATTTTTATGGCTAAGCCGTTGTGTTATCAAAACGTTTGGCAGAAAATATTGATTTAGATCATTTAACAAACCTCCTTTTAAAATGCAACTTTGTAGTAATGCTTATGGAACTTTTTGCTGCCCAAAGATGAACTGGTAATGTAAAATGAGTTTTATTAGATTGAATCAGTTTAACGGTGCAGTTAATGACGTATTTATCGCACGAGATCAACTCCTTAAAGTTCAGAATTTTATTTATTTTTTAAAACTATGATATGCGGCTGTAAGTTACTTGTGTGAATGTATAACAGTTTGCAGAGCCCATTTCAAATATAAGATCTTGCAATTATGTCCCAGTAGCTCAACGCTAAAGCGTCGGCTAACCAGTCTGAAAATCCAGGGTTCGATTAGCAGAGTTCTTAACAACGGCGCCCGAACAAATCAATCTTAAGATCCCAGACCGTCCAGCTCACTCATTCAAGTGCTGCACAAAGATGAATATTTGATAAAAATTTGAATTAGTTTAGGAGTACAGTTAATGATACTGTAATCAAACGAGATCAAGTCTTTAAATTTCAGAATTTTATTTCTTTCTTGTAACTATGATCTGCTGTTATAAGTTACTTGTGTAAATGTATAACAATTTGCAGAGCCCACTTCAAAGATAAGAGCTTGCAATCATGTCCCAGTAGCTCTAACGGCAGAGAGTCGACTATCCAGTTTGAAGATCAAGGGTTCGATTTCCGGTGGGGGCAGCAGGATTCTTTGCAAGTTATAAAGTGTTATAGTAATTAAAAGGTAAAATGTTTCATAATTAGAAATATAATTTATGGAACATTTGTAAATTTCTTAAAAGAGATATCCAAAATGTCTTCATTTGAACACTGTCTGTGCGCAAATCTGGACTTCCATAAAACAAAATAATAAATATTGCCGATCATCGAAATATTCCTTTTCATTTCTTCTCTATCCATGACAAGTCAATTGCCTAAGAACATGTTCGGTGCAAGAATGTTTGAACATTTTGTCTACAGATAATTCTCCAATATTTTCTGTGTCTCTTGAAAAATCATTACAATTTCAGTAAGAATTCGTTTGCTTCATCCATCATTTACAGTCACTTTTCTATTTCTTCTGTTCTCTTTCTCTCTCTCTCTCACTAGTATAGATCGCTATGAACTGGGCCTTGTTGTCCCTTTTAATTAGAGTTTTCTTATAATTAGCTCTGCATGATCACCAGACTAAGTGGCGTTGATTCTAGGACTAATTAAGTAATTATATGACTAATTAAGTAAATGTGTCTATATGCCGTTGTCTACTTCGGCGAAATCTGTTGTTGTTGTTGTTGAAACCCAGACCGTCCGACCTACCAGAAAGGTGTAAGGTAACTGTTTGGACGGTCGGGAAGTGCCACCCAATTTAGACCGGAACCCAGTGGTGGAGGCATCCACAGGGACCGTACCCTCCTTCCCCTACCCCCAACCTCTCGGAAGGACTTACGGACCCACATGTTTAACGTGATCGTACTCCGCATGAACACGGCGGCAGTTTTGGCAGTGGCTGGAATCGAACCCGGGCCTACCGAGTGCAACTCCAGCGCGCTAACCAATGGGCTACCGCGCCCTCGGCGAAATCTGTTGTTGTTGTTGAGACCCAGACCGTCCGACCTACCAGAAAGGTGTAAGGTAACTGTTTTGGACGGTCGGGAAGTGCCACCCAATTTAGACCGGAACCCAGTGGGGGAGGCATCCACAGGGACCGTACCCTCCTTCCCCTACCACCAACCTCTCGGAAGGACTTTCGGACCCACATGTTTAACGTGATCGTACTCCGCATGAACACGGCGGCAGTTTTGGCAGTGGCTGGAATCGAACCCGGGCCTACCGAGTGCAACTCCAGCGCGCTAACCAATGGGCTACCGCGCTTCTTTATTTTTTTCATTTTATTGCATTAAGCTATCCGTTGTCACTTTTATGATGTATAATTATCATCGTGTCTTCAGCACCTATTGCCTTATATCTAATTTTGAGACATATGTATATGAACAATATAGTTGTTTGAAAAATACAGTTGCCCCATAGAAAATATTTCTTATATGGTTTTAATGATGCGCCATTTATTTACACTATATGCCATTACATGTATAGGGGCTTCTTTAACTGCAATATATAGTTAACTAGCAGCGATTACTCGATGTGGCTCGGAATTTATGATGCGAAACTCTGATAAAAATTACAACGGGACATATGGGACCATGAATCTTATACATTGTTTTTTCACTGTGAAAGAAGTAAATCCATTGCATTATGTAAGAAAAAAGATGGATCTGATTATCAGTCTTATGTCAATCTGATCAGTCTTATGTCAATGATCCATTGGATCATGCATACTTTTCTTCAGTATATATTAGACGGATAGTTAGATATTTTTATATTCATTTATTTGTTATTTAAATTAATAATATTTGTTGAGTAAGCCTGTGAAAAGAAAACCATGGGTATAGATTTTCCATTTAAATTAATATTTCAAACCTGCGATTTTCAAAAGTGACTCATGCGTTCAATAAACTCTCACAAAACTCAGAGATTTAATCGATTTTCACGTTTAATACCGACGATTTCCAACCTCTTTCGTTGGGAATCATGGGGTTAGAGAGTAGAACACCTAGAAAAAAGTTCCGTTTTCTATTGATATCTCGACAACCACTAGTCTTAGAAACTCGAAACTTACAATAAATTTATGGAGTGCTATTTTAAAGTTAACCATAATATTTCCATAAATTCGTTTCAGCTACTCTCCCGTAACGATGAGACATACAGAAGTTTGGCTTTTCATTAATATCGCAACAAACCATGATGTTAAAAACTCGAATTATGCACTAAATTTTAAGTGAGGCTATTTCAAGCCTAGCCACCAAATTTCATCAAATTCGGTTCATCCGTTCTCCCGTGATGTTGGATCATACATACATACTTTTCTTCTTTATATATATAGATATCATTATTCAAGTATGCATAATAATAGCAATACAGCTCCACGGAGTTTGCTATTCTACAATGAGAATGAGATGCTAAATTTGTGAACGCTTTCTCAATGTGAGTTCTGTGAATATGACTCTCCAAATATTAATTCGCGGTAAATACAGAAAAAAGCAAAATATTGGGCATAAAGATATAGCTATTGTCAAAAATCCCACATTTCCGAGACTACAAAATGAAACACCCGTATTTTTCTGTTTGTTTAATAATTGGAAAGATGCAATGTTTCTCTGAGGGCTTTCTAAGAAATACCGAACTCACTTCACTCTTTATTTTTCTCTATTCTCCTATATATTTTGTACTTTTTCTCTACTCCGTCGTGGCAAAAATATTTTCTCGACAATTTCCTTTTCACAAGTTTTTTTGTTTATATACGTAACGGAAAATTTTTCGAAAATATTTCCTCTTTCACGATGTTTTGATCGAGTTCTAAACTTTATGGGAAGCCGACTGGATATTTTGCAATAGTAGACAAAAGCAGTTGAAAAATCTCAAATATTGAACGAGAATGTATAGGTATATAAGATTTATTCATTTAATATGCACATTGCAAAGCATCGTAAATATACGAATTATAATATTCGAGCTTTAGATACATGTATTTGCTGAGAAATATTCTGATGCGACAACATTATTTAATAAAAATCTTAACTACTTTGAGATAATGCTTTAATTTTCTCGTTTTTAAAATTTTAATTTGTTCAAATCAAAATTATCCAAAACTTATTTACATAATTAGACATTTTGATTAAATATAATACAATTTATTTCTATAAATACGCTAAAATAATTAACTTTATTGTTGTTTTCAATTGACATAAGCAATAAAATTTCTATGAAATACGCTCTATTATTTCAAGAGGTATCTCGCTTTGTGAGGAATAGTAAAATTTCTAATATTCCTCTAGAATTATTTAAGATATTTCAAATCAATATTATTCATTTTTTTCTGGTTAAATGTCCATTCAAAATATTCATATAATCGATAATAAAGAATGCAATGCATTTAACAGGCTGAGTCAAACGGCTCCAAAAGTGAAGTTCAGATGCCAAGCGTATACAAATGCATTATAAAATATTTTTTTTAATGAAAAACATTTTGTTGATTGGTCAACAGTTGATATCAGGGTGTCAGGTGAGTCAATTATTACTATGTCTCAAGTCAACTTTATTTTCCATGGTATTGAATTTTCATAAATTTGGAGATATTTTTGTCAATATTTTTCAATTTGACGAGATTTTCAAAAAAGTCGCCAAATTTATTGCCAAGTTTCACAGACAATCTTAGAAAAGGACATTTCTTATATATAATTACACATAGTGGAACTTGACGCATTACATTGAAGGAAAACAAAAGGAATACTAATTTTAGCAAATGTATAATCGAATTGCAATCGATTAACGTTGCACAAGAATAAAAAAATACTGAAACAATATTGGAATTTAACCATAAATCCTACATTATTGCCACACTGTATTCGATGGTTTTAATAAAAACGACTGCCCTTCAATAATAAGCATTGCAGGACATGCTCTTGCAACCACAGATGTTATCCCCAAAGTTGATAACAAAAAATAAGCTTTTGAACGTGTTCTGTTTGTTAATAATTTAAAATCAATTTTAGTAACTGCAAACTATATTCCGTATGTCAAAATATAAAAAGAAAACAATGATTTACTTATTATCAGTCAAATAACAATTGTAAAACAACAGACATGTATTTGAGTCCGCAGTAAGAAAGCGCCGTTCGAACCTTATTGCATTACACAAGATTGGCAGAGACTTCAGCCAGATAGAGCGGAAAAGGTTTTGCTTGAATTATGACTTGCAGAATAAAACTCCAATAAAGTGCAATAAGTTTATTCTAAGTTTTCAGTCGAATTTATTTCACTTACAACAGATAATATGGGACTTTGGTAACTGAAGTAAGATATATCTACTCAAGTGCCAAAAGTTGTGGGTTACCTCTCTTATATCGTGTTGGACCTCCTTTAGCTTGGCGAAGTGCAGCAACTCGATATGTCATGGACTCTACTAGTTGGCGGGAGTCTCCAGCAGAAATGCTCAGCCATGCTGTCTCGATAGCAGCCAATAATCACGTGGTTGTGATAGGTGCTGGAATTCTTGCACGGATGCCTCTTTCGATCATATCCCCAACATGCTTTAAGGTTCACCTCTGACAATCTGGTTGGCCAAATAATGTACTGGATTTGTCCAAATCTCCTCAAACAAATCGCGAACAATATGGGCCCGGTGACACGGACCTGGAACATCCAATAGTTATTGGAGTACGTGAAGTCCATAAAAGGTAGCAAATGGTCACCAAGTAGCTGGACACAGCGATTTCCTGTTAATGACGGGTTCAGTTTGACAAGAGGACAAAATCCATTCCGATTAACATTATCCACACCATTATGGAACTACCACCAGCTTGCTCAGAACCTTGTTGACAAGTTGGATGCATAACCATATGGGGTTTGCGATACACCCAAACGCGCCCATCTCAATCAGGAAACGTGGCTCATCGGAGCACGCTACCTTCCACGTTCATGAGCCCAGATGATGCTCTGAAGTCGATGGTGTGAGTAAAGGCATGCGAGTCGGTCTTCTGCTGCCATGTCCCATTCAACGCCAAATGTTGCTGCACTGATTTTACAGATACGCTTCTAGCGCGTCCCTCATTAAATGTAGTACCAGATGACGCTGTGTCGTTTGTTTGTTAGCTGGGGCGCTTCTTTTTAGACGCTGCTAGTCTCGCGCTGGTCACTGCGCTGTCCCTTGTGGGAGGTAATGCCGTCTATGAGGTACTCTTGATACACCCTTGATACCGTCGAGTTAGAAATCTTCAAAGTCTCAATAACTTGCGAAATGCTATGCCCCATGCGTCGAGTTCTGAATATCGAGTCGCATTCAAACTCTGGTTACTTCCCGTCACGTAGTCATTATCACGTTATTTAACGTTTAACAAAACATTCAAGAGTCCAACAGACAACACTGATCTGACTCATTATACCCTTTTCATGAACGTGATGCGATCGCCACTTGTAAATTTTTTCATACTGCAAATTCTATTTAGTTCTTACAAAACAAAATGTCATCCAAAAATATCTGGATTCTTTTAAATGAAGCATCTCCAATAACTTTCAACAATTATGGAAATGTAACAATCAATAAAGTTCTTTTCAAAACAACAAAATATTGAATTTTTAATGAAGCAACTCCAATAATATTCAACAACTATGTTCACCAGGGAATGGGGATTCCAACAACGATGCTGTAATAGATATAAACCTCAAGATTCGAGGAGTGTTGTTGTTGTTTAAACCCAGACCGTCTGACCTACCAGAAAGGTGTAAGGTAACTTCTTGGACGATCGGGAAGTGCCACCCAATTTAGACCGGAACCCAGTGGGGGAGGCATCCACAGGGACCGTACCATCCTTCCCCTACCACCAACCTCTTGGAAGGACATTCGGACCCACATGTTTAACGTGATCGTACTCCGCATGAACACGGCGGCAGTTTTGGCAGTGGCTGGAATCGAACCCGGGCCTATCGAGTGCAACTCCAGCGCGCTAACCAATGGGCTACCGCGCCCGATTCGAGGAGTGTGTGCTCCAAATAAAGAACTAAATTTCATTCAGGCTTTAGAGAGCCTGTTTATTTAAAAAAAATAATGGAATATTTGAATTCAAGAAAACGTATGCTGTATTTTTCCAATGGAAATGATGAAACAGTATTTGTTGAAAATTCGTGGTGACCATCACACTTTTGGAGAAGCTGTTTGGATAAATAAACTAAATTTACTCCAGGTTTAAAATCAAATGTGATACAAAAATATCAAGATGTTTTTCAATGAATCATCTCCAAAAATTTTCATCAATTATGGACACGTAACAATCAATATGTAAAGTTCTTGTCAATGCAACAAAATATTGAATTTTTAATGAAACAACTCCAATAATATTCAACAACTATGTTCACCAGTGAATAGAGATTCCAGGAATGATGTTGGAAGTAGCCTCAGGATGACGATAGTAGCCTCAAGATTCGAAGAGTGTGTGCTCTAAATAAAAAACTAAATTCTATCCAGGCTTTAAAGAGCCTGTTTATTCAAAATTTCTTTCTGAAATATATGAATTTTTCATATGTTGTATTTTCCCAATAGAAATAATGAAATAATGTTTGTTGTAAAATTCATATCGACAACAGAAAGAAGCATATCCAAAAATTTTCAACAATTATGGAAATGTAACGATCAATATGTAAAGTTCAGGCATTTGGAAACTGAGCTCCCCAGAATAAAAGTTGAATATTACTGGCTCCCCAGAAGTAAATCACCTACGTATATTGGCAGCATATTATTCCCACGTAGTGACCGTATATCGGTTTGACACACCCATAAAAATAAAATGCATGTAACAAAATATAAACGCCAAATTAGTACAGAGATTTTGTTTGATTATTTTTGTGGTGCTATATAAGAGTTTTAGAGAAGTGAACAAATACATTATTTCGGTCTAGCCCTTGTCCACATATATAGCATTAATGCTTGTATTTCATTTGTTTTTCTTTTATCGATTCCATACCATTGATTTCTGATGATTTTCTTTAACTTGATAATTCGAAATTTGTACATTTGATTTAAGATTTGCTGATTTATACTTTTACTTTGTAGGCTTATATATATATATATATATATATATATATATATATACTGCTGGCCATCTAAAATGCAACACCAAGAAAGACAAGAGATATCAAATCCAAATTTATTGGACAAAGAACATAAAGTGCAAGGATGAATTGATTGAAATACAGCCCCGTTCGACTTGCGGAACACGAAGAAATCAGTATTTTGTGCAGCCGCTATGGCTGACAATAACTGCTGCTACGTGCCTCGGCATTGAAAGAAAGAGACTTTGGACATGTTCTTGGGGTATGTCAGTCCATACTGCTTCCACACGTTGCCAAACTTCATCTGTCGTAGCATCTGGTGGTGTTTGCTGGGCCGGTCGTTTGCCAATCATCGACCAGACGTGTTCAATGGGCGACAGATTTGGAGAAAAGGGCGGGCCAAGGGAGCAGTGGAACTTGGTGGGTACTGCTGAAATGCTGAACAATATGTGCCACGTGTGGTCTCGCATTGTCCTGTTGAAACTTGGCCGCAGACAAGCCTTTAAGGTAAGGTAAGAAAACAGGCTCCAAAACTTCAGAAATGTAGCGTTGGCTGTTGAGTGTACCGGCAATGCGTATTAGGGGTGTGCGGGAGTAAAATCCAATGCCTCTCCAAACCATAACGCCAGGTGAAGTACCGGTATGGCGATGCATAATGCAAGAGTTATGCGCACATGATTTGCATATGAGCTAAAATTCTAATCATTTGTATTTCTTATCGAGGTCTACGTATGGTGCAAATTTCATGCTTATTGGATGCTTCCTTCATGGTGTTGAATTTTGGATGGCCAGCAGTATATATATACTAGCTAGTATATATATATATATATATATATATATATTAGCAGCACACCCGTTCTTCGTACGGAGTATATAATATAAAGAAACTTAAAATTCACGTGCAAATTCCTATTGTAAAATTCACGTGCAAATTCCTATAGTATACTAAATGGCATTGCTAATCAAAATATTGTGTTAAAATATTTAATTTAATGCTCCTAAAAAGTTTAAGGATATCTGTTCTCGCTATACAAAATTCTCTTCACCAACAAATCTGAAGAAAAAAACATCCTGGCCCCTTTTATAAGCACAAGTACAAAAAAAATATGAAATTGAATCAATATATGCAAAATAAAAGCGTTAAAATTGGATGGGACCCGTACTACGTATATAAGCGAATATTAGAAGATATAACTTGCATTAGTAGTTTACATGTATAAATTGAAAACATCAATAAACCCGTAATCTTTAAATTTGCAGGCAGTAATTGATAGCAATATATGTCAAAATGAAAGTGCTAAAATTATATTGGAAGATTTACCAGTGCTGCTTATAATGCCGTAGATTAGAATACATGTCAGTGTGTTAGTAGAAGATTACCAGTATTACAATATGAGTCTAAGAAATATTTGCCAAAATAAAAAAAAGATGACGTAATAAATTAAAAATATGAATAATCCCAGCAATCTTTATATCAGATGGATATAATTGATTCTTATATATGCTAACATATATCAAAATATATTCCAATATACCTGTACTACATATATTCTTATAGATTAGATGATATACCCGCGCATTTGCAGAAGATCACTCGTACAACGCACAATATATGAGTTTCAACAATTTTTGCGATAATAAATCAATAGCATAATAACTAGAAAATATCAATAAACTCTGAATCAATAATCCCTGAAAATATTACGAATAATAATATCAAATTCTGAAGACCGCAATTGATATTATCCAGTCGAAAATGCAATGTCAATGAATTGTATTTTATATACATATCTTTATTATAATTTCGGAAAATATTTTATAAAAATCGTCTGCCACATAAACACATTGGATTTAAATCTCGTGCTAAGCAACATGATATCATTTGCTTCAAACAAATTGGTAGAAAAAATATTATCTGAATAATGCTATCTCTAAGGCAGATTTGGCACGTTTTCGGCAATTTAGCAACATTTCAGAAATCGCCAAATTTATCGCCAAATGGGACGTAGAACAGATATTCCTACTTGGCGACAAATTGAAGAAGATTAATTGCAATACTATCCCCTAACAAAACACAATTATTTTAGCACAATTTATGTAACACAATTTATTTAGCACAATTTTATCAATTTCAAGATATGGATTTACATATATTTTTATCACTTTGTGACATTTCCAACGTTTTATTTGGCAACGTTTAAGAAAAGTTGCAAAAATTAGAGATATCCCGCTATATTCGCAGATCTAAATTTGCAGATATGAAGAGTAAAACATCCCTATCCCGTTTGTATATACTAAATGGAAACACTAAAGCTGTATTAGAAGATATACCCGTTCCATTCATATTCTGTTTCAACAATCGACTAAATGACTTTATTGGCTAAACACAATATATGAGTTTATTGACTAAACATAATATATGAGTTTATTGGTTAGACACGATATATGAGTATATTGGTTAAACACAATATACTATTTTGAAAGCATATATATATATATATATATATATATATATATATATATATATATAAGTCAAGGGTCATGAAGGAAATCGTGTAGGGAGTATCGGTTACCGGCAGCGTTTGCCATGGCGGAAAAAGCTTTAACCGGAGTGCTGGGGGTCGCAACTTCCCCCGGCCGGTACTTCTGTCACACATCTAGAATCTGAACGCGTACATTGTTACTTGTCCTTTTTGGGAATTTATATATATATATATATATATATATATATATATATATATATATATATATATATATATATATATATATATATATATATATATATATATATATATATATATATATATATATATATATATGTATATATATATATATATATATATATATATATATGTATATATATATATATATATATATATATATATATATATGTATATATATATATATATATATATGTATATATATATATATATGTATATATATATATATATATATATATATATGTATATATATATATATATATATATATATATATATATATATATATATATATATATATATGTATGTATATATATATATATATATATATATATATATATATATATATATATATATATATATATATATATATATATATATATATAAATAAAATTAAATAGTTTTATGATTACTTGTAATATATATATACACCCTAGAAATACCAAAGAAAATTGCTTGTAAACTGAAGGTAAAGGTGAAAAATTGCAAATCAGAAACCAATTGTAACACGCTGAGCTAGGACTTTTATAGCTCCCAAGAAGTTTGGAAATTGAATAAATGGAATATAGTGAATATTAAAGGAATAAAATGAATAAGAAAAGCATTTCTGAAACCATTTACGTTATCAAGGGCCATACATGTTTTATTAATGCTGATTCTACGTTTCTGTGTACACAACTGTAAAATATATTACAGAAATAATGTACATGGATATATATATATATATATATATATATATATTCAGAGAGGAGAGAGAGAGAGAATTTGAGGTTATATTGAACATGTATATACAAGTTCCATTCCATTAAAAATATATCGTCAAAGCGTACACTTTGATACACTCTCTCGATTTCGTAAACTTACCATTATTCCAATTGACAGGATGTGCCAATAATTTCTTTATATTCCATTTTCAGCATATGATGATGGGAAAATATCATACTCGCATGAATTGCATAATTTCGGATTTGATAATCTGATTTCAATATCTCTATTATTAATAGAATATTATGTTTAGAAAGGTAAATTTATTCAATGCATTAAAGCCGCAATGTTTAATTCTACGTGACATTGTGTTTAAGATAGATTATAAGAGATTGACGGTATTTAAGGTTAATATATATATATATATATATATATATATATATACATATATATATATATATATATATATATATATATATATTTATATATACATATATATATATATATGTATATATATATATATATATATATATATATATATATATATATATACATATTATCCTTTAATAAGTGAAAATACTTTCCGCAAAGGATAGAAAATCTTAACATTATTAGCACAAATTGTAAACGATGCAACACACAGCAGAGGAACTATCTTAATTTTAAAATTTAATATTCTATTGTTAATAATTTACAAGGATTTTTAAATATATTTTAATTGAGTTTAAAATTTTTATATGGATTCTTTTATTTATCGAAGATATTTTTCCTAAAATTTTTAAGTATGTCTGTGATCAAATTTGAAATTATTAATTCTTCTGAATTACCTGCCTGTGAAAAAAGAAATAGAATTGTCTTCAATCTAATTTGGAATAATTTAATAAACAAATTATCTTTAAACAAGTAATTATAATTTCCGTTTTTCAATTTTAATTACAACAGGTCCTTGAATATTGTGTCAAAAATCTGATATGACCACAAATGCCTTTCCATGCAGACTCATTTTCTCTTCATTTTTTTTTCAATAATTCATTAACTTGAGTTTAATTTTACAATTTAACACCAATAATTATTTTAAATTACACTGAATTTGAACTTTTAATTCAATTTTTGTTTTCATTTGGTAACTCTAATTATATTCAAAGGTGGCCTATCGAAAAACGCGAAAACACTAAAATATCTAGTGAACGGCTTGTCCTAGAGTAATGGTGTTTGTCCTATTATTTTAATCTTCAAAAATCACATATAAAACACAAGCATGTAGTCGATATATTTGACCATACGTAATCATTTATTTTAGATTTTGAGGATTTTTGTGGGCCATTTTGCAAAAAAGGCAGTTTTCTTTTTTTCAGAATCTTACAAGAATCTAATCAACACCAAGTCACCGATGAGTAACTTGTCCACCAAATATTATGAAATTTGATTAATTAGTACTTTAGCTAGGGTGTATAAAGGCATTTTTTGTGGGCCATTTCGCAAAAAAAGACAAATTATTTAACCTGAATTGTACCAAATCTAATCAGCACTAGGATAACCCACAAGTGACCCATCTATAAAATATTAAATAAAACATCTGCACGCACAGACGCCACGCTAAAAAAATATTTCCGTGTTCTAGAGGTCTTGAAACGTGTAGATCCATCAAAAACTTGAGTTTCGATTTTTGACATGATTCCAATACTTTCCCTGAACATTACAATGTACTGCAGAGAAAGTAAAAACAGGCTTAATTTTAATAGAACTAATAATTAACAGACATAATTTTGGCCAGTATATTTCAATTTTGTTTTTCAAGTATCAACTTGGCGTATTTTTGAGCCTTTTATGTTTAGAAAAATTCTAGTAATTTAGATAATGACTTGCTCAGCACTATATTTTAATACGGTCTGCAAATTTGTGCGCTGTATTATTATTCTTTTTCGTTATGTAAATTCTAAATTTGCATATTTTTTAGCTTTGATAGTCCTGTGGGTCGTTTCGACTTATTTTCGTCGAAACGATCCACATCATTTAATCTTGTTGGTAATCATTTAATCTTGACCGGATTTTTCTCTTCTTATTGAAACATGTTTGTTACGTTTCTGGGTACTCCAACTGTATATGTCAGTTCTCTGCTTCTTGCTATACGGATATTTTTTTCTTTCTGCTTACTGTTTGGCTCTCTAAGATGAACTTTTAATGCACGACTTGGCTATATAAACCCAAGTTCTTCTTTCATTCGTGCCAATTTCGTCTTTTTGACTTCAAATTTGTTGGTTTTCCTCCGACAAAATAAAATATGTTAATGTATACTCAAATATCTGTATGCTGCAATGTTTATTAATCAATGCTTAACTACATTATTTAAAACTGATATGTTATGTATGGTAAGAAAATTATAAATAACAAAAATACCTAAATTTTCCTAATCACTTTATACCAAACTGACATAAAGAGCGCATACCACTATATAAACCGGGATCTCATATTAAACTAGAAAAGAAGACATAATATGTACTCTCTAATATCGTCTCTGCATTTTCCAACATTACCATAATTTGGGTTGTCTAAAAGAGAGGGTAATATTTTTGAAACTTCCAATGGAAGGTATGAAAGACAACAGGACCTAACAAAAAATATAACATGAACAGAAATAAGAAAACATTGCAGCCACAGAAGTCTATAGACCACTCATACGGTCCCTTACTTCCCAGTATCAGATATATTCACTCAGATGTTGCGTAGAGAACCGTTCAGTGGAGAAGACGAGTCCTGCCCATTTCCTTCTAAATGTCACAGATTTTGCAAAAAGGGTCATTAAATATATGAATTCGATACAGACGTTTGGCAAGGTAAGTATGGCCAGTAGCAAGGCGGAATTCCGCTACAACTCTCCTCCTAAACTAGTCTTATATGTCTGAAATTGTGTCCCAGCACAATTTCTGAGAATGCCTCTCTAAAGGTTCTTTTGATACGTTATTTTTAAAGATGTTTTTGATTACCAATTTTATATTGTGAAATGATATTTCAGCACTTGATGAAATTTGGAAAATTGCTGGGTTTTTTTCGGCTAGAAAATCGGTCCTCTCATTGCAGTTGATACCGCATTGGCCAGGGATCCGCTGAAGGAAAGTCACTTTATTACGGCTGAATAAGTTTTTCATAAGAGATTGGCATTTGTGAATGACTGATGATTTACGGGCCTTGACAGAGATTATTGCCTACAAAGCAGCTTTCAAGTCTGAAAGTATGACTACGTTCGAGAAATTTCAAGATGGCACTGTACTTGAGAAAGGGCTAAATTAAATTCTTCGATCTCTATCAAAAGCGGTTCTATTATCCACACCTGGGCATATAAAGAGAAGAGATCAAAACAAGAACTCTTAATTTTTGAAGGGATTTATGCATACATCCATTTGGGATCCATCAGTAAATACACAAATTTGGACCCATCAGTAAATACACAAAGATGGACCCATCAGTCTATATGCAAATGATTTATATAATACAAGTCATTTGGTACCCATAATTATATATACAAAAGATTGCCTCAAAGGGACCCATCAGTACATACACAAAGTATGCACACAAAAACATTCAGATTCTGGATATAGTGTGTTAATAATCTCGTAGGTTACCGATTTCAATACTATTGCATCAGTGAGTTTTTAAGGAACTTTTGAGAGAGTTCAATGCAGATCCGAATGTCTTTATTTAGGATTGAATTTCAAGGCAGCATTAATTGTTCGGATCTAAACTAAAGACCAAGTTGGTCTTTCAAATAGGGTACATTCTGTAAGAAACCGTGCTGGGTTCTAAGATTTCGCTCACATGCTTGAGATTTACAGTTCCAGAGAAAGAAAGACAAATAGACGGGTGTTCTCAAGATCTTCTCCTGTAGGAGAAGGACGATTTCTTCAATTAGAAAGGGTAATATTACCCATAGCACTTTTGATCATTTAATGGAAAGAAATTATTTTGTAAATTAGATATGAAGATGTTAATATTTATATTTCGAATTTAACGGTATTAATTAACGTTTGTGAATTAAACACACATTCATTATTAGTACTTTGTTCTGTATGAATCTGCATGCGATAAGCTAAAAGTATTAGAAATTAGTAAAAATGTTTAGGAATTACAAATATTTTTATACATTGTATCCTATTCGTATTTGCCTAGCACTCGCTGTTCTATTATTACTAGCTAATGTGTTCAAATCTAGCTGTTACCTTTTTTACTGTCACATTCTGAGCAGTAACTATTTTAACAGCCGCATCTAACGGTATCTCCACAGACAACACAAGCAATACGAATAACCTCATTACATACAATAGGGGTGACGATTCAAAATGTTTTCCAGAGTCTTATACCACTTTTCCTCTTAATTGAGAGAAATGCACAATTTGATATACCGCCGGCCGATAATCAAAAATTCTTATTTACAATTTTTATTTTGTACTTGTTACATTTAATTGCGACTAGCCATTGAGAACGCGCAAAGTTCTGGAGTAATGGCTAGTTTATGCATATTCAAGCAGCCCCCCCCTCTCTCACACACACACATGCACAAAGGTGATAAAGAAAAAATACGCCTTCTAAAAAAAGAATTGGCTGCTAATGCCAAATTTCACTAAGACGATTATTCTTAATTAAGGTACAGGAAACTTAGTATTTTATATATTCTCACTGAATCTTATTACCAAAATTTCTTTCAAAGCATTCATAAAAAATGACATGAATATTGCATTATTCTAGAAATTCCAGAACTAAGATTATTCTGAAAAATATTAATTACACTGCGTATATATGCTTATAATACATTTACCTTAACAACTTTGGACAACAAGCTCAAAATATCGCTATAAATATAAAATGGCTTGCAGGTCAATAAATTTTATTTCAAAATGCAAATTCGGTCGTGTAGAAAATTCTTGAATGGGATAGCAATTCAGAGGAATTATATTCTAAATTTCAAAAACGAATATTAATAAGAAGCGTCTCTTTTCGGAGTGGGGTTATTGAAAATAGATTGGATGTACATTAAAAGTGACATATTGATATCGATTTTACAGCATATTCAATTCTCCTTCCCTCCTCTTCTGAAGGAAATCGTACATTTGAACTTTGTTTATTCCGTTCTAATATCTTGTGGGGAACATTTTTAGAATAACTTCAGACAAAAATTCAATTTTATAAGCAGGTACGTCTGTTTTTATTCGGAGTATGTAATGGAAAGGGAAACGTCAATAATTTTATTGATTATGAGTATAATTATATAGATGCTAACAGTGTGAGATGTTAAAAATGCCCAAAAAGAAATAGTCAAATAAAAAGCAAGAAATATCAATCATGCATAAAGCATTGATTATGAAACACTTTCCAAATGAAATACAATTTTATTTAGATATCTCTAAAATGCCACACATTCAGTGGTAATATTATTTAAATTATCAGAGTACAATGATTTATTTTACTTACTTACTTAAAGCCTCATCGGAAAACATTAATTTTATTTAAATGACGTCATTGAATCGTCTGGATCGATATGTAAAAGCAATGGATATTTCATTTATATCACTTTTCAGCAATTCTTATACAACTCATCTTACTGCAATCACAAGTTTACATTCTGCATCTATTAAATTTAGACTTCGTTGTAGAAATAATCAAAATTTGATGATCATTTAAACTCACAATTATTGTAATTGAGTTGACACAGAATATAGATACACAGAAAATACGCAAAAATAAAGCGATTTTAGGACAGATGAAACACTAAATATAAATGCAAAAGAACATTCAATTTTTACACTGCCAGAAAAAGATGGATGCTATATTCTCTAAGTGGGTCACATAATACACACTTCATATAATATGGATGAAATTATTATTTTCATTTTTATTTTAAAAACTACGGAATATTTTTTCTTGAAGTTTTTTTTGTATATTTTAAGGGATTAATTCAATTTATCCAAAAATTTTCGAAGCAATATTTGCATTTTAACTTCGCTTAAAAAATGTTTGAAAAATTAGGTCTCACAGGATTCAATGTATTTCACATTTTTAACCCGGGTTCAATCCAAAACTAATTGGGTGATATTACCCATGTACATTTCCATATGACCCACAGACCGTTTCAACAACACATTAAAATTTCATTTTGATAAAGTCATTTTTACGACAGTCATCATGCGAACGGACAGACAGACAGACAGACATACGGAATGAACAAAGACACTTTTCAACTATGTTGTAAAGTCTTAACAAAAATGATCAGTCATGCATAAATCATTGATTATGAAACATTTTCCAACTGCAATGCACATTTATTTAGACATCTCTAAAATGCGATACATCCAGTGGTAATATTTTTAAAATTATAACAATACTACATTAACTTATTATATTTGAAAACTTGAAACTTCATAGGAAAATGAACTGTATTCAAATGACGCCATTTAAATATAAATCACCTGGCTCTCTATGTAAATGCTCTAAATATTTCATTCATACACGCTTATTTCATTAATTTCATTCATCACAATACCAAAATGATTTATTTTATTTAAAAAATTTAAACCATGGAGGTACATGTAATTTAACTCTATGCTTAAAACTTTATAAAAAAAAACTGCTTCTTTATGTAAAATCAATGAATGCTTCATTTCATATCAGCTATATTGCAGACTCTGGAGTTAAATAATTTTGCGTTAAAGAAATTCAGCAAATCTTATAATAACTCGTCCTACATACTTATGTGTTTACATTCTCCATAAGGGAAAATTAGGCTTCGTTGTAGAAATAATCAAAGTTTGATGATTATTTAAACTCAAATATATTGTAATTACATTGTTTCAGAATGTAGATGCACAGAATTTAATCAAGAATAACGCGATTTTAGGAAGGATACAACACTAAATATAAATGAAAAAAAACTTTAAAAATCACGATTTTCACACAAGATGTAAATGGCAATTTATATTTTTATTCAATCCACAACTAGAAACAAATTTTAATCTTTACTTTTTTTTAATTTAAACATTTTCTATTAAAAAAGATTACGAACCTAACTTCTCATCTTCCTTCTGCCTCGTTACCACCTCCTTCAAAATCAATACATGCAACTAATTTATGAATATCATACTACCTCTGTTTTGGGGCGTCAGTTGACTTCAAACATGAAATCATGCATTCACCTAATTCGATTCCTTTGATCAAAATATTTTCGCCATGCATAAGCATCCCATTCCTAACATTCTTTTCTCAATTTGAACTATTAGCAAAAAAACCCTTAGATTCGAGATGTAACCTCAATGTTCCTCCACCCTTCTTGATCAAGCAAATGCATACCCGATCTAACCCACAACTACACGTATTCTTCTATCGTATTGCAGAAACGTCAATTACATTATTTTACAGCTTCAGATGCTTTGAAAATACATCAAAAATCAAATGCAATTTCTACTTTATAAATATTCAAAACCTGTAACTCTCACATCCTTTAAATTCTAAATTTTACTATGCATATGAATACACTCTAATATCTAAAACTTATTCAAAACATATCAATACACTTTCAATTTCTAAACCTAGTTAAAGCGCATGATTACAACTTTTATTTCTAAATTTTATTTAAAACATATCACTAAAATTTAACTTCTAAAGCTTATTCCAAAACATCAATACAATTTTAAAGTCTAAACTTATTTCATCCTATCCTGGTCAACTTATCTTTTCAAACCATAGATATTAAATATACCTGTACTTTAGAAACTTACATTTTATACATTTCTCAAATCAAATGTTATACATTTGAAATTTACTTTTAAGACTTTTTTTTACTTAATTAATTTTCTTGCTTGTCAATATCTGAAGTCGCTTCAACTGCTGTTGTCATGACTCCTGGACCCACTCTTTTCGTCTATCTGGGGGCTTGTCCATGGTTGCTTCCGTGCTCGTTGATTCTTCAAGTGTGACTTCCATCGGAGTTCTGTTTAGGTTTGGTCCTGGTTCGACATCCTCCCTCTGTCCGTCCATTATCTTGATCCTGATTCGGCATCTTCCTTCTGTCCGTCCATTATCTTGATCCTGAGTCGGCCTCTTCCATTCTGTCCGTCCATTATCTTGATCCTGATTCGGCCTCTTCCTTCTCTCCGTCCATTATCTTGATCCTGATTCGGCCTCTTTCTTCTGTCCGTCCATTATCTTGATCCTGATTCGGCCTCTTCCTTCTGTCCGTCCATTATCTTGATCCTGATTCGGCCTCTTTCTTCTGTCCGTCCATTATCTTGATCCTGATTCGGCCTCTTCCTTCTGTCCGTCCATTATCTTGATCCTGATTCGGCCTCTTTCTTCTGTCCGTCCATTATCTTGATCCTGATTCGGCATCTTCCTTCTGTCCGTCCATTATCTTGATCCTGATTCGACATCTTTCTTCTGTCCGTCCATTATCTTGATCCTGATTCGGCCTCTTCCTTCTGTCCGTCCATTATCTTGATCCTGATTCGACCTCTTTCTTCTGTCCGTCCATTATCTTGATCCTGATTCGGCCTCTTTCTTCTGTCCGTCCATTATCTTGATCCTGATTCGGCCTCTTTCTTCTGTCCTTCCATTATCTTGATCCTGATTCGGCCTCTTCCTTCTGTCCGTCCATTATCTTGATCCTGATTC
Organism: Amaurobius ferox; assembly: GCA_951213105.1. Taxonomy (NCBI): domain Eukaryota; kingdom Metazoa; phylum Arthropoda; class Arachnida; order Araneae; family Amaurobiidae; genus Amaurobius; species Amaurobius ferox. The sequence goes on along the minus strand of OX578147.1, from coordinate 38,459,373 downwards.
GGCCTCTTTCTTCTGTCCGTCCATTATCTTGATCCTGAGTCGGCCTCTTCCATTCTGTCCGTCCATTATCTTGATCCTGATTCGGCCTCTTCCTTCTATCCGTCCATTATCTTGATCCTGATTCGGCCTCTTTCTTCTATCCGTTCATTATCTTGGTCCTGGTCCCGCCTCCTCTTTCTGTGCGTTCATTATCTTGGTCGCTGATGCTTCCATATTGTATTTTCCTTCCGTCCGAGACTATTATCTCACCGGTTTCTACGTTTTCAGTTCGCTGTGAGAATGGACAATACCGGCATCTTCATTTTATTCTTTTATTCGATTAAAAATATTGGAAAACGGACAAAAATATGAAAAAAAAATATTCCCCGACCTGTATTTCATGTTTTATTAGCAGCCAAAATTCGACTTTCTGACTGTCGCGTGAAAACGACCCCTTTTGGCACGCACAGAATGTGACGTCAGAAGACTCGTCTGCGTCTCGCGTATTCGAGAATTGGTGAGCAGGTTTGGTTACATTCAGAAAGTTCGATAATTATAATTGTTTCTTCTATCTCAAACTGCCGTGTTATACGTATTGTATCGATCTAATGCGCCAGACTACTAATTTTACATCATCAGGTACAACATTTTTATCTGTACCACAAAATGATATTTTTCGCTAAAAAATATTGCGAAGAGCAGGAAGCCAGATTATAAACAAAATTCACTACTGTCATTAAAGAGTGTTCGTTACGTATGTAATGATAATAAATCAGTGACTGCATAATCCAATTTTTAAAGCCTTTTTATGAGAAATTATTTCATTAAGATTTAATAAACTTTGAAAATCCATATGGATGTCCAATACTGGTTCGGCACTCTATTTTTGCTTTCCTTATATACATAATGTATAAGGAAAGTATTGTGACCGGGTCGAAAATTCGAATTCGAGTTTTCGACGGGTGAGCACGTTTCAAGCATCCCTGATCACGAATAAAACATTCTTGAAGTGATGTCTGTGTGTGTGTGTGTGTCAGTGAGACTGTGGAGATGATAACTGACGAATGAATGGACCGATTATTGGTACAAAAATGGACGAATATTGGTACAAAAATCACAATCCGTAAACACTGGAAGCCTATTGTTTTTATACGCAATCGAATGCTCAGAACCCACCTAAATTTTCCAATGAAATTTTGAAAAAATCGTCAAAAAATCAAAATCTCTAATAAAGTTACGCAAATAGACATTTCCTATGTAATTTTTAATTAGAAAACGATTGACATAAATTTTTGAACGCTAACATGAACCGTTCTCGAGATATTGCACATTTAAAAAAAAAATCATCATAAATTCATATAAAATAAAATAAAAAAATTTCCTATTGAGAAAAACATGTTCACTTTTCATATGTAATACCATGCGATAAATTTGGTAACATCATTATCGTGGATCTAGCTGGTTCCATTCATGAAAAAAGATACTTTGAGTAATAATTTTGTATTTAAACTCCAATAGTCATTTATCTACTGTAAGAATAACTTATTTCTCCATCCATAACGCTTGGCGAGATTTTGACGACGAGTTTTGTGGAACGTCGTCAACTTGGCAACTTTTTAAATGTTGCTAAATTAACGAAAATCTCGCCAAATAGATAAAAATGATGCTAAATTAATGAAAATGAAGCTAAAGCAATGAAAATGACGACTCATTGATGAAAATTAAATATCTTGAAAAGGATACAAATATCTACTACAAAAATAATATCTTTTTTTTACTGTAAAAGTTGTAAATTCTTTGCATTATATAAGGAAAGTCATGTGCTGCCCACAACAGATTTTCAATTATACTGTTATAGATGAATTTAAAGCCAGATTCAAAGTCGATTATTGAATTTGTACTCTCTTTAGTATGTGATATTCGCAGTTAATTTAGAGAATATAAAAAATTCCTTGCATGAAACATTTTCATACCAGTATACTGCAGTGAGCAGTTGCAATTTAGTATTTTCAATAAGTGCATGTGTTTCTGAACAGCTATAAAATATATTTTATATAAAAAAATAAATCACAAATTTGAAACATTGTAAAAAAGAATAGAAATTAAATAGAAAGGGATTTAAAAATGATTCCCCTATTCAGAATCATAAGTGATGTACTGTTCATTATAGGTTTTAAAGTACAATATTATAAAAAACAATTTAAAATTGCTTTTAATTTAGAAATAAATTAATATTTTCCTTATATACATAAGGTATAAAGAAAGTATTGTGACGGGGTCGAAAATTCGAATTCGAATTTTCGACGGGAGAGCACGTTTCAAGCATCCCTAATCACGAATTGAACATTTTTGAAGTGATGCCTGTGTGTGTGTGTGTCTGAGTGAGCCTGTGGAGACGATATCTCACGAACGAATGAAGCGATTCGAATGAAATTTGGTACAGAAATCACATTCCATGAATACTGGAAGTCTATTGTTTTAAAACACAATTGAATGTTCAGAACCCTCCTAAATTTTCGAGTGAAATTTTGAAAAAATCATCAGAAAATCAAAACCTTAAATAAAGTTACGCAAATAGACATATCTTATGTAATTTTTCCTTAGAAAACGATTGATATAAATTTTGGAATGAAAGCATGAACGAGATATTGCACATTTTTCAAATACATTTATCAAAAAGACCTATACATTAAAAAAAATTCACTGTTAAGAAACATGTTCACTTTTCATTTGTAATATCATGCGATAAATTTGGTGACATCATTCTCGTGGATCTAACTCGTTTCATTCACGAGAAAAGATACTTAGAGTAATACTTTTGAATTTAAACGCCAATAGTCATTTATCCATTGTAAGAATAACTTATATATCCGTTCATAACGCTTGGCGATAAAAGTTTTCGACAAATTTATCGGAATTTCGCCAACTTGGCGACATTTTTAAATGTTGCCAAATTAACGAAAATTTCGCCAAATGGATAAAAATGACGCTAAATCAATGAAAACGACGACTAATTCAAGAAAATTCAATATCTTCGAAAGAATATATGTATCTAATATAAGTATCTAATATAACATTTTTTTAACTGTAAAAGTAGTAAATTTATTGCATTATATAAGGAAAGTCATGTGTCACATCAGATTTTTAAATATTATATTTAGAATCCCTACAAATCAAATAAATATAATAAAAAATACATTCATAAATATATATATACATATAAACAAAAATACATAAATATTATTTTTGATTCCCCAAAAATTACAAATGTCAATCTAAACTTTCGGTTTAAACTCACTGTATAACAAACGTATCCCCTTTCTCCCGGGTTCGGCCCACTCTTTGACTGGTGAACGGACTTTAGCTCTGTAGCTCTGATCCTCCAACCAATCAAATAAATCCGGGAGAAAAAAATACGGGAAACCGTCAGCCGAGCTCCCCGCCCGGTGGTTAGGTCCCGAACTCTTCCGGGTGGCCGTGATAACTAACTGCGTCTATTCATGACCTGAGCCTAAGTCCGGCCAGCGACTGGAGTCGGGTCTGGCGGGATCATCTTCGGACCACGTCCTGTGAATGATTCTGTCGACCTCGCTGCCTGGTAAGTGTCAATATTAATAACCTAACTAAATGTTCGTTTGGCGGATGGTAGACCCTGGGTGCCTCTTGAGTGCAGAAGGTATCCTTTCCCGGCCGTGCAGTTAGCTACTCTAAACCCACTATGTGAGTCGCACGGTCTTGGGTCTTTAGACCTCCGGCATATTTGCACTAATCTACTGCGTTCGGGTGTCATTGCAAAGTACCTTAATAGTCCAACCGAAAATCAAACCACATGTATTGGTACTGGCTAGCCGATGTTCTATCGCTGAGCTACTGGAATGGAATTGTCAGCTTTTATTGTCGATGTGGACCCTTCAGTGTTACAGTCAACTTAAGTATAAAAGTGTTGCAGTCGACTTAAGTATACAAGTGCTATCTGGAGGGCTAAAATACCACGCAATGCATAAGAATATTAATGAATATCGGTTTGATAATTACTGAAAAATGAGACTTCACTTTGTAAACAAAAGTTCATATCACATTAGCAGGGGTGCATACTATACTGTTAGCGATCCCTAAATATAGCAACTAGATTTTGTAGCTTTCAGTTTGTCAGCCATGTGCCGGGATAAATTTTTTCGTCCTGCTCTAAAAATCTGTGCAAAAGAAAACTATTGATATTTTCAAATTAAAAACATATTTGGCGCATTGAAGAAGATATGTTTTTTCAGACGAATCAATTTTTCCTCGCAGATTTTTCGAAATTATTTAAAAAGCTATCGAATTTCTATAATTTTCGAAAGTTTTTAGACCAACGGCTTTAGACCAACGTTTCGAAAGTATGAAATAATGAGAAAAATTATGTAAAATAATTTTTACTATACAGCAATTTTGGGAAAACTGTTAATTAAATTATGTAATATATAGTTTAATTTCCTAGAAAAATATATTTTATTGGATTCTATTATTGGTAATAGAAGAAATTTAGTTGGAATTTAGGATATCTATCTGTTTTAATTTGTTTAAAATATAAGGGGCTCTGACACTCACATTTGTGTACTGCTCTCACCAATCTTCAACTACAATATGCATACATTGATTTTACAAAACTAATAAACGCATTTATCTAAATGGTAGTTACAGATTTATTGTTAGTGTCTTAGGAAATTAAAATAAAAGTCACTATATAAAGCAGAAAGTACACTGTTTTTAAATATCTTCTTCAATTTTAAATTTTTAAGAAGACATTTTGCAGGCTTGATGTATTTTCATTTATTCGTTTTTTTTTTATTTTATCCTTTAGTTTGATCAAGATTTTCTTTAGATTGTTTGTAGTTACATCTTTCTGGCTGTAGTTACATGTAATACTGTTTTGCTGTAGTCACATGTAATACATCTGTCGTACTTGTACTTTCGTACTATCAATTTTTATCCCCATACAGTCAGATATACCGGATCGGTGAACCAATACATTTGAAATAACATGATCGGGATTGAAATTGTACACCGTATTGAAACATCATCATCTTTGTTTTGTTGAGATGTTGATGCTTCAATACGGATTCAAATTTCAATCCCCATTGTAAAAGAAGATTGAATTTGATACTGTTTTTCTCTCATTTATTCATGTGCCTATCTTGTTGGTCTCTCTATTTCGATCATGATCCAAATTTCTAGAGTGAACAAAATAGCATACTACTCTCTATTACGAATTATGTTCATTGCATTTATCGTAACGTTACCGTTGTGATCCTGTTGAAAACCTTATCTTTGCTTGGCAATTACTACTTAATTTCACAAGGAATGAGCCATTATTCTTGTAATTAAATTTATAATGTATTTATTTTTTACTTTTCTAAAAGTCAAGCTAGATCAAGGGGTAGCTTTCTTAACAGCAACTCCAATCGGATTATGTTCCAAAGATTCATTCACATAGTACAGCTAAACTGATTCAAATACCAATTTATACCTACCTTGAACAAATCTTGTTATAGGTGGTGGCCAAGTCCGAATTTACAATTTCGATTTAAGTACAGATATGTCAGAATTTAAAGGTCAAATAAAGCTAAGTCTACGGAGGAAATATAATTTAAAACAATTTGACCGCTAAACAGAATTTTCTATTTGTTTGCTATTACTTGTACAATTGTACAAGTTACTCCGCTGTAATAAATATTAATTGTTTAATATTTATAGTTTTGGGATTTTTACTACGCTCATGCGATAATCGTCTCAGTTATTAAACATATAGCTAGAATATTACATTTAGCTAGGTTATAGGTTATTAAATTTATATAGATTATCAATTATTAGAAACTCGGCTTTATGCCTTGCTTCAGTCTCTTGTCGCGAGAAATTGCCTCGAATATAATTATTAATTATTACTAATCTACATATATGCTAGCTGTAATTTTTCTTTAAATTTTCGCATTTTTAATTATTTATGCCATTTTACATTATTCCAATGCTTATATACTTCCACATTAATTTAAATAATACAATACTATATTTATCTCGTTTTAATATTTATTGGAATGAAGCTAGAGCAAGCAGCTCCCCTATTCCGAGATATGCACCATCGAGCTGTGCTCTTCTATGTTGTTTCTGAGATAAGTATCCCTTTGTTTGATTTTCCATGATCTCTTTTGAAACTTAATATATTTTGCAAGCACAGGCTGAAATATTAAAGATGCCTTAATATTTGATAGGCGGTCCAGTCTTGGCAATGACTAAGAAAGCATAATGTTCTACTTGTTCTTCCGGCTGAGGAAGAACTTTCGAAAAAATTCCCGTCACGTTATTAACAAATGCTTGCCTTATTCAAGGAAGTTTTGCAAGTTTTCAGCTACTTTATACCAGACGATTATGCAAAAATCTTCTAAATAACTGCTCTGCAGAACTTGAATATTTTCTGAAAATGATCTGTTGAGAAACTAACTCCTCAAAGAAACTGCATATTGATATACTATACTCAATTACTTTAGAATTGGTGGCTTAAGATCCCTAAAATGGCTTCTCTACTTCCCTGAGTAGGAAGTGGAAACTCATGACCTTAAACACTATGCCTTTAAGGTATAAACTATAAGCCGCGCTATGTTTTCCGTGTAACAAACATGAAATACTTTGGTCTTAATGTCCTTTTGGTTACGACGTCAGCAAATAAGCAAAATTATTCTCTGACTTACTCATTGACCCATATTAACCATTCATCGGCTGCTGAAAATCAATAGAACAATAGAACTTCAAATTACGAAAATGTTGCCAATAATCCATTTAGTTAAATTAAATAAAAATGTGGTTCTTAAAAGCTCAAATTTAGGACGAAATAAATTGTCAAACTTCCTAACACCATTTTCTTCTCACATTTCGCAAATCTTTCAATCATTAAAATTAAGGAATCCAGCGTCCATTCACAAAGTAAATTGATAAACAGAAATCATTAATAGGGTTTTTAAAAAATCCATGGTTTGTTTTTGAAACTATTAATGACCGGCATACGATACTTGTTAAAAGTTATTTTAGCACTTAGATAAGGTAAATAAACGATTATTGGAATTTATCCAGCTTGTCAGATACTTTCGTCACAAAATATATGGTAAAATAAGTACAACTGTCAAGATTTGATATCAACTAGGGTATTGTAAAACCACTGTTTTCAGTAGACTCAACAAGTTTCTAAAACATTTTATTACTGCACTTTTTATACCAGATTAAGAACCCTTATAGGCGAATCGGTAAGAACTCTTGCATGCGACCCAGGGGTGGTGGGTTTGAGTAGACTGGTGGCAAGTTCTGGGAGACCGATGCGGATGCTGTTCAGTATTTCGGCCCCGACACTACCATATTGATAGGACAGGAAATAAGCTAAAATATATATTTCAACACTTTCCATTAGGAGTAGTAGTACTCCTGAGCCATATCGACGGTGACGATGACCTGTTGATTGCAATTGACATACCAGCCACAGAATAAAATCTCTAGAAAGATGTGAATTTTACTTAAACGACTATAGTAATCCCTCAATGTATTATTAGAAGATCAGGAGCATGTGTCGTAAATCAAAATCATCTCACAGAGTTCGGTATTACTGAACAAAATTCAAGCAAAATTCCAACTCTAGCTAGGTAGCAGAGTTACTTTATTTCTTAAATAAATTTTTTTAATCAGCAATGACATACAGCTTCATGAGATAAATGCAACCGAAATTGATTTGTGGTTGCCCCTTTCTTTCGCAATGAAAATTTTAATTAATGACAACTATCTCAAATTGGATATTATGACAGCCATTTTTTTTCAGTTACACTAAATAGGGTACGAGTAACATTTCTGTAATTTGACTGTTTCAATAGAGGAGATGCATAAAATGTCAATTTTCTTAACTTTCTCCAAAAATATGGTTCAGCATTTAAATTAGTATTTTATAACTTCTTAGCTTATTTAAAACATTTTTGCAATTATAACCGTGAAATCAGCTGGCACCATTTTGAAATTTTGGTGTTTGATATCAAGCAAAAAGCGCAGACAATCTGATGCTAATTTCGACAGTTTTGGTCCGGTAAGTTCTGACCCCAATAAATATATGTCATCTATACAACAGTAGCTTGGGGCATAAACAACGCTTAGGCCTAGGATAAGTGTCATTCGATCCAAGGCAACCATTGAAAAAACTGTAAAACGTCAGTCTGAGGAACGACCAATGGAAGGTAGAAAGGAGGTCTTAGCCCGAAGCCGGGAGAAGCTGGGGCTAACAAGAAGAGATCAACGACTGAAGCGACTTACATTTGAAGATCGAAAATATGCTGATGATCAGAGTCGATCAACAACAGAGGAGATGGTTCCGAGAGCAGATGATTGTAAAACGAGATCCTGATAATATCAACGAGATAGAAATTATTTTTCGATAGGTAGAAATATGAACTATGGAAGTAGTGCAATAAAACTGTGCTACGCAGAGAAATTAGAAAGTACAATGTACAATGTGTTTAAAAAGATACAGAATCATTCCATCGAGTCTGAAAAATGCAGACCACAAAATCAGAGCCAAAAAGACCAAGGTATGTAAAGTTCTTAATAATATTAGCGCGAATTAGGAGCTGTTTCAATAATTTAAGTATCATAGGGTCTGACACGTTAGCTCTACTCATTGAATAAAAGTTGTACAAAGTAGTTTTGCATGCTCATTTTATGTATGCTCATGAATGGTATTTAATAAATGTTAATTTTTGAAGTTAGAAATGTTTATTTTAATAACTAATCAATTTTATTCACCACATTTTTGTGAATGCACCTTTTTTGCGCGAGTTCTAAATTGTAATGAAAACGTACTAATGATGGATAATACAATTAAATTAAATAAATGAGGAACAGTACTAATGAAAGCTCGTATGATGAACAGGAAATGGCATTAGTAAAAAATATTGTTATTTGCATTCACTAATTAGTTCCATGGAAAATAGGTTATAGTATTTTTAAAAGGAAGTTGTAAGGGAAATTTGTGTTTAAAATTGTAGGATGTGTAATATTTTGGATTATGATATATGTATGATTATTTTATGTATTTTTGGAAGGGACAATTTCATAAGAGTTAATGTCATAGAGGAAAAATGATAGATGATAGAAATCGTTGGAAGGGATCCAAATAAGCGTAAGAGATATATAAATGGATAAAAATACTTCCAACCAAAACTTAGAAATGGCTTCAAATTTCCAGGTAATAAATGTTTTACCTTTGTTTGGACAAACAGACGGAAACGTCGAATTTTTCTTCCCGCAATATGGGAGCATAACTAAAGTAGCAAAATTGTCAGAAGAGAATAAACAGTTAATTCTGAAAACCAGACAAAAAGAAAGGGCTCTACAGAACTTTTTGCAGAATACTGAACAGCAAAATACAAATAGTTTGGAGGAAATCGAAAATTTATTGATAAATATATTTAAGAGAAAATTGACAGTACTGAAAAACTGACAAGTTTGAGTAGGTAATATTAAAATGAAACTAGGTATGATAGTGTCCGTATTAGCGTTAGAGCTCCAAAACACTACAAAGGCATTTCTAGGATATAATGGAGCCATAACGAAATCAAAGAATTCGCAAACGAAATAAAATTCGCCAAGCTGATTGATAGAATAAGAGCAGACATTGCAATAGAAATCAAGAAAAATAATTTAAAATACTTCAAAAAGGCGGTGGAGTAGGCAGAGCACATGGAATGTATTTTAATGAAATTGCGGAAGTAAATGCTATTAAAAATTGAAGTTTAACTGAAGATATAATAAAAATAGCAATGGAAAACAAATAAAAAATTTAAAAATGAAACTTCAGAAAAAAAACTAAAAAAAAAGGGTTAGCCCAACAATTGAAATAATAAAATGTATTGGGTGTAGTAAATGAACAATTTATGGATTAACGGTTGGTATAATCAGTATAATCAAGCTCAAAATAATTTACTGCAAGAAAAAACGGAAAAAACTAATCTAAAGGACTATGAATTTAATACAAAGGTTAAAGAAAATAAAAATTTTAAATTTTATGCAGGATGCGAAAAAAGAGACCACAATTTTTCGACTTGCTGGTATAACCAAAACGCCCAGAAAAATAATGGAGCAAAGCAAAATAATTACGAAAGTTAAAAAAAATATGTTCTGAGAAAGAGAGTGAAGCTGTGAAAGGTATAAAAGTAATCATGATAGAGATTTCGAAAGGAGTTCGGATAGAAAAAGAGGATTATACAGAGGGCAAAATGTAAATCGCGGACAAGAGGTTTTTATAGCGGGTACCAGGAACTCAGCGCAAGTGAAATCGTGAAACTTATTGGGGGCTATGGCGTGATGGAAATTTAAGAGGTAGATCAAAGTCCCAATCTAACAGAGGGGGGTTTCGAACGCAAACTGATGAGTATTACAAAAACGAGCACAATTATAGACAAAATAATCAACAAAATGGCAAACGAAAAATAAATCAAATGGAAAACATGTCTGTAAATTTTACATCACTCTGAATTTTCTGCTTTATGAATTTTTAATATATATTTATGTAACTGTAGGAGCTATATAAATTTTTCATTCTGCATTATATATCTATATATTTTGTATTATATTTTTGTATGTTTTGCAATATATATTTTGTATATTTTGTATTATATTTTTTTATATTTTGCATCATGTATTTGTGCATTTTGTGTTATATTTTTGTATATTTTGCATTATATATTTGAATATTATGTATCATATTGCTTATATATTTTGCATTATATATTTGTATATATTGCATTTGCATATTTTACATTATTTTATCTTCTCATGATGGATTTAAAGCTCTCTAAAGAGCTAAATTCTTTAATAAATTCTAAAGCATATGAAAATATATTGATACAGCTTTTTATATTTTTATAGGCTTTTCAGTGTTTTAAATTATACGTACGTATATTTATAAAACCAAACTAAATTTGACAATTTATAACTAAAATCGTTAAAATGCATTCATCATAAATGTGGTGCACTGACGCTTTATATCTTTAACGTTCTCTCCAGACTTATCTTCCAGCGCAAATATAAAATATAAAGTGATTTATATAATAGAACTGCGTTAAAACTGAAAAAATAAAGATAAAAAAAAATTAAATGTCAACTTCTCTTAATGGAAAACAACCACGGCTTTTCTCTCTTAATGCAGAATCCCTTAAGTGTAAACAGGTTTGTGGAAAAAAAAATTATACAAATTTTCTGCATTATGAGAGTCCATAATAAAAGAACTACGCTGCAGCAAACATGCATTTCATAGTCCTTAAATGAAATAAGTTTGAAAAGTGTAATAAAATTAATGAAACAACTTGATTTACAAAATTTCCAAATGTTTTAAAAATTAATAGGGTTAAATTATATACATATAAAGATTATCTCGTACTACTGTCAGATTAATTACTGCCGTTTTAATTACTCTGCAAAAGAAAACCTCTTTGCTGATTACATATCAATTAAAAGCATCAAGCGGTTACAGAGATAAAAATAAGGCTGATTTTTCTTTTTTTTTTCAATATTTTTCCTTTCAACTTTTAGAATATTTATTTGGCAATTATTGATTTTCGGTGTCACGTGATACTACTACTTTTCGCTAAAAGTGATCTTGCCTTTGTTGGTACTTTATTTGTATTCGATGAAAATATGTTAATTGCTTTCAAAACCGAATGATAATTTTAATAAACTCTGTATGCTGTAACTATAGTAGCTCATTTTTTACAGAATAAAACTAGATGTATTTTAACAGGTAGAACGTGAAAAAATACCTCCATATATTCGAATTAGTCATTTTACAAGCGCTTCGCGCTTTCTCAATGGCTAATGGTCCTAAAAAGTTATACCTACATATTTAATCAAAGCTGTTGATCATTTTTCTGAATATTAAAACCCTTTTAGATTGAGGTATAAAAATGGCGAACACAAATATTACTAGGTTAACATATTAGATGGGAAAATATATTGAGTATTATTTCCAGCCGTGACAAATTTTTCGATAAGCAGCTAGCTAATGGATATAACATTGTATTTTTAATATTTCATGTTCAAGAATATCTATACCACACAACATAATTATTTAATTATTATGAAACGATTTTTAACAATGAGAAAATTATATAGCATAAAGTTTCATTTTTTAGGTTTAATTATATTGTCAGCAAAATTATGTCAAATGTTGTAGTTATTACGATTGACAAAGTGATATAAGGTTTTTTGGAAATCCCATAGTATCGTCCCCCTAACTAGATTTTTCGTCGATATGAAAGCTGAGCCAGATCGAATGCGATCAAAACCAAGCTTTTACCTCGAGTGGAAATGCTCAAAAATTTTGAAAAGTGATTTTGAGTGTTTTACTTCAATCTTTACACAGTCAATCTTATTTCGAGTTTTGGGAATTTCAGATTTTACCCTTTTTCTGAAAGCTGAGGGGAACCTAGTGACACCAGCACCAGGATCCTGGTGATAATAGAATTGCTCAATAATTATATATAACACCCCCTCAGTCATTAATTATCGCTTTGTACCGTTATCCTTAATCCGAATTTCTGAATTTCTTTTTATGTTTCCATTGACTAGAAATCTGGCAGGATCGTATGAGGTCAAAATCAAAATCGAAATTCCGATTTTAGTGGAAATGTTTGATAATTTTGAAAAGTCGTTGGGAGTGTTTTGATTATTTCTAAGCACCGACATCCATAAATCGAATTTTTAGATTTTCCGGCTGAGTTTCGAAGAGGAGATAAGTTGCATGATATCAAAACCAATAATCTAACTATAGTGGATGTGCTGTTTAGTTTTCATATGCCACTCAGTCAGTAAGTCAGCTCTGTGCATATTACATAGATCGTCTGAAAATAAATATATTGCTCGACACAAAATAAAGCAATTGATTAATAATATCAACAGATTTTAGAAGCAAGACACAGTCTTCAATTCCATAACAAAAGAATCTGATGTGGGCTGTACATGACTTTACAGATTCCCTCTATTCCCTCTATTTCATTACATATTCACTAAATTGAGTTTAATTGCACAAAATAACATGCACAATTATTTGAAATGACACCTGAATTTGCACTTTAAATTTAATTTTTGCATTCATTTTGTAACTGACCGTATTTTCACAGGCGGCGTAGCAAAAATGCGTGAAAACTAAAATATCCCAAGAACGGTCAGTCCTTGTGAGTTGGGACTGGTCTTATTATTTCCAGTGTCAAAAATTACTCATAAAACAAGCCTTTAATTGATGCATTTGAGCATACGTAATATTTCATTCTATATTTTGACGATTTTTGAGGATCAGTTCATGAGAAAAGCAGGTTTTATTTTTTCGAATCATACCATATTTCCGAATCATTTTATTTTTCCGAATTATACATGCGATTTTTTCGGGTCATTTTGTAAAAAAAAGACATTCTTTAATACTGAATCGTATCGAGATCTAATCAGCACTAGGGTCACCCACAATTTACTGACCTATAAAATTTCATGAAATTTGGTGATTTAGTTTGTGAGTTCCATTTCAATTCATTTTATTTAGAGTGAATGCATACATTGCACAAACAAACACACACGGTCGTCACGCTAAAAACAGTTTTTCGTGTCCTAGATGTTTCAAAACGTAAAGATCTTTCAAAAACTCGTGTCGCGATTTTTGACACAATTCCTGTACTTTACCTACGGTAGGGAAGGTGAAATGAGTGCATCCACACCAGCCGTAAAGAAAATTTTACACTTGAGACAGGAGATAAAATATTGCTTAACAGAAACAGAAAAAATAAACTGTAAAACTAAGGTAACTACGGACCGACAGACTCAAACGGCCTGACTCAAATTTTTGGGTCAACTGCAAAGAGGGATTTTGGCCTTTCAGGTCTAAGGCTCCCAAATCAAAGCATTCTAGACAACTTCCTTCTTCTGCGACCCCGACCGTCCGACCTACCGACTGCTTCCTTGAATGATTGGTACAATTTTTTGAATGCAGGAGTACCTACCTATTTTATTGTATTTTGCGTATCCAAAATCACCCATATACCATAGTCGCTGTATTGAGATAGCACTGGCTGATGATATCTGATCGAAATCATAGGAGTCAAATGGCGGTTGCGTCAGCCTGTGTATTTAAGAGTCTTATGCAGGTCCAAGAGCTAGTTGCGGTGTCAAGCTTACACCAGGGGGCTCAATAATGTTGTGAAGTTTTGCAAAATTTGACCTAAATGGAATATAGTTAGAAAAGACTTTCTCATAACAGACTCCATTTTAAGAAGCTTTTGACTTTTTTTATGCATATTTTGCAAAAGAAAACGGGTTAAAAAGTCTGTATAATTGGTCTAAATGATCACAGCATGTTTCGCTTCATTTTAAAAGGCTTAAGCGGCGAAAGGCTCTATAATGTTGTGATTTTTTTAATTGAAATTAACAGGATTATGGTTAAATACGATTTTATGTTACCAGAATCCATTTTAATTAGATTGCGATTTTTTATTCGTTGTTTCTTTATTTTTTTTAATGCACATTTTGAAAAAGGAAAAATATTAAAAAATCTGTATAATTGGTTAAAATAATCACAATTATAGCATGTTACTCTCAATTTTTAGGGACTTCAGCATTTAGAGTTGCAGTTTATAAATTACATTTTGCGTAAAATTTTGAAACGATAGTCCTATCAAGTAGATAGGCTAAGCACTTCAATCTAAGCAAAACAATAGTATTATAAATGCAATATGTAACAAGAAAGATCAATCATGCTTAAAGCATTGATTATGAAACACTTTCCAACTTCAATGCAATTTTATTTAAACAAGTCTAAAATGCAATACATTCCTCGGTAATATTTTAAAACTTATCACAATACTACATTAATTTATAATATTTGAAAACTTCATCGCAAACAATTGAAATTCATTCAAATGACGTCATAGAAAAAATAACACGCCTGGATCTCTCAATAAAAGTAGCATTTCATTCATAACATTTTCCCATTCATTTCATTCATCACAGTACTATAATAATTTATTTTATTTAAAAATTAAGACCATGGAGCTACAAGTAATTAAACTCTTTGCTTAAACTTCATCGATAAAAATCCTCCATCTCTTTGTAAAATCAATGAATATTTCATTCATATCAGCTATGCAGACTCCATGAGCTAAATAATTTTGTGTTAAAGAAATACAGCAATTCTTATATAACTCATTTTACATATTTTGATGTTTACATTTTACATAAGTGAAAAATAGGCTTTTTAGCCGAAATAACCAAATTTGAATGATCATTTAAACTGAAATATATGGTAATTGCGTTGTTTCAGTATGTAGATGCACATAATTTAAGCAAAAATAAAGTGGTTTTAGGACGGATACAACACTCAATGTGAATTAAAAAGAACTTAAAAATCACGATTTTGAGACAAGATGGATGCCATATATCATTTTGAAGTGGGTCATATGATCTTTTCATATCATGGTCACGTGATCGCTCCATATAAGATGTGCAAATATTATTTTAATTTTTATTTAAAAAACTACTGAATATATTTCGCTGAATTTTTTTTATATCTTTATGGAACAATTTGAATATTACCTAAAATTTTCGAAGCAATTTGTGAATTTTAAATCCGCTTAAGAAATGTTTGAAAAATTTGGTCCCAAAGGGCTCAATGTATTTGATTCTTTCATCCCAGGTTCAATCCAAAACTAATTGTGTGATATCAGTCATTTACATCCCCATAGGTCCTACAGACCGTCTGAACAACATATTAAAATTTCATTTTGATTAAGTCATTTCTACGGCATTTATCGTGCTAACGGACAGACAGACACACAGACAGAGTGAATGAACAAAGTCATAGACCCTTTTCAACTTTGTTGTAAAGTGTTAAAAATGAAATAATAGGAATAATTCAGACGGAGATGGTAAAATTACTTTTACATTTGAATTTTCTAGTTTGATCACTCATTAAATGATATATCAACTTACAGTTTTTAGTTTAAAGATATAAATGTAAACAAATTACATATTAATTGCAAATGCTAAAGGTCGATTTTGAAAGATATTGATATATATTGAGATTTTATATATATATATATATATATATATATTATATTCGCGAGTATGTTTTCGGCAACCTGGAGCACATCATTTAGCCAGATCGCCAAAGGAATCTATTACCCTGAAAATTTATTTATTTATGGAGCAATAGAAATTAACTCAAGAAAAAGAAGACGCTGTAAAACGTATCTGTTGTTTCATAATAAAATGCTATACAAAAACATGATTTCTGGCTACAAACGCAATCGAGGCTCCTATGAAAGATGTCCATTTCTTAAAAAAAACTGTTAGCTTACAAAAAGGAAGACAAATCAGGATGACAAATCAGTTGGGTATATATAGCAATTATAAAGCATATTAACCATTTATGGTATTTAGGAGAAGAGTGTGTAGCTCTAGCACTATAGGAATAATTCTCGAAGTTAGACATAATATAGCTCAAAAAATGCTAGTTGAAAAAGAAGAAAATGAATCTAAGGATTTTAGAATGAACTTCAAATTACAATAGATGATTTAGAATATTTTCTTAAAAAAGATCTTCCGCTACAAAGAATCACGAGTAAATCTACACACGTTTTTCAGAGGTTTCAAATTCCTAAAGTTTTTTTGCAACTAGATTCTGTACACTGCCAAAATGAAAAAAGTTATTTAAAAAATTGCAAATTCAATAAAAGTCGTTAATGATACATCTGAAAGGGGAGTAAAATTACTTGAAGAATATAACTCTAAGTTTTCCAAAGACAATTCCCAACAGCAATTTATTTTACAGACAGGACAAGACTATCGCAAGGAATATCCAACACACAATCGGGAGACGTTAATGATCCCATAACAATTGAGACATGGTTTATATTGGTTAGATTTCATTATTGTTTATAACTGGTAGAACTTTTAAGTTATATAAAGGCTTAAATCTTCAATTTTTAGTTTTATTTGATTGTGAAATTAATTTGACAAGCCTTGGATAAAAATACATTCTACATAAAGTGAATACTCAAGAATTTTGGGAAATTTTAAAAACTTTTAACATTCAACGTCGATGGGGCATGTATTCTTGATGTCCAAATGAGTTTACACGTAATTTTTCAACGTATTGAAACAAATCTAGTGTGTCCTGTAATTTGATTTCCAAAAAAAAAAAATGAATTATCCATATAAATAAGGACCACCCTAATATATATATATATATATATATATATATATATATATATATATATATATATATATATATATATATATATATATATATATAATATATAAGATGGAAAATGGAAGTTATTAAAGATATTGAAGTGTTATAGCATATATGCGCAAAGCAGCATCAAATACTATACACGATATAAATATAAAAAGTATAAAAATAATTTTAGAATTGAAAAAAGAAGGAAGGCTTAGCGAGAAGCTTACTTAATGGCGGTAAGGGGTTGTGACCTTACACCCCAGTTGTCAACAAACTTGTCATAAATGCCGCGGCATTGCACTCCTGAATGCCAATGCCGCGGCATTTATGACAAGCTTGTTGACAACTGGGGTGTTAGGTCACAACCCCTTACCGCCATTAAGTAAGCTTCTCGCTAAGCCTTCCTTCTTTTTTCAATTCTAAAATTATTTTTATACTTTTTATATTTATATATATATATATATATATATATATATATATATATATATATATATATATATATATATATATATATATATATATATATATATATATATAATAAGTGATCCGCAACAATTTGATATTAAGTTCCCAAAATTCTCTAAATTTGTATATATTGCAAAATGGAGAGTGCATAATTTTCAGCAATGATTATAATTAAATTTTATTTATCATTAGGATTTTGTTCCTCTAAAACATATATTATTTTGCTATTGTATCTAGCTTTAGTACAATTTCATAAAATACTACATTCTTTATTATCTTCATTCCCCGAAAAATAAGCAGTTCTGATAGAAAATAAGGAAATCAAAAATACATATCAAAACACAAATTTGTGAATGTCAAAAGCAATCACGGAAAATTAAGTTTCAATTGATTTTACCATGCGTTTTATTCTTTGTCCGATTCTCTAAGCTGTTTATTCCTATCTGTTTGAAAAATATCTATGATCTGATATGTAACATCCCTTGCTCTGTAATTCACTTTCATGAGATTGTTATTTTTGACTCCATTTAAAGTCATTATCTTGTAAAGTATGCAGTGAAGGATAAAAAATGTATCATCTAATCCGTAATTGACGAATATGTTATAACATATTGGAGTTCTGGACCAGCTTTATCATAACGATAACTAAATTTAAAATTCGACTTATTTTACAACCGAAACTTTTGTATTATATTATATCTTATTCCATAATTCACTATCATTGGATTGTTATTTTTGACTATATTTTAAGCAAATGTCTTCTGTAGAATGCAATAAATGACAAAATGTATTATCCCGCATTTGATGAATATGTTGTTTTTCATTGATGTTTGACAATCTTTATCCTTTACTATATCTAAAAAATTTACATTTTTGATTATTTTATAACTAAAATTTTATTATTATTAAATATCATATACCATAATTCACTTCCATGTGATTGTTATTTTTGGCTACATTTTAAGATATTGAATTTTACGGAATGCATTGAAGGATTAAATAATGTGCCCTCTAATCCGCAATTGACGAGCAAGTTGTACGATATTAGACTTTTTACTAACTTTATCAATAATTATATTTATCTTTACACTTCTGGTTATTTAATAACCAAAACTTGCGTATGCTGTATATTCAGTTTCATCGAATTGCTATTTTCGGCTATATTTGAAGACATTGTTTTTTATGTAGCACATTGAAGGGAAACAACGTGCAATTTAATCTCAATTAACGATAATATTGCTGTGTATTGGTTTTTAACCAGTTTTATCATTTATTATATCTACATTTATATTTCTGGTTATTTTAGAGTATAACCTTATGTATGGCAATAATATATAAGTTGTAAGCAAATTCAAAACGCCAGAGTAAGTACATTGTATGAAGTGGTATAGTTGATAGTGAAGATTCATGAATGAAGTGGTACATCTGATAGTGAAGTGGTATGGGTGAAGTGGTATAGCTGATATAATAACTGGGCGCTATCCAGGAAACCAGATGTTCCATTCACATTGCCGTCTCAAAATGTTTTTAATTTAAAGGAATTTAATATTCACAATAGAAGCCAGAAACGAATTACAGTTGTAGATACCGGCCGGTTGTACCAATATATGCTCGAAACATTTGGGTGGCGGAAAGATCACGGTTTAAAGAATTCAGCTTCAGCTACGCCACACCCGACCCTTTGAACAGTGACTTAAGATTGTTGTTTCATAAGTAAACACAATAATTGTATTCAAGACAATTATTTACATATATAGGGTGTTGTAGATGATGTAGTATAGCTGAGAGCAATTCAGAATGTCCAGAGTTCTTTTTTTCGTTCATATCGAATACAAATAAGGGATAAAACGAATAATGCACTACAAACAACGTTGTAACACATATTAGTTTATAGATCTGAAACGTGAATCTGTGCCATATTAAAAATTTATTTAAACTATTTGCAAAAAACAAAAACTATTTTATTTAATGAATGTTTACAATGGGCGTGTGCTATGCTAGGACGACTCTATCATTGATAACAACATTCATGGCCTGTTTTGTATTTATTATACGTCTGTCAACATGGAATAGACTACACTTCCAATGGCAGAAACACTTGTAAGCAAATTCAAAGTTCTATGTAAGCCTTTTACATGAAGTGGTACAGCTGATAGTAAAGTGGCATGAGTGAAGTGGTATAACGTACAGTGGAATAGCATAACGCAAGTTCATTCTGCCTGTCTGTCTGTCTGTCCGTTAGCACGATAACTGCCGTAAAAATGACTTAATCAAAATGAAATTTTAGTATGTTGTTCAGACGGTTAGTAGAACCTAGGATAATATAAATGAATAATATCACCCAATTAGTTTTGTATTGAACACGGGTTGAAAAAATGAAATACATTGAACTCTATGGGGAGTGGTATAACGTATAGTGGAAGTGATGATAAGTTGATAGTAATTTGGAATCGTTTAAATGGTGTAGCCGATAGTGATGTAGTATGACTGAAGTGGAAGAGCTGATATAATTGTGCTTAATCCGGGGAACCAGGTTTTCTACCCGCCAATGAAGCCACAAAGTGTTTTATAAGTTTAAATGAATTTAATACTCAAAATAGAAATCAGAATTGAAAAGGATTACAGTTGTACCTACCGGACCGGCTGTACCCATAGCTACTCAGGATTCTAGCATACGGTAGGGTAACTTTAGGTTTAGCTACTTCAAGCCAGATCCTTTGAACAATGGCCTTAAGTCATTATTTCATGAATAAAACAATAATTGTATTCAATTAAATTTGTTATATGTTTAGGGTCTTATAGATGTTATAGCTGAGAGTAATTCAGAAGATATAGCTTTTATTTTCCGTTCAAACTGAATATTTATTTCGTCCTAAAAAAGAATGCACTACAAAGAACTCTGTAAAGTTAGTAAATTTAAAATCAGAAACATGAATATTCCAAAAGTTATTTAAAATCTGAAACATGAATATTCCAAAAGTTATTTAAAATCTGAAACATGAATATTCCAAAATTTATTTAAAATCTGAAACATGAATATTCCAAAAGTTATATGAAATCTTTCTAAACACAAAATCAAAAATAAATGTTTAATGGATATTCAAAATGGGCGTGCGCCATGCTAGGACCACGTTCCCGTTGATGATAGCAACATTCAGGAACGCGTTTCGTATTTATTATACGCCCGTCAACACGAAACAGCCTATGACTCTAATGGCAGAAATCACTTTATATGTGTCAAAATAATTATAAACCATACTCAAAGAACCTGTCTATCTTTACCCTAAAATTAATGCCGGATTTCTTGCACCTAACTTCCATTGAAAGTATTGGCTATTCCATGCAAACGAGCTTATAATAATTATGAAAATTGATCTATAGAGGTTGCTATTTCTAATTAAAGTTCAATCTTTTTCATTCAATGAATTTACCATTAGAATCAATCTTTAGGAATACATTGATGGAATCAACACTTGATGTTCGATACATATTCGCACTTTTAATTTCGTGAATTATATATGCTGCAATAAATTGGGTTACTTGAATAGAAACTCAGTATCTGATTTACTATGTTATGCGGTCAGACGCGACTCTCAACTTCTCTGTGATTGGTTGATGGCAGAGACGTCACAAAGATGGCCCAGGACTTAAGTCCAGTAAAGTATAGTTGATTTTTATAAACAGAGTTTCGCAACTATAATGGTCCTGAAAAATTACGATTAAAATGTAATTATTCATTCATTTAACAATTATACATATGTTATTTTATTTTCATGTAAATAATTAAATAAAGTATTTGTGCACGATTCCAATTGTTATAACTTTTAACATGCTGACTGTCTGTTTTCGTAAAAAAAAACATTTTAGAGCTACTACAGAAGGTAAAATGTTGATTTTTGAAAATTAAGATGAAGATTTATATAAAAGCTTAGATATGCAAGGCAAACTTAGACTTTTTTATTTAAACCATGTTTAGTATGATATACCGAGTTGGAGAGCGTAGTGGCTAGGGCGAAACCCATTGCAATTAAACTATGTGCCTTCATTTTTTATGCTTGATTCTCATATTTTCCATATGCGTGGATTTTGTGGTAAAATCTAAATACACATGGCACGCACAGACACCAAATATTTAATTTGTACCCTACGATAATCAAACGTGAAATCTATCGGAAATTAAATGTCAACTGTTAGGACCCTGAAAACTGTACCCCAATGCATTACATACACTATCTATTGTCTGGAAAGCCAGAACAAAGAATAAATGATAGGAAAGAGAAAATATTTATAGATGTCAAAAGCAATAACGTACAATCTGTAGATTCAATTTACTTTTCTGTCTCTTTCTATTCCTCTATACCAATTTCAACCTTTTCCTTTCCATTTATAACAATGAGAGAAACGTATTTCCAATATTTCGAGTCAATTCTGCTTTCTCATGTACCTGCTTATTACTTTCGCCCATTATTATTTTCGCTTATAGTTAAAAACTTAATTTCAAATAAAATGTAATGATAAATAAATTGGCATCACGTCTGATTTCAATTAGCAGAAACAAGTACACAACTATAATAGAAGCTATTCTATTATAGTCTTGACCTTCTATTATAGTTGTGTGCTTGTTGTTTCTTCATATTACATATGAAAAGCGAACTTGTTTCTCAAAAGTTAATAATTTTTCAATTTATGGAATTTTTTGATAAATTTATTTGAAAAATGTGCAATATCTCGAAAACGGTTCATACTAGCGTTCAAAAGTTTATGTCAATCATTTTCTAAGGGAAAATTACATAAGAAATTTTTATTTTTGTAACTTTATTAAAGGTTTTGATTTTTTGGTGAGTTTTTCAAAATTTCACTCGAAAATTTAGAGTGGTTCTGAGCATTCGATTACGTTTAAAAACAATAGCCTTCCAGTATTCACGGATTGTGATTTTTGCACCAAATTTGATTCGAATCGCTCCATTCATTCCTGAGATATCGTCTCCACAAACTCAATGACAGACACACATACACAGAGACATCACCTCAAAAATGTTTGATTCGTGAGCAGGAATGCTTGAAACGTGCTCTCCCGTCGAAAACTCGAATTCAAATTTTCGACACTGTCACAATACTTTCCTTATACATGTATGTACATAAGGAAAGTAACTTATTTCTCCTTCCACAACACTTGGCGTGATTTTGGCGTCGAACTTAGCGGAATGTAGGCAACTTGGAGACATTTTTAAATGTCACTAAATTAACGAAAATCTCACCAAAAAGATAAAT
The DNA here is from genome assembly GCA_951213105.1 of Amaurobius ferox. NCBI lineage: Eukaryota > Metazoa > Arthropoda > Arachnida > Araneae > Amaurobiidae > Amaurobius > Amaurobius ferox. The sequence continues at coordinate 38,436,377 of OX578147.1, read as the reverse complement.
TTGACGCTAAATCAATAAAAATGACAACTAATGGAAGAAAATTCAATATCTTGGAAAGAGTATAAATATCTATTATAAGAATAACATTTTTTTAACTGTAAATGTATTAAATTCATTGCATTATATAAGGAAAGTCATGTGTTGCCCACATCAGATTTTTTTTTACCGATAAAGTAGGAAATTCATTGCATTATATAAGGAAAGTATTGTGACGGGGTCGAACATACAAATCTGAGTTTTCGGCTGGAGAGCACGTTTTAAGCATCTCTGATTACAAATCAAACATTTTTGCAATGATCTCTCTCTCTCTCTCTCTCTCTCTCTCTCTCTCTCTCTGTGCGTGTGTGTGTGTGTGTGCGTGTGTGAAAGTATGCGTGTGTGTGTGACTGTCAGTGAGACTGTGGAGACGATATCTCACGAACGAATGAAGCGATTCCAATGAAATTTAGTACAAAAATCACAATCCGTGAATACTGGAAGCCTATTGATTTTAAACGCAATCGAAAGATCAGAACCGCCCTAAATTTTCGAGTGAAGTATTGAAAAAATCGTCAAAAATCAAAACATTTAATAATGTTACGCAAATAGACATTTATTATGTAAGGTTTTCTTAGAAAACTATTGACATAAACTTTAGAACGATAGCATGAATCGTTGTTGAGATATTGCACATTTTTCAAATACATTTATCAAAAAATCCCATAAATTAAAAAAATATATATACATTAACTGTTGAGATACATGTTCGCTTTTCATATGTAATATCATGAGATAAATTTGGTGACATCATTCTCGCGGATCCAGTTCGTACCATTTATGAGAAAAGATATTTTGTGTAATACTTTTGTATTTGAACGTCAATAGTAATTTATCTTCTATAAGAACAACTTATTTCTCAGCCCATAACGCTTGGCAAAAGTTTGGTGACGAATTTGCGGAATGTCGCCAACTTGGAGACTTTTTGAAATGTTGCCAAATTAACGAAAATCTCGCCATCTGGATAAAAATGACGCTACATCTATGAAAATGACGACTAATTGTCGAAAATTCAATATCTTGGAAAGAATATATGTATCTAATATAAGAAAAATTCATTTTTTGCTGTAAAAGTAGTAAATGCATTGCTTTATATAAGGAAAGTCGTGTATTGCCCATATCAGATTTTTTTTTTATTATTCGCAGATAAAGAAGTTTGCCTTTTTTTCGTTAATTTGTAAAATTTCCATATTTTAGAAGTATGGCAGGAAGTTTGAATAGAATTTATTTTAAGGAAACTCAAAAATGCTATCCAGTCTCGTTAATTAAAGACACAAAATAACGATTGTGTCTTGTTTAATTGGCGGCTAATATAATAATGGAGTCGTGCTCAAAGGGAAGAAACAGTCAGAAGGGCATGAAGGCAGAAGAACAGTTGGACGCCTAAGTCTGAAGTTGATAAAACTACAAGATTACACATCAAAATTTCAAGAAATTAATACAGCCGTTCTCCCATTATGATGAGACAAGCAGAAATGATTTCCAATTCTATTTATATAGATTATCCACAGCAACACAGGGTGTATATATTAGTAATCAATACGTCCTAGAGATAAATCAGGAGGTATCGACGAGAAATTTTAAAACACTTTCTCATTGGCGATATACAATGCTAATAAGAATCTACATTTATTTACGTAAAATGCGTCTACTTATTTATTCTCAAACAATTTCCTTAAAAGTTTGCTCACAGTCTTCAAACATTAGATTACACTTTCTACTTCCAATAGTTTGTCTAGTATCTTAATCAGAATACTTTCTAATCCAGTTTGCATTATCTAAGACAAATATTAATTCAAAAGGAACAAAATTCACTGTAAATACGCACTTAATTACCAAATGTGCGACAATTCTCGATCGGATGGTTTATCTCAATTTTATTAACACTTTACAGCATTGTTGATAAGTGTTTACTTTACAGCATAGTTGATAAGTGTTTAGGACTTTGTTCATTCTGTTTGTCTGTCTGTCCGTTCGTACGATAACTGCCGTAAAAATGACTTCATCAAAATGAAGTTTTACATAGTATGTTGTTTGAACGGTCTGTGGGACATATGAGAATGTAAATTAATACTATCCCACAATTAGTTTTTGATTAGGTCTGGGTTGAAAAAATGAAATGCATTGGATCCTATGGGCTTTAATTTTTCAAACATTTTTAAGCGAGTTTAAAGTTCACAAATTACTTCAAAAGTTTTAGGAAATATTCAAATTATCCCATAAAAATATATAAATAAACATTCGGCAAAATATGATCAATAGTTTTTTAAATAAAAATTAATAATTACGCTCATGTAATATGAAGAGATCACGTGACCCACTTCAAATTAAAATATGGCATTCATCCTTTCTACCAGAGTACAAATCGTGATTTTTAAAGTTCTTTAAATTTAAATTTTGTCTTGCATCCGTTCTAAAACCGCTTTATTTTTTGCGTAATTTCTGCGCATCTATATTTTACGTCAGCGCAATTACAATATTTTTTAGTTTAAACGATCATCAAACTTTAATAATTTTTAGAACGAAGCCTAATTTTAATGTATGCAGAATGTAAATACATCAAGCTCTAAGATGAGTTGTATAAGAATTGCTGAATTTTTGAACGTTAAATTATTTAGCTTTGGAGTTTGAAATATAGGTGATATGAATGAAATATTAATTGATTTTACATAGAGAAGCAGACGATTTTATATTATTGCCATTTTCGATGGCGTTTAAAGTATGGATTTAGAAAGTACTTTTACTTCCATAGCTTTACGTTCAAGTAAAGTAAATTATTGTAGTACTCTCATAATTATACAAATATCACCGTTGAATTATTAGAATGGAATAAAAGTGTATCATTGAAATATTCACTGCTTTTACATGGAGAGCCAGGCAATTTATATTCCGATGACGTCATATGAATAACGTTAATTTTTTTTGATGAAATTTTAAGATTTCAAATATAATAAATTATTATAGTATTGTGACAATTTTAAAAATATCACCGCTGAATGTGTCGCATTTTAGAGATGTTTAAATAAAAATGTCATTGGAGTTGGAAAGTGTTTCATAATCAATGCTTTATGCATGATTGATCTTTCTTGTTTAAAGTGTTCAGGTATCGATTCAAAACTTAAATGTTAGCTTGTTATAGAACATTTGCTCTCATTTATATTATTGTAAGTTGTCATTATCAGGAGTGATGAAGCGTTAAGGTAGACAATACAATAAGTGTCTGCCCAAATAATTAACATCCAAGTAAATTTTATCCAAATCGTACTTTAATTTAAATGAATGTAGAAATAATGTTCTTTATAAAAAAGAAGCAAACATATTTTTATTCCGAATGGTGTCACTGAAGTGCCGTTTTGACCCTGAAGTACCGACGTACACTGACATCCAAAAGTTACGCAAGCAATACAAATTTTCATTTTTCGAAAGCGTATTTAAATTTGAGTGGCTAAAAATCGCTGCGAATGTAGATGGCAGTATAAAAATATCGTATGTTACAGCCAATCACGATTGACTGTTCGGATATACAGGGTGAATTGCACCTAATCAGCCAAACGAAAGGGTGTGAAATGCCTATGTACAGTATAAAACACCATAGCAATCCTGTCCTATCTTTAACCGTTTCCGAGTTATGGTGGATAGAAAGAAAGTGCGTCAAGTCTGTAAAAACCCAAATTTGTGAAGTTTCTGAAAAGTTCAAAAATCAAAATATGCACATAATTGGAAAGAGCAGAAAAAGTCCTATAAGATGACATCATTTCCATCAGGATATCTAGATTTAACAGCTAGGTACAAGTACTGAAACATTGGAGAAGTACGAAATCTAAATTTTTCTAAAATCTATAATCGGCTTTATCGCAAAAACCCTACTAGATTCAATCGGTCAAATTTACCAACAACTTTTCCATTCCGCCAGCTTTCGAATAAGCCTACAATAAACCATGTCGGTGTTTTAGTTTAGGAGAAATTTAGCTTTTTGTTTGCAATACAACACCATCTCTAACCGTTTCCACCGTTCAATCTCTAACCGTTCCTAAGTTTTAAGTTTTCAAATATAATGTGCCGATTATTAATTTTGTTGATTAAAATTAATATTGTCAAAAATGCATTTTACATTAAATTAATTATTTATTAGTATATTAATTATACATGTAATCTGTTCTAAAACTTACTGCTGTGTACATTGCGTTGGTGGCCGCAAAACCCACCTATTTCTGTGCTTAACGGGATACTAAGTTAACAAACTAAAAATTAAGGTTAATAGTAAAGGAACAAACATTTATTTATCACATACTCAATTTACACTCTTTAGTTTTACAAATTAAATAAATATCACAATAGTGGAATACATCTCAATGGTAGTTCGGGGGGTGTAATGCCAGATGAATTGATATTTGGTTGGAGCACGTGGTGGGATGCATTAATTAGCTTTTCCTTAAAAACACAAATTTAGACAAAGAGGTTATCCTCATATAGTTTAATTGTACGGTACCTGATCTTCTTTCATATAACTTGGGTAACACCGATGCTTTGTCACACTTTACACTTGCAATACCAGATGAACATGAGCTCTCCTTCGAATTCCTATATCAGAGACGCACACACAACTCTTAACTCTGCTACCGTCGCTTCTTCTTGACTAGTCTAACTCCAACAGCCTGCCTTGACCAATTCTGACTCCCACTTCGAGCAACTCTCACTTATATCCCTTTTTCGGTCGGCGGTCCACGTGCTGAAATGTAGAGCTGAGGGCTAATCCGTAGACATGGCGTCGCCGTCTCGGTTGCCGCCAAACGGCTTAGCGTGGTATGTAAACATGGGCGTGGTATGTAAACATGGGCGTGGTATGTAAGATATGGGGCCACCTGTATATTATCGCCCATCTGCTTAGCGTGGGGATAATCCGCCCGCATTCCTGGTTCCATTATTTTTTAATCCTTCCAAATATTTATTACTTTACATTTCTGGCATTACATATAATACCACTGATACTGCTGCAAATATAATACCACTGTACTGTGTAGTACTGTGATAATTTAAAATATGTCAGAGGTGATTGTTTCGCATTTTGGAGATGTGTAAATAAAATCTCATTTGAATTGGAAAGTGTTTCATAATCACTGTTTTATGCATGATTGATATTTTTTGTTACATATATTTTGACACCAATAACGATTGTGGGTTACGCAGTAATAAATCTAATATAAAACGTATTCGATAATATATTTACTTTATTCAAATTTTAAACACGAATTTCTTGATTAAACTGTATGCTTACTATACGCATTCTTCATACTTTACGTCTCAAGCAATATAAAAAATAAAATAATTGAAATTTCTTTCAAAATTTTTATATCGGAATTTTCAAGGAAAATTAAGTATTGAAATATGCGTAATCACCTCACTCAAGCATAAGCGTAATTACCTGTCAGATGTTAGAGCAGTTACTACTATAATAGTGACTTCTCAAATGAAAATCATAATTGTTTTTTAAAAATCTGATATGGGGCATGACTTTTCCTATATCTATATAAGTAAAAATGAAAATCTGTCTGTCTGTCTGTCTGTCTGTCTGTCTGTCTGTTTGTCACACCATCACGGGAGAACGGCTGAACCGAATTTGATGAAATTTTGTGGGTAGCCCAGAAATAGCCCCACTTAAAATTATATCCGTGTTTTGAGTTTCTACGACCAGTGGTTCTCGAGATATTAGTAAAAAACGAAATTTTCGTTTGTCTCATCGTCACGGAAAAACGGCTGAACCGAATTTAATGAAATTTGGTGAATAGCCTTGAAATATCCCCCCATAAATTTTGTCCAAGTTTCGAGTTTCTAAGACCTGGGGTTGTCGAGATATTAATGAAAAACGGAACTTTTTCCTAGGAGTTCTACTCCCTAACTCCGTGGTTTATCCAAACGAAAAGCTTGAAAATCGTTTGAAAGTGAATTAAAATTTAATCTCTGAGTTTGATGGGAGATTTTTTGCGTTAATTAGTCACTTTCTGAAAACATGAATTGTTTGAAACATGATTTAAAGGGGAAATCTATCTCCATGGTTCATGGTTTATTTAAAACAAGCTTTTACGGAACAATGAGAAGTATAGAGAAATCAAAATCGTTATTTAATTTCGCAGTTTATGTTATAAGACATGACATATTTAACATGTTATAAGATTCTATCTTATATCATGTTACTCAGAAACGCAATTAAATTAAATCTGTCTGTTAATTTTAATAATTATTTTTTCGATTTGAATAATAAATAAATGGATATAAAAATATATTTTAGAAAAGAACGATTTGATTTTTCTTATAGCATTTTTGACGGGATAATATCAATTACGGTCTTCAGGTTTAAAAATTATTATTATTTATATTATCGGGGATTATTGATTCAAGGACTATTGATATTTTCAAGTTATTATGCAATTATTTTATCATGACAAAAATTGTTTAAACTCATATATTGTATGTTGTACGAATCTTCTACAAATACACGTGTATATCTTTTAATCTACGAGAATATAAGTAGTACAGGTATATTGACATATGTTTTGATATATATTGGCATATATTGGAATCAATTACGACCTTCTGGTATAAAGAGGACGGATATTATTGATGTTTTCAATTTATTACGTCATCTCTTTTATTTTGGCAAATATTTTTGAGACGCATATTGTAATACGGGTAATCTTCTACTAACACATTAGCATATTTTCTGATCTGCGACAATATAATTAGTACGGGGTTGCATATATTCATTCAATTCCTATTTTTTCTTCTGTAAATTTGCTTACAAAAGGGGGCAGGATGTTTTATTCTTCAGATCTGATCGTGAAGATAATTTTGCATAGTGAGAACATATATTCTTAAACTTCTCTTTAGGAGCAATAAATTTAATATTTTAACAGAATTTGCACATGATTGCGAACTTTAAGTTTCTTTAAATTATACACTCCGTACGAATAACGGGTGTGCTGTTAGTGGTTAATAAATTTTAACATTTTAGGAGGATATATCATGTTGCTCGGCATCGCAATTAAATTAAATGTGTTTGTTAATGTTTTTATTATTTTTTTTCGATTTAAATAATAAATAAATGGATATAAAAGTATATCTTATGAATGGACGGTTTGATTTTTCTTTTAATTATATTAATTGCTGACTGCGTACATCAATTTCATTTATTTTGGCAAAGAGTTTTCAAGCTTATATCGTATTTAGCTACTAAACTCATATATTGTGTTTAGCCAATAAATTCATATAGCCGATTGTTGAAACAGGAAAAGAGTAGAGCGGGTATATCTTCTAATACAATTGTAGTGTTTTCATTTAGTATATTGAAACGGGATAAGAATGTTTCATTCAGATCTGCAAATTCAAAGCTACGAATTTGGAGGGATATCGCTAATTTGACAACTTTTCTTAAACTTTGCCAAATTGACGGAAATGTCGCCAAATTGATATAAACGACACACAAACAGCTGCCATAAACCTTCGGGTTGGTCGTGTGGCTTGGGTCTTCTACATATCAATGAAATTTTTTTTTGTTTCGTTAGAAGAGAGTACTGAAATGATGTTTGGTTAGCATTTCTCTGTCAGACCAACCATCCTACTTAGTAATACATTTAGCGAATTTTTAAAATGTCACCAAATTAATAAAAATGTTTTCAAATCTATAAAAATATCTTGAAATTGATAAAATTGCGCTACATAAATGATATTAATTGTTTTTTGTTAGGGGATAGTATTGTGATGATATTTCGTCAATTTGTCGCAAAGTGGAACTGTCAGTTCTACAGTCCCACTTGGCGATAAATTTGGCGATTTTTTAAAATGTCGCTAATTTGACGAAACTGTCGCCAAATGTTCCATAGAAATATAACTATTTAGACGATATTTTTTCTACCAATTTATTTGAAGCAAATGATATCATGTCACTTAGCAACGGATTTAAATCCAATGTGTTTATGCGGCAGACGATTTTTATTAAATCCTTTCCGATTTGAATAATGAAGATATGTATATATAAAATAAATTTCATTGCCATTTCATTTTGGACTGGATAATATCAGTTATACTCTTCAGGTTTAAACATTATTATTATTGATATTTTCCGGAATTATTGATTCAGGGATTATTTATATTTTTAATTTATTACGCCATTGTTTTATTGCGGCAAAAATTGCTGACACACGCATATTGTACGTTGTACGAGTAATCTTCTAGGAATGCACGGGTATATCTTCTAACCTACGAGAATATAAGTAGTACAGGTATATTGGCATATATTTTGACATATATTGGCATATATATTGGAATCAAGTACAGTCTTCTGGTATGAAGATTAAGGGGATAAATTATATATTCAATTTATTACGTCGTCTGTTGTATTTTACCAAAAAACATTTGTGACTCATATTGCAAAACGGGTAATCTTCTACTAATAATCGGACATTATAAGTAGTACGTGTATATCTTCCCATATAATTTTAGCACTTTAATTTTGACATATATTGGAATAAATGACTGTCTTCAGATTTAAAGATTATGGTTTTATTGGTATTTTCAATTTATACATGTAATCTACTAATACAGGTTATATTTTCTAATATTCGCGTATATAATTAGTACGGGTCCCATACAATTTTAACGCTTTTATTTTGCATATATTGATTCAATTCCATATTTTTTTTATATTTGCTTACATAAGGGGTCCAAGATGTTTTATTCTTCAGATATGTCCATGAAGATAATTTTATATAGCGAGAACAGAGATTCTTAAACTTCTTTTTAGGAGCATTATATTAAATATTTTAACAGAATATTTTGATTAAACATGTCATTTAGTATACTATAAGAATTTGGGCATGATTATGAATTTCAAGTTTATTTATATTATATACTCCGTACGAAGAACGGGTATGCTGCTAGTCTATATAAATAAAATTGAAAATCTGTCTGTCTGTCTGTCTGTCTGTCTGTCTGTCTGTCTGTTTGTCCCATCATCACGGGAGAACGGCTGAACCGAATTTGATGAAATTTTGTGGGTAGCCTAGAAATAGCCCCACTTAAAATTTAGTCTATGGTTGGAATTTCTACGACCAGTGGTTCTCGAGATATTAGTAAAAAACGAAACTTTCGTTTGTCTCATCATCACGAGAGAACGGCTGAACCGAATTTAATGAAATTTAGTGGGTGGCCTTGAAATAGCCCCCCATAAATTTTGCCCAAGTTTCAAGTTTCTAAGGCCAGGGGTTGTCGAGATATTAATGAAAAACGGAACTTTTTTTATAGGAGTTCTTCTCTCCAACTCCGTGGTTTATCCAAACGGAAAGGATAAAAATCGTTTGTTTAAAGCGTCAAAGGGAATTAAAACTTTATTTTGGAGTTTGATGCAGGATTTTTGCATTAAATAGTGACTATCTGAAAGCATGAATTGTTTGAAACATGAATTTAAATGGAAAAATCTACCTCCATGTTTTTACATGTATTAACCTCCATGTATTTCACAAGCTTTTACTCAACGATTAAAAGTATAAAGAAATTAAAATGGTTATTTAATTTCGCATTTTGTGAGGAAGATTCTATCTTATATCATGTTGCTCGGCAAAGGAATGGAATTAAATGTGTTTGTTAATGATTATTATTATTTTTTCTATTTGTATAATAAATAAATGGATGTAAAAATATATTTTATAAATGAACGGTTTGATTGTTCTTTTAATTATATATATTGCGGACTGCGTACATTACTTTTATTTATTTTAGCAAAGAGGTTTCAAGCTCATATATTGTGTTTAGCTAATAAACTCATAATGAATGAACGGTTTGATTGTTCTTTTAATTATATATATTGCGAACTGCGTACATCACACTTTTATTTATTTTAGCAAAGAGGTTTCAAAGCTCATATATTGTGTTTAGCTAATAAACTCATATATTGTGTTTACCCAATAAATTCATTTAGCCGATTGTTGAAGCAGAAAAAGAGTAGAACGGATGTATGTATCTTCTAATACAATTTTAGTGTTTTCATTTAGTATATATACAGACGGGATATGGATATTTTATTCTTCAGATCTGCAAATTTAGAGCTACGAATTTAGCGGAATATCTCTAAATAACTTGGTAACTTTTCTTAAACTTTACCAAATTAGAGGAAATATCTCCAAATTAATAAAAATGACCCAAATCAATGAAATTAAATTTGTTTTTTTAGAATAGAGTACTGAAATGATGTTTCTGTAGCATTTGTCGGTCAGTCCATTCATCCTACTTTGTAACGCATTTAACTAATTTTTTTAATATCACTAAATTGATAAAAATATTTGTAAATCCATAAAAATATCATGGAGACGAAAATGTCGCCAAACCTTCCATGGAGATCACATTATTCAGACGACATGATTTCCATCAATTTATTTGAAGCAGATGATATCATGTCGCTTAGCAACGGATCCAATGTGTTATGTGTCATACGATTTTTATTAAATCTAATAAAAATATGTATATAAAATAAATTTCATTGACATTGATTTTTTGACTGGATAATATCAATTACGGTCTTCAGGTTTCAACATCATTATTATTGATATTTCGGGGACAGTTGATTCAGGAATTATTGATATTTTCAAATTATTATGCCATTGTTTCATTATGACGAAAATTGTTGAAACTCATATATAGTACGTTGTACAAGTAATCTTCTACAAATGCACGGGCTTATCTTCTAATCTACGAGAATATAAGTAGTTCAGGTATATTGGCAAAATTTTTATATATATTGGCATATATTGGAATCAATTACGACCTTCTGGTATTAAGATTACGGGGATTTTTGATACTTTCAATTTATTACGTCATCTTTTTTATTTTGGTAAATATTTTTAAGACTCATATTACAATATGTTTAAGCTTCTACTAACACACTGGCATATTTTCTAATTTGCGACAATATAAGTAGTACGTGGTTGCATATATTGATTCAATTCATTTTTTTGTGTGTGAATTTGTTTACAAAAGGGGCCAGGATATTTTATTCTTCAGATTTGTCCGTGAAGATAATTTTGCATAGTGAGAACAGATATTCTTAAACTTCTCTTTATCTATCTATATAAATAAAAATAAAAATGAAAATCTGTCTGTCTGTCTGTCTGTCTGTCTGTCTGTCTGTCTGTCTGTCTGTCTGTTTGTCACACCATCACGGGAGAACGGCTGAACCGAATTTGATGAAATTTTGTGGGTAGCCCAGAAATAGCCCCACTTAAAATTATATCCGTGTTTTGAGTTTCTACGACCAGTGGTTCTCGAGATATTAGTAAAAAACGAAATTTTCGTTTGTCTCATCATCACGGAAAAACGGCTGAACCGAATTTAATAAAATTTGGTGAATAGCCTTGAAATATCCCCCCATAAATTTTGTCCAAGTTTCGAGTCTCTAAGACCTGGGGTTGTCGAGATATTAATGAAAAACGGAACTGTTTCCTAGGAGTTCTACTCCCTAACTCCGTGGTTTATCCAAACGAAAAGCTTGAAAATCGTTTGAAAGTGAATTAAAATTTAATCTCTGAGTTTGATGGGAGATTTTTTGCGTTAATTAGTTACTTTCTAAAAACATGAATTGTTTGAAACATGATTTAAAGGGGAAATCTATCTCCATGGTTCATGGTTTATTTAAAACAAGCTTTTACGGAACAATGAGAAGTATAGAGAAATCAAAATCGTTATTTAATTTCGTAGTTTATGTTATAAGCCATGACATATTTAACATGTTATAAGATTCTATCTTATATCATGTTACTCAGAAACGCAATTAAATTAAATCTGTCTGTTAATTTTAATAATTTTTTTTTCGATTTGAATAATAAATAAATGGATATAAAAATATATTTTAGAAAAGAACGATTTGATTTTTCTTATTGCATTTTTGACTGGATAATATCAATTACGGTCTTCAGGTTTAGAAATTATTATTATTTATATTTTCGGGGATTATTGATTCAAGGATTACTGATATTTTCAAGTTATTATGCAATTATTTTATTATGACAAAAATTGTTTAAACTCATATATTGTATGTTGTACGAATCTTCTACAAATACACGTGTATATCTTTTAATCTACGAGAATATAAGTAGTACAGGTATATTGACATATGTTTTGATATATATTGGCATATATTGGAATCAATTACGACCTTCTGGTATAAAGAGTACGGATATTATTGATGTTTTCAATTTATTACGTCATCTCTTTTATTTTGGCAAATATTTTTGAGACGCATATTGTAATACCGGTAATCTTCTACTAACACATTGGCATATTTTCTAATCTGCGACAATATAATTAGTACGGGGTTGCATATATTCATTCAATTCCTATTTTTTCTTCTGTAAATTTGCTTACAAAAGGGGGCAGGATGTTTTATTCTTCAGATCTGATCGTGAAGATAATTTTGCATAGTGAGAACATATATTCTTAAACTTCTCTTTAGGAGCAATAAATTTAATATTTTAACAGAATTTGCACATGATTGCGAACATTAAGTTTCTTTAAATTATACACTCCGTACGAATAACGGGTGTGCTGTTAGTGGTTAATAAATTTTAACATTTTAGGAGGATATATCATGTTGCTCGGCATCGCAATTAAATTAAATGTGTCTGTTAATGTTTTTATTATTTTTTTTCGATTTAAATAATAAATAAATGAATAAATGGATATAAAAGTATATCTTATGAATGGACGGTTTGATTTTTCTTTTAATTATATTAATTGCTGACTGCGTACATCAATTTCATTTATTTTGGCAAAGAGTTTTCAAGCTTATATCGTATTTAGCTACTAAGCTCATATATTGTGTTTAGCCAATAAATTCATATAGCCGATTGTTGAAACAAAAAAGAGTAGAGCGGGTATATCGTCTAATACAATTGTAGTGTTTTCATTTAGTATATTGAAACGGGATAAGAAAGTTTCATTCAGATCTGCAAATTCAAAGCTACGAATTTGGAGGGATATCGCTAATTTGACAACTTTTCTTAAACTTTGCCAAATTGACGGAAATGTCGCCAAATTGATATAAACGACACACAAACAGCTGCCATAAACCTTCGGGTTGGTCGTGTGGCTTGTGTCTTCTACATATCAATGAAATTTTTTTTTGTTTTGTTAGAAGAGAGTACTGAAATGATGTTTGGTTAGCATTTATCTGTCAGACCAACCATCCTACTTAGTAATACATTTAGCGAATTTTTAAAATGTCACCAAATTGATAAAAATGTTTTCAAATCTATAAAAATATCTTGAAATTGATAAAATTGCGCTACATAAATGATATTAATTGTTTTTTGTTAGGGGATAGTATTGTGGTGATATTTCGTCAATTTGTCGCAAAGTGGAACTGTCAGTTCTACAGTCCCACTTGGCGATAAATTTGGCGATTTTTTAAAATGTCGTTAATTTGACGAAACTGTCGCCAAATGTTCCATAGAAATATAACTATTTAGACGATATTTTTTCTACCAATTTATTTGAAGCAAATGATATCATGTCGCTTAGCAACGGTTTTAAATCCAATGTGTTTATGCGGCAGACGATTTTTATTAAATCCTTTCCGATTTGAATAATGAAGATATGTATATAAAATAAATTTCATTGCCATTTCATTTTGGACTGGATAATATCAATTATACTCTTCAGGTTTAAACATTATTATTATTGATATTTTCCGAAATTATTGATTCAGGGATTATTGATATTTTTAAGTTATTACGCCATTGTTTTATTGCGGCAAAAATTGCTGACACACGCATATTGTACGTTGTACGAGTAATCTTCTAGGAATGCACGGGTATATCTTCTAACCTACGAGAATATAAGTAGTACAGGTATATTGGCATATATTTTGACATATATTGGCATATATATTGGAATCAAGTACAGTCTTCTGGTATGAAGATTAAGGGGATTAATTATATATTCAATTTATTACGTCGTCTGTTGTATTTTACCAAAAAACATTTGTGACTCATATTGCAAAACGGGTAATCTTATACTAATAATCGGACATTATAAGTAGTACGTGTATATCTTCCCATATAATTTTAGCACTTTAATTTTGACATATATTGGAATAAATGACTGTCTTCAGATTTAAGGATTACGGGTTTATTGGTATTTTCAATTTATACATGTAATCTACTAATACAGGTTATATTTTCTAATATTCGCGTATATAATTAGTACGGGTCCCATACAATTTTAACGCTTTATTTTGCATATATTGATTCAATTCCATATTTTTTTTTTATATTTGCTTACATAAGGGGTCCAAGATGTTTTATTCTTCAGATATGTCCATGAAGATAATTTTAAATAGCGAGAACAGAGATTCTTAAACTTCTTTTTAGGAGCATTATATTAAATATTTTAACAGAATATTTTGATTAAACATGTCATTTAGTATACTATAAGAATTTGGGCATGTTTATGAATTTCAAGTTTCTTTATATTATATACTCCGTACGAAGAACGGGTATGCTGCTAGTCTATATAAATAAAAATGAAAATCTGTCTGTCTGTCTGTCTGTCTGTGTGTCTGTCTGTTTGTCACACCATCACGGGAGAACGGCTGAACCGAATTTGATGAAATTTTGTGGGTAGCCCAGAAATAGCCCCACTTAAAATTATATCCGTGTTTTGAGTTTCTACGACCAGTGGTTCTCGAGATATTAGTAAAAAACGAAATTTTCGTTTGTCTTATCATCACGGAAAAACGGCTGAACCGAATTTAATGAAATTTGGTGAATAGCCTTGAAATATCCCCCCATAAATTTTGTCCAAGTTTCGAGTTTCTAAGACCTGGGGTTGTCGAGATATTAATGAAAAACGGAACTTTTTCCTAGGAGTTCTACTCCCTAACTCCGTGGTTTATCCAAACGAAAAGCTTGAAAATCGTTTGAAAGTGAATTAAAATTTAATCTCTGAGTTTGATGGGAGATTTTTTGCGTTAATTAGTCACTTTCTGAAAACATGAATTGTTTGAAACATGATTTAAAGGGGAAATCTATCTCCATGGTTCATGGTTTATTTAAAACAAGCTTTTACGGAACAATGAGAAGTATAGAGAAATCAAAATCGTTATTTAATTTCGCAGTTTATGTTATAAGACATGACATATTTAACATGTTATAAGATTCTATCTTATATCATGTTACTCAGAAACGCAATTAAATTAAATCTGTCTGTTAATTTGAATAATTATTTTTTCGATTTGAGTAATAAATAAATGGATATAAAAATATATTTTAGAAAAGAACGATTTGATTTTTCTTATAGCATTTTTGACTGGATAATATCAATTACGGTCTTCAGGTTTAAAAATTATTATTATTTATATTTTCGGGGATTATTGATTCAAGGATTATTGATATTTTCAAGTTATTATGCAATTATTTTATTATGACAAAAATTGTTTAAACTCATATAATGTATGTTGTACGAATCTTCTACAAATACACGTATATATCTTTTAATCTACGAGAATATAAGTAGTACAGGTATATTGACATATGTTTTGATATATATTGGCATATATTGGAATCAATTACGACCTGCTGGTATAAAGAGTACGGATATTATTGATGTTTTCAATTTATTACGTCATCTCTTTTATTTTGGCAAATATTTTTGAGACGCATATTGTAATACGGGTAATCTTCTACTAACACATTGGCATATTTTCTGATCTGCGACAATATAATTAGTACGGGGTTGCATATATTCATTCAATTCCTATTTTTTCTTCTGTAAATTTGCTTACAAAAGGGGGCAGGATGTTTTATTCTTCAGATCTGATCGTGAAGATAATTTTGCATAGTGAGAACATATATTCTTAAACTTCTCTTTAGGAGCAATAAATTTAATATTTTAACAGAATTTGCACATGATTGCTAACTATAAGTTTCTTTAAATTATACACTCCGTACGAATAACGGGTGTGCTGTTAGTGGTTAATAAATTTTAACATTTTAGGAGGATATATCATGTTGCTCGGCATCGCAATTAAATTAAATGTGTCTGTTAATGTTTTTATTATTTTTTTTCGATTTAAATAATAAATAAATGAATAAATGGATATAAAAGTATATCTTATGAATGGACGGTTTGATTTTTCTTTTAATTATATTAATTGCTGACTGCGTACATCAATTTCATTTATTTTGGCAAAGAGTTTTCAAGCTTATATCGTATTTAGCTACTAAGCTCATATATTGTGTTTAGCCAATAAATTCATATAGCCGATTGTTGAAACAAAAAAGAGTAGAGCGGGTATATCGTCTAATACAATTGTAGTGTTTTCATTTAGTATATTGAAACGGGATAAGAAAGTTTCATTCAGATCTGCAAATTCAAAGCTACGAATTTGGAGGGATATCGCTAATTTGACAACTTTTCTTAAACTTTGCCAAATTGACGGAAATGTCGCCAAATTGATATAAACGACACACAAACAGCTGCCATAAACCTTCGGGTTGGTCGTGTGGCTTGTGTCTTCTACATATCAATGAAATTTTTTTTTGTTTTGTTAGAAGAGAGTACTGAAATGATGTTTGGTTAGCATTTATCTGTCAGACCAACCATCCTACTTAGTAATACATTTAGCGAATTTTTAAAATGTCACCAAATTGATAAAAATGTTTTCAAATCTATAAAAATATCTTGAAATTGATAAAATTGCGCTACATAAATGATATTAATTGTTTTTTGTTAGGGGATAGTATTGTGGTGATATTTCGTCAATTTGTCGCAAAGTGGAACTGTCAGTTCTACAGTCCCACTTGGCGATAAATTTGGCGATTTTTTAAAATGTCGTTAATTTGACGAAACTGTCGCCAAATGTTCCATAGAAATATAACTATTTAGACGATATTTTTTCTACCAATTTATTTGAAGCAAATGATATCATGTCGCTTAGCAACGGTTTTAAATCCAATGTGTTTATGCGGCAGACGATTTTTATTAAATCCTTTCCGATTTGAATAATGAAGATATGTATATAAAATAAATTTCATTGCCATTTCATTTTGGACTGGATAATATCAATTATACTCTTCAGGTTTAAACATTATTATTATTGATATTTTCCGGAATTATTGATTCAGGGATTATTGATATTTTTAAGTTATTACGCCATTGTTTTATTGCGGCAAAAATTGCTGACACACGCATATTGTACGTTGTACGAGTAATCTTCTAGGAATGCACGGGTATATCTTCTAACCTACGAGAATATAAGTAGTACAGGTATATTGGCATATATTTTGACATATATTGGCATATATATTGGAATCAAGTACAGTCTTCTGGTATGAAGATTAAGGGGATTAATTATATATTCAATTTATTACGTCGTCTGTTGTATTTTACCAAAAAACATTTGTGACTCATATTGCAAAACGGGTAATCTTATACTAATAATCGGACATTATAAGTAGTACGTGTATATCTTCCCATATAATTTTAGCACTTTAATTTTGACATATATTGGAATAAATGACTGTCTTCAGATTTAAGGATTACGGGTTTATTGGTATTTTCAATTTATACATGTAATCTACTAATACAGGTTATATTTTCTAATATTCGCGTATATAATTAGTACGGGTCCCATACAATTTTAACGCTTTATTTTGCATATATTGATTCAATTCCATATTTTTTTTTTATATTTGCTTACATAAGGGGTCCAAGATGTTTTATTCTTCAGATATGTCCATGAAGATAATTTTAAATAGCGAGAACAGAGATTCTTAAACTTCTTTTTAGGAGCATTATATTAAATATTTTAACAGAATATTTTGATTAAACATGTCATTTAGTATACTATAAGAATTTGGGCATGTTTATGAATTTCAAGTTTCTTTATATTATATACTCCGTACGAAGAACGGGTATGCTGCTAGTCTATATAAATAAAAATGAAAATCTGTCTGTCTGTCTGTCTGTCTGTGTGTCTGTCTGTTTGTCACACCATCACGGGAGAACGGCTGAACCGAATTTGATGAAATTTTGTGGGTAGCCCAGAAATAGCCCCACTTAAAATTATATCCGTGTTTTGAGTTTCTACGACCAGTGGTTCTCGAGATATTAGTAAAAAACGAAATTTTCGTTTGTCTTATCATCACGGAAAAACGGCTGAACCGAATTTAATGAAATTTGGTGAATAGCCTTGAAATATCCCCCCATAAATTTTGTCCAAGTTTCGAGTTTCTAAGACCTGGGGTTGTCGAGATATTAATGAAAAACGGAACTTTTTCCTAGGAGTTCTACTCCCTAACTCCGTGGTTTATCCAAACGAAAAGCTTGAAAATCGTTTGAAAGTGAATTAAAATTTAATCTCTGAGTTTGATGGGAGATTTTTTGCGTTAATTAGTCACTTTCTGAAAACATGAATTGTTTGAAACATGATTTAAAGGGGAAATCTATCTCCATGGTTCATGGTTTATTTAAAACAAGCTTTTACGGAACAATGAGAAGTATAGAGAAATCAAAATCGTTATTTAATTTCGCAGTTTATGTTATAAGACATGACATATTTAACATGTTATAAGATTCTATCTTATATCATGTTACTCAGAAACGCAATTAAATTAAATCTGTCTGTTAATTTGAATAATTATTTTTTCGATTTGAGTAATAAATAAATGGATATAAAAATATATTTTAGAAAAGAACGATTTGATTTTTCTTATAGCATTTTTGACTGGATAATATCAATTACGGTCTTCAGGTTTAAAAATTATTATTATTTATATTTTCGGGGATTATTGATTCAAGGATTATTGATATTTTCAAGTTATTATGCAATTATTTTATTATGACAAAAATTGTTTAAACTCATATAATGTATGTTGTACGAATCTTCTACAAATACACGTATATATCTTTTAATCTACGAGAATATAAGTAGTACAGGTATATTGACATATGTTTTGATATATATTGGCATATATTGGAATCAATTACGACCTGCTGGTATAAAGAGTACGGATATTATTGATGTTTTCAATTTATTACGTCATCTCTTTTATTTTGGCAAATATTTTTGAGACGCATATTGTAATACGGGTAATCTTCTACTAACACATTGGCATATTTTCTGATCTGCGACAATATAATTAGTACGGGGTTGCATATATTCATTCAATTCCTATTTTTTCTTCTGTAAATTTACTTACAAAAGGGGGCAGTATGTTTTATTCTTCAGATCTGATCGTGAAGATAATTTTGCATAGTGAGAACATATATTCTTAAACTTCTCTTTAGGAGCAATAAATTTAATATTTTAACAGAATTTGCACATGATTGCTAACTATAAGTTTCTTTAAATTATACACTCCGTACGAATAACGGGTGTGCTGTTAGTGGTTAATAAATTTTAACATTTTAGGAGGATATATCATGTTGCTCGGCATCGCAATTAAATTAAATGTGTTTGTTAATGTTTTTATTATTTTTTTTCGATTTAAATAATAAATAAATGGATAAATGGATATAAAAGTATATCTTATGAATGGACGGTTTGATTTTTCTTTTAATTATATTAATTGCTGACTGCGTACATCAATTTCATTTACTTTGGCAAAGAGTTTTCAAGCTTATATCGTATTTAGCTACTAAACTCATATATTGTGTTTAGCCAATAAATTCATATAGCCGATTGTTGAAACAGAAAAGGAGTAGAGCGGGTATATCTTCTAATACAATTGTAGTGTTTTCATTTATTATATTGAAACGGGATAAGAATGTTTCATTCAGATCTGCAAATTCAAAGCTACGAATTTGGAGGGATATCGCTAATTTGACAACGTTTCTTAAACTTTGCCAAATTGACGGAAATGTCGCCAAATTGATATAAACGACACACAAACAGCTGCCATAAACCTTCGGGTTGGTCGTGTGGCTTGGGTCTTCTACATATCAATGAATTTTTTTTTTGTTTTGTTAGAAGAGAGTACTGAAATGATGTTTGGTTAGCATTTATCTGTCAGACCAACCATCCTACTTAATAATACATTTAGCGAATTTTTAAAATGTCACCAAATTGATAAAAATGTTTTCAAATCTATAAAAATATCTTGAAATTGATAAAATTGCGCTACATAAATGATATTAATTGTTTTTTGTTAGGGGATAGTATTGTGGTGATATTTCGTCAATTTGTCGCAAAGTGGAACTGTCAGTTCTACAGTCCCACTTGGCGATAAATTTGGCGATTTTTTAAAATGTCGTTAATTTGACGAAACTGTCGCCAAATGTTCCATAGAAATATAACTATTTAGACGATATTTTTTCTACCAATTTATTTGAAGCAAATGATATCATGTCGCTTAGCAACGGTTTTAAATCCAATGTGTTTATGCGGCAGACGATTTTTATTAAATCCTTTCCGATTTGAATAATGAAGATATGTATATAAAATAAATTTCATTGCCATTTCATTTTGGACTGGATAATATCAATTATACTTTTCAGGTTTAAACATTATTATTATTGATATTTTCCGGAATTATTGATTCAGGGATTATTGATATTTTTAAGTTATTACGCCATTGTTTTATTGCGGCAAAAATTGCTGACACACGCATATTGTACGTTGTACGAGTAATCTTCTAGGAATGCACGGGTATATCTTCTAACCTACGAGAATATAAGTAGTACAGGTATATTGGCATATATTTTGACATATATTGGCATATATATTGGAATCAAGTACAGTCTTCTGGTATGAAGATTAAGGGGATTAATTATATATTCAATTTATTACGTCGTCTGTTGTATTTTACCAAAAAACATTTGAGACTCATATTGCAAAACGGGTAATCTTCTACTAATAATCGGACATTATAAGTAGTACGTGTATATCTCCCCATATAATTTTAGCACTTTAATTTTGACATATATTGGAATAAATGACTGTCTTCAGATTTAAAGATTACGGGTTTATTGGTATTTTCAATTTATACATGTAATCTACTAATACAGGTTATATTTTCTAATATTCGCGTATATAATTAGTACGGGTCCCATACAATTTTAACGCTTTTATTTTGCATATATTGATTCAATTCCATATTTTTTTTTTATATTTGCTTACATAAGGGGTCCAAGATGTTTTATTCTTCAGATATGTCCATGAAGATAATTTTATATAGCGAGAACAGAGATTCTTAAACTTCTTTTTAGGAGCATTATATTAAATATTTTAACAGAATATTTTGATTAAACATGTCATTTAGTATACTATAAGTATTTGGGCATGATTATGAATTTCAAGTTTCTTTATATTATATACTCCGTACGAAGAACGGGTATGCTGCTAGTCTATATAAATAAAAATGAAAATCTGTCTGTCTGTCTGTCTGTCTGTCTGTTTGTCACACCATCACGGGAGAACGGCTGAACCGAATTTGATGAAATTTTGTGGGTAGCCCAGAAATAGCCCCACTTAAAATTATATCCGTGTTTTGAGTTTCTACGACCAGTGGTTCTCGAGATATTAGTAAAAAACGAAATTTTCGTTTGTCTCATCATCACGGAAAAACGGCTGAACCGAATTTAATGAAATTTGGTGAATAGCCTTGAAATATCCCCCCATAAATTTTGTCCAAGTTTCGAGTTTCTAAGACCTGGGGTTGTCGAGATATTAATGAAAAACGGAACTTTTTCCTAGGAGTTCTACTCCCTAACTGCGTGGTTTATCCAAACGAAAAGCTTGAAAATCGTTTGAAAGTGAATTAAAATTTAATCTCTGAGTTTGATGGGAGATTTTTTGCGTTAATTAGTCACTTTCTGAAAACATGAATTGTTTGAAACATGATTTAAAGGGGAAATCTATCTCCATGGTTCATGGTTTATTTAAAACAAGCTTTTACGGAACAATGAGAAGTATAGAGAAATCAAAATCGTTATTTAATTTCGCAGTTTATGTTATAAGACATGACATATTTAACGTGTTATAAGATTCTATCTTATATCATGTTACTCAGAAACGCAATTAAATTAAATCTGTCTGTTAATTTTAATAATTATTTTTTCGATTTGAATAATAAATAAATGGATATAAAAATATATTTTAGAAAAGAACGATTTGATTTTTCTTATAGCATTTTTGACTGGATAATATCAATTACGGTCTTCAGGTTTAAAAATTATTATTATTTATATTTTCGGGGATTATTGATTCAAGGATTATTGATATTTTCAAGTTATTATGCAATTATTTTATTATGACAAAAATTGTTTAAACTCATATATTGTATGTTGTACGAATCTTCTACAAATACACGTGTATATCTTTTAATCTACGAGAATATAAGTAGTACAGGTATATTGACATATGTTTTGATATATATTGGCATATATTGGAATCAATTACGACCTTCTGGTATAAAGAGTACGGATATTATTGATGTTTTCAATTTATTACGTCATCTCTTTTATTTTGGCAAATATTTTTGAGACGCATATTGTAATAAGGGTAATCTTCTACTAACACATTGGCATATTTTCTGATCTGCGACAATATAATTAGTACGGGGTTGCACATATTCATTCAATTCCTATTTTTTCTTCTATAAATTTGCTTACAAAAGGGGGCAGGATGTTTTATTCTTCAGATCTGATCGTGAAGATAATTTTGCATAGTGAGAACATATATTCTTAAACTTCTCTTTAGGAGCAATAAATTTAATATTTTAACAGAATTTGCACATGATTGCGAACTTTAAGTTTCTTTAAATTATACACTCCGTACGAATAACGGGTGTGCTGTTAGTGGTTAATAAATTTTAACATTTTAGGAGGATATATCATGTTGCTCGGCATCGCAATTAAATTAAATGTGTCTGTTAATGTTTTTATTATTTTTTTTCGATTTAAATAATAAATAAATGAATAAATGGATATAAAAGTATATCTTATGAATGGACGGTTTGATTTTTCTTTTAATTATATTAATTGCTGACTGCGTACATCAATTTCATTTATTTTGGCAAAGAGTTTTCAAGCTTATATCGTATTTAGCTACTAAGCTCATATATTGTGTTTAGCCAATAAATTCATATAGCCGATTGTTGAAACAAAAAAGAGTAGAGCGGGTATATCGTCTAATACAATTGTAGTGTTTTCATTTAGTATATTGAAACGGGATAAGAAAGTTTCATTCAGATCTGCAAATTCAAAGCTACGAATTTGGAGGGATATCGCTAATTTGACAACTTTTCTTAAACTTTGCCAAATTGACGGAAATGTCGCCAAATTGATATAAACGACACACAAACAGCTGCCATAAACCTTCGGGTTGGTCGTGTGGCTTGGGTCTTCTACATATCAATGATTTTTTTTTTGTTTTGTTAGAAGAGAGTACTGAAATGATGTTTGGTTAGCATTTCTCTGTCAGACCAACCATCCTACTTAGTAATACATATAGCGAATTTTTAAAATGTCACCAAATTGATAAAAATGTTTTCAAATCTATAAAAATATCTTGAAATTGATAAAATTGCGCTACATAAATGATATTAATTGTTTTTTGTTAGGGGATAGTATTGTGGTGATATTTCGTCAATTTGTTGCAAAGTGGAACTGTCAGTTCTACAGTCCCACTTGGCGATAAATTTGGCGATATTTTAAAATGTCGCTAATTTGACGAAACTGTCGCCAAATGTTCCATAGAAATATAACTATTTAGACGATATTTTTTCTACCAATTTATTTGATGCAAATGATATCATGTCGCTTAGCAACGGATTTAAATCCAATGTGTTTATGCGGCAGACGATTTTTATTAAATCCTTTCCGATTTGAATAATGAAGATATGTATATAAAATAAATTTCATTGCCATTTCATTTTGGACTGGATAATATCAATTATACTCTTCAGGTTTAAACATTATTATTATTGATATTTTCCGGAATTATTGATTCAGGGATTATTGATATTTTTAAGTTATTACGCCATTGTTTTATTGCGGCAAAAATTGCTGACACACGCATATTGTACGTTGTACGAGTAATCTTCTAGGAATGCACGGGTATATCTTCTAACCTACGAGAATATAAGTAGTACAGGTATATTGGCATATATTTTGACATATATTGGCATATATATTGGAATCAAGTACAGTCTTCTGTTATGAAGATTAAGGGGATTAATTATATATTCAATTTATTACGTCGTCTGTTGTATTTTACCAAAAAACATTTGTGACTCATATTGCAAAACGGGTAATCTTATACTAATAATCGGACATTATAAGTAGTACGTGTATATCTTCCCATATAATTTTAGCACTTTAATTTTGACATATATTGGAATAAATGACTGTCTTCAGATTTAAGGATTACGGGTTTATTGGTATTTTCAATTTATACATGTAATCTACTAATACAGGTTATATTTTCTAATATTCGCGTATATAATTAGTACGGGTCCCATACAATTTTAACGCTTTATTTTGCATATATTGATTCAATTCCATATTTTTTTTTTTATATTTGCTTACATAAGGGGTCCAAGATGTTTTATTCTTCAGATATGTCCATGAAGATAATTTTAAATAGCGAGAACAGAGATTCTTAAACTTCTTTTTAGGAGCATTATATTAAATATTTTAACAGAATATTTTGATTAAACATGTCATTTAGTATACTATAAGAATTTGGGCATGTTTATGAATTTCAAGTTTCTTTATATTATATACTCCGTACGAAGAACGGGTATGCTGCTAGTCTATATAAATAAAAATGAAAATCTGTCTGTCTGTCTGTCTGTCTGTCTGTCTGTCTGTTTGTCACACCATCACGGGAGAACGGCTGAACCGAATTTAATGAAATTTTGTGGGTAGCCCAGAAATAGCCCCACTTAAAATTATATCCGTGTTTTGAGTTTCTACGACCAGTGGTTCTCGAGATAATAGTATAAAACGAAATTTTCGTTTGTCTTATCATCACGGAAAAACGGCTGAACCGAATTTAATGAAATTTAGTGAATAGCCTTGAAGTATCCCCCCATAACTTTTGTCCAAGTTTCGAGTTTCTAAGACCTGGGGTTGTCGAGATATTAATGAAAAACGGAACTTTTTCCTAGGAGTTCTACTCCCTAACTCCGTGGTTTATCCAAACGAAAAGCTTGAAAATCGTTTGAAAGTGAATTAAAATTTAATCTCTGAGTTTGATGGGAGATTTTTTGCGTTAATTAGTCACTTTCTGAAAACATGAATTGTTTGAAACATGATTTAAAGGGGAAATCTATCTCCATGGTTCATGGTTTATTTAAAACAAGCTTTTACGGAACAATGAGAAGTATAGAGAAATCAAAATCGTTATTTAATTTCGCAGTTTATGTTATAAGACATGACATATTTAACATGTTATAAGATTCTATCTTATATCATGTTACTCAGAAACGCAATTAAATTAAATCTGTCTGTTAATTTTAATAATTATTTTTTCGATTTGAATAATAAATAAATGGATATAAAAATATATTTTAGAAAAGAACGATTTGATTTTTCTTATACCATTTTTGACTGGATAATATCAATTACGGTCTTCAGGTATAAAAATTATTATTATTTATATTTTCGGGGATTATTGATTCAAGGATTATTGATATTTTCAAGTTATTATGCAATTATTTTATTATGACAAAAATTGTTTAAACTCATATATTGTATGTTGTACGAATCTTCTAGAAATACACGTGTATATCTTTTAATCTACGAGAATATAAGTAGCACAGGTATATTGACATATGTTTTGATATATATTGGCATATATTGGAATCAATTACGACCTTCTGGTATAAAGAGTACGGATATTATTGATGTTTTCAATTTATTACGTCATCTCTTTTATTTTGGCCAATATTTTTGAGACGCATATTGTAATACGGGTAATCTTCTACTAACACATTGTCATATTTTCTGATCTGCGACAAAATAATTAGTACGGGGTTGCATATATTCATTCAATTCCTATTTTTTCTTCTGTAAATTTGCTTACAAAAGGGGGCAGGATGTTTTATTCTTCAGATCTGATCGTGAAGATAATTTTGCATAGTGAGAACATATATTCTTAAACTTCTCTTTAGGAGCAATAAATTTAATATTTTAACAGAATTTGCACATGATTGCGAACTTTAAGTTTCTTTAAATTATACACTACGTACGAATAACGGGTGTGCTGTTAGTGGTTAATAAATTTTAACATTTTAGGAGGATATATCATGTTGCTCGGCATCGCAATTAATTTAAATGTGTTTGTTAATGTTTTTATTATTTTTTTTCGATTTAAATAATAAATAAATGGATAAATGGATATAAAAGTATATCTTATGAATGGACGGTTTGATTTTTCTTTTAATTATATTAATTGCTGACTGCGTACATCAATTTCATTTATTTTGGCAAAGAGTTTTCAAGCTTATATCGTATTTAGCTACTAAACTCATATATTGTGTTTAGCCAATAAATTCATATAGCCGATTGTTGAAACAGAAAAAGAGTGTAGCGGGTATATCTTCTAATACAATTGTAGTGTTTTCATTTAGTATATTGAAACGGGATAAGAATGTTTCATTCAGATCTGCAAATTCAAAGCTACGAATTTGGAGGGATATCGCTAATTTGACAACTTTTCTTAAACTTTGCCAAATTGACGGAAATGTCGCCAAATTGATATAAACGACACACAAACAGCTGCCATAAACCTTCGGGTTGGTCGTGTGGCTTGGGTCTTCTACATATCAATGATTTTTTTTTTTGTTTTGTTAGAAGAGAGTACTGAAATGATGTTTGGTTAGCATTTCTCTGTCAGACCAACCATCCTACTTAGTAATACATATAGCGAATTTTTAAAATGTCACCAAATTGATAAAAATGTTTTCAAATCTATAAAAATATCTTGAAATTGATAAAATTGCGCTACATAAATGATATTAATTGTTTTTTGTTAGGGGATAGTATTGTGATGATATTTCGTCAATTTGTTGCAAAGTGGAACTGTCAGTTCTACAGTCCCACTTGGCGATAAATTTGGCGATATTTTAAAATGTCGCTAATTTGACGAAACTGTCGCCAAATGTTCCATAGAAATATAACTATTTAGACGATATTTTTTCTACCAATTTATTTGATGCAAATGATATCATGTCGCTTAGCAACGGATTTAAATCCAATGTGTTTATGCGGCAGACGATTTTTATTAAATCCTTTCCGATTTGAATAATGAAGATATGTATATAAAATAAATTTCATTGCCATTTCATTTTGGACTGGATAATATCAATTATACTCTTCAGGTTTAAACATTATTGTTATTGATATTTTCCGGAATTATTGATTCAGGGATTATTGATATTTTTAAGTTATTACGCCATTGTTTTATTGCGGCAAAAATTGCTGACACACGCATATTGTACGTTGTACGAGTAATCTTCTAGGAATGCACGGGTATATCTTCTAACCTACGAGAATATAAGTAGTACAGGTATATTGGCATATATTTTGACATATATTGGCATATATATTGGAATCAAGTACAGTCTTCTGTTATGAAGATTAAGGGGATTAATTATATATTCAATTTATTACGTCGTCTGTTGTATTTTACCAAAAAACATTTGTGACTCATATTGCAAAACGGGTAATCTTATACTAATAATCGGACATTATAAGTAGTACGTGTATATCTTCCCATATAATTTTAGCACTTTAATTTTGACATATATTGGAATAAATGACTGTCTTCAGATTTAAAGATTAAGGGGTTTATTGGTATTTTCAATTTATACATGTAATCTACTAATACAGGTTATATTTTCTAATATTCGCGTATATAATTAGTACAGGTCCCATACAATTTTAACGCTTTTATTTTGCATATATTGATTCAATTCCATATTTTTCTTATATTTGCTTACATAAGGGGTCCAAGATGTTTTATTCTTCAGATATGTCCATGAAGATAATTTTATATAGCGAGAACAGAGATTCTTAAACTTCTTTTTAGGAGCATTATATTAAATATTTTAACAGAATATTTTGATTAAACATGTCATTTAGTATACTATAAGAATTTGGGCATGATTATGGATTTCAAGTTTCTTTATATTATATACTCCATACGAAGAACGGGTATGCTGCTAGTCTAATATAAAACGTATTCAATAATATATTTACTTTATTCAAATTTTAAACACGAATTTCTTGATTAAACTGTATGCTTACTATACGCATTCTTCATACTTTACGTCTCAAGCAATATAAAAAATAAAATAATTGAAATTTCTTTCAAAATTTTTATATCGGAATTTTCAAGGAAAATTAAATATTGAAATATGCGTAATCACCTCACTCAAGCATGAGCGTAATTACCTGTCAGATGTTAGAGCAGTTACTACTATAATAGTGACTTCTCAAATGAAAATCATAATTGTTTTTAAAAAATCTGATATGGGGCATGACTTTTCCTATATAATACTATAAATGTACGTCTTTCAGAATAAAAAAATACTACGACACGATGTTTTTATCATTGAATTGAGTGAATTTCTTTCGCCTCTAATACAGTGTGGCTGTGATTTTACTAATTACTGCTTTTTTTATTGGGAAACTATATAAAAAGTATACAAATTAAATACAGTATTTTTATGGAAATGACAGTTTTATCGAGCAATTATCATGCCTAAATTATCTTCTGTTTTCTGATTTTTTTTTATATTCCAATTTACTTCTTCAACCACCCGTTGATATTTTATTCCTTTCCGTCACTATTTGTTGAACAACCAGTATATGCAGTAAGTATTACAACCTCTTGTCTGTTTCTGTTGCATGGCAGTTGTTACAAGACATAATCAAGTAGACAACATATATGTAAAATTTCTTCTCATATATACTTTTTGGCTGTTCCTTAATCTTCAATAAATTAAAATTTAAAATGTTCTTATCCATACGGTGTTGAAACCTTTTAATTTATACACAATCCTAAACGACCATATTTCCTCAATAATTTAGCAAAACCTAGGAGCTGACAAACAACTCAGTACCTAGTCTTTTACCCATGAAGGAGGAAGTACTTCCAGCTTTATGCTTTAAACCAATCATACGTCTGCAGCGGAAGTAGATATGACACTGAGATATTCACTTCCGATATACCTTACACAGATCACCGTAAAACATTCAACCGAACAAAACGAGGAGTTTTTATCATGCATTAGTAGAATTTTTTGACATGTTTCACTCTTGTATGATTTAAAAATGCAACATAAGACTAAAAATTTGCACTTAATTTTTCTAAAAATTTTCTTCTTCAGTCAAGGTAAAATTATTTCTTAATTTTCTTGTATTTCATGTTATGCTCTATTAAGTTATTCTAAATAAAGATTTAGTGTTGCATATACAAATTCATTTTAGCTGTAATATTGAAGAGATAAAATTCGTTGGTAATATGAAACCCAAAAAATTGTATAAATTTTCTTGTATATTTTTATTTAGATTCCTAAAATCGCCATTATTGAATTTTGTCAGATATGTTCATTTATTAATCTTTATTAAAGGGTGGAATTGTCAAACTGTGGCGAATACTGAATTAGGCGAATATCACGAATTAGTAGAATATTGAACGTGTTTCATTCTTGTATAATTTAAAAATGCAACATAAGACTTAAAAAATTGAACTTATTTTTTTTTAAACACTTTCTTCTTCAGTCAAGTTACGATTTTTTTTAATTTGAGTAATATTTCATGTTATGCTCTATTAAGTTATTCTAAATAAAGATTTTGTGCTGTATATAGAAATTCATTTTAGCTGTAATATTGAAGTGGTAAAATTCAGTGGTCATAAGAACCCCATGACAGTTATATAAATTTTCTTGTATATTTTTATTTAAATTCTTAAAATCTCTATTATTGTATTTTGTCAGATATGGGTATTTATTAATCTCTATTAATCTGTGGAATTGTCAATCAGTGGAGAGAATACTGGTGCATAAAGCTGGTCAAGCAGGAATACACATCCCATCTCGCCGCCTACGTTATCAATCGACGGCAATACTCAAGGGATTTAATGGCGATAATAATCATGATAATTAATAATGTTATTGCCAATGTGTTATATATTGTAACTAGGGAAGGGTTTAAGTCGACAAATTTGATATGGTGGTTCCAAACTTACGACAGAATTCGCCAATCCCCACTATTGTCAACCTTTACGATACAAAAATATTCATGATGGAAAGTAAATTCTTTTTTCATTTCGGGTTCTTTCATGATGGACTACAGCAAAAGTAGTTTATACAGATCAGAGGGCGGCCTTATCATATAGCTAATATTGACTACTTA
This sequence comes from Amaurobius ferox, assembly GCA_951213105.1. Taxonomy (NCBI): domain Eukaryota; kingdom Metazoa; phylum Arthropoda; class Arachnida; order Araneae; family Amaurobiidae; genus Amaurobius; species Amaurobius ferox. The sequence goes on along the minus strand of OX578147.1, from coordinate 38,405,930 downwards.
ATAAGCATTTTGGCAGCCAAGTAAATCATCAATATGTATTTTTCCAAGCATTATGAGTGTAGCAAAAATTGGTCTGTGAACAAGCCTTAATCCATGTTTTCTGGAGTTATTTAGGAGATATGGTGTATCATACAAACAACACTGTATTATAAAAATTGCAAGTAAAAATGAAATTAATGGAGTAAAACCAGAAATACTTCAAACAAAATATCTGATTTTTCAATCAAACTTCCTATAATCCACATAATGGCTGAAAACCACATGCAAAATGCTATAAATAAAAATGCCTTTAGAATCATTCATATAGTTCTTCCATAGCACTTCAATCATCTGTCAAACTTTTAAGAAGCTTAGAAAAGGTAACAAGAATGAATTACCCATCATTGCGCGGGTCATTGCTTTCGAATCAAACCGTTCGACTTACCCGAAAGTGTAAAGTATCTGTTTGAACGTCTGGAACAGGACCACCTATTTATGATCGGAACCCAGTAAGGGAGACATCCACAGGGACCTTACCATAATTTCCCTGTCACTAAAATTATCGGAAGAAATTTTTGGACCCACTGATTTAACGCGCCCGTACTCTGCGTAAACACTAGAATATTTGGGACCTAATCTAGAATGAAAATATCGGATTATCCCAGTGCAATCCCTCTTTCTTAATCACTGAGCTAAGGTGCACCTGTTGCCGGAGTCCTATATATAAGCACCCTCTGCGTAATAATACAGATACAGATAATACTCCTCAATATCCAAATCGCTTGTACTGAACAAAAATCAATCCCTCTTTCCGTTCTATCCATACTGAAGCATGGTAACTATACAACACGAGCATAATACGCAATAAATAAATATGTGGAACACATAAATGCATGTACAGTCTGATTTGGTTAGCGCATTAAATGCTGGGTTAGATCCGGAATTTCAATTTGTCTTCCTGTTTAACACGAAGTCTCGAATGCGCTTCCTTCCAAATAACAACAGAATCTAATATCAATTATTTTTTTTTACCTCAACACCAGAAATGGTCTTACAACTCTTTATATTACTTCATAGGGTTAAAAATCATTATCATATTTTATATATATGCAAAATTAAGCATTTCATCTATTTTGGTTGCAGTATATTTGATAGTTAGCCCTTCATTCTTTAGTATGTTATTACTTTTTACAATTTTTGCGAATGACATCACAGACTTTACACTTTTACTTATACAGGCGCGGTACTCCAGTGGTTAGCGCACGGGAATTGCTCTCGATAGGCCCGAGTTCGATTCCCTCCGCTGCCAAAACTGCCGTCGCGTTCACACGGAGTACGATCACGTTACATATGCGAGTCCGTAAGTCCTTCAGAGAGGTTTATTGTAGAGGAAGGAGCGTACGGTCCTTATGGATGTCTCCCTCACTGGGTTCCGGTATAAATTGTGTGGCTCTTCCCGGCCGTCAAAACAGTTACCGTACACCTTTTTGGTAGGTCGGACGGTCTGCGTTTCAACAACAACAACTTTACACTTATAAATTGGCAACATATTCATTGCAATTCTTCCTTTCGCATCACCTGTAGTGTGGGTTAGGCTTAACATCATCTACACGTGTTAGTTAATTATTTTCTAATTATTTTTTTTTTCTTTTCTGTCCAGATTTTCAATTTTCTCGAATTTCCATCACTTCGTTTAAACTTGTTTCTTTGACTTTTTATGATAAAATGGTGAAATTTTGCACATCACTTTATTTCTGTATGGGGAACATTTTACTCAATGGAAGTGTTTTTGTACAGGTGCCATATAAAAATTTAAATTTTGTATTTCTTAAATTTCAATCCCCTGAATTTTTTTTATCAATTTCATAACATTCTATACCTTTTTCTTACGCAACTTTGTAATTTATTATACATGTCTAAGATCAATATTTAAAAATAAAAGCCGAGGTCAACATTTTTGGGACACCCTCTGTTGTATATATATATATATATATATATATATATATATATATATATATATATATATATATATATATATATATATATATATATATATATATATATATATATATATATATATATATATATATATATATATATATATATATATATATATATATATATATATATATATATATATATATATATATATATATATATATATTGTGAGACCAGGAATGGATCTCACACGAAGCGTTGTGTTTGTAGTGAGACATTTGTATGCACAAATTTATGGTGTCTGTAACGGCAACAATACGTCCAGTCAAAAAGATGCCAGGGTTTACAGCATGTGAACCCAAAGGTCAACTGAAACCATAAATTAGGGGACTCATGCCAGAAGGGGTCGAACGAACTCTTAAAATAATGTAAAGAACGGCATTGGGTGGAATGCTATCGAATTCAGATTAAGCTTGTTACTTCACATTCAATGCTTCGAATGAGAGCAAAGGGGGAATTGACATCCCCGACAAATGGAGGGAGCCACAACTTGTGACCGAGGGAGGACACTTATCAACGACAAGAGCAGTGATGATTTAATAACGACAACAACAATGACTTGTTCTGATACGTGCCCGACATTATGACATAACGACGTCTAGAAATGTAGAGTGCTCCGTAGATATTCAAAAATAATGGATAGATATTGATTTGTGCAGAGTTACAGCAGTGCAATATGTTCAACGAATTTACGTGTCGGAGCATTACCTCAAGAGTTAATGCCGGTAAATGGACGACATATAAATACGGATGCTGAACAAGTGCAAAACAAGTTTGAAGGTATGTGTCCATTGGAAATGATATCTGGTCATAACCACTATTTAGAATATTCCGTACTTGTCACATATGTCCCCTCCGCTGAAATAATATAATTAAATATTGTAATTGAATTATTTTAGTATTTATGTTTTTTAATAAATATTTTTGTTAAAGATAAAATGGTGTGATCCATTTAGCATTTTATTAACACTTTACAACAAAGTTGAAAAGTGTTTATGACTTTGTTCATTCTGTCTGTCTGTATGTCTGTCTGTCTGTCTGTCTGTCCGTTAGCACGATAACTGCCGTAAAAATGACTTAATCAAAATGAAATTTTAGTATGTTGTTCAGACGGTCTGTAGGACCTATGGGAATATAAATGAATAATATCACACAATTAGTTTTGGATTGAACCCGGGATGAAAAAATGAAATACATTGAGCCCTATGGGACCTAATTTTTCTAACATTTTTTAAGTGGATTTAAAATTCTCAAATTGCTTCGAAAATTTTAGATAATAGTCAAATTGTTCCATAAAATATATAAAAAAAAATTCAGCTAAATATATTCAGTAGTTTTTAAAATAAAAATTAAAATAATAATTACACATCTTATATGAAACGATCACGTGACCATGATATGAAACGATCACATGACCCACTTCAAAATGAGATATGGCATCCATCTTGTTTCAAATTCGTGATTTTTTAAAGTTCTTTTTAGTTCATATTGAGTGTTGTATCCATCCTAAAACTACTTTATTTCTGCTTAAATTCTGTGCATCTACATACTAAAACAACACAATGACAATATATTTGAGTTTAAATTCTCATTCAAATTTGATTATTTCTACAATTAAGCCTATTTTTCACCTATGTAAAATGTAAACAGCGAAATATGTAGAATGAGTTGTATTAGAATTACTGTATTTCTTTAACACAAAATAATTCAGTCCATGGAGTCTGCATGGCTGATATGAATGAAATATTAATTGATTTTATAAACAGAAGGACGATTTTTTTCGATGAAGTTTTAAGCATAAAGTTTATGAATTGTAGCTCCATGGTCATAATTTTTAAATAAAATAAATTATTATAGTATTGTGATGAATGAAATGGAGAAAGTTATGAATGAAATCCTGCTTTTATAGAGAGATCCAGGCGTGTTATTTTTTCTATGACGTCATTTGAATTAATTTCAGTTGTTTTCGATGAAGTTTTCAAATATAATAAATTATCGTAGTATTATGATAGATTTAAAAATATTACCGTGGAATGTATTGCATTTTAGAGATATTTAAACCACGCAATTTATATTTCAATGCCGTCTTTTGAATGAAGTTCATTTTTTTCAATGAAGGTTTAAGTTTTCAAATATAATAAATCAATGTAGTATCGTGATAAGTTTTAAAATATTACCGAGGAATGTATTGCATTTTCGACTTTTTTAAGTAAAATTGCATTGAAGTTGGAAAGTGTTTCATAATCAATGCTTTAAGCATGATTGATCTTTCTTGTTAATTAATAATTTCTTTACAGGACTCACGCAAAGGTTAAATAATTGGGGGGTTATTGCAAAACACAACGCACAATCTTAATGAATTTAATATTAAAAGTATAACCTCAAATTTCTTTCCCACCATATATATATATATATATATATATATATATATATATATATATATATATATATAAATATATATATATATATATATATATATATATATATATATAAATATATATATATACAGAGAGAGAGAGATGAAGTTAGATGAATTACAATGGCGGTCAACATTATGCTTAAACTAGCCATTTCACCAGCGTTATTTCAATTGCATATTGTTATTAAATGTGACATCTACACACTTAATAAAAATTAATGTTAACCAATTTTGCTTTTGAGAAGCAAAGTAGTGGCTCTTGTGAAACTGTTCGAGCATCATGAAAAGTGATTTTGACTTTCTTTTTAATTATTCCTTTGTATCGCCACCCCTAATTGAAATTTTCAGAATTTGGATCAAACGATAACAAAATCGAATTTCTAACTGTAGTGGAAGTATTCGATAATGAACTAAATTAATTTTTATTATTATTATTTTTATTTTGAAATCCGTAATTTGAATTTCTGAAATGTTCGAAATTTTCCTTGATCTCGCAGCTGAGACAGATCGAATGAAACTAACACCAAGATTCGAACTGGAGTGGCAGCGCTCAATAATTTTGATACATCACCACCTTACTCAATCAGTTCGATACATATTATATAGAAATCCAGATTTTAAGATTTTGTCACTAAATGTCTAGAGATAAAGCTGCGAAAAGCATTAAAAGTTGTTTTATTTGTTGCATTAATCAGAACACATAGTATTTCTTATTTTCTTTTATAGCATGCTTTCAATAGACTAAACACTAACAATCTTTAAGCTCCATCATTTGAAGTAAAAAAGCGTTATACTTTGTATTTGATTAATATTAGGAAACCAACGTCTAAGCACTGGCACAGTACTGCTTGGAAATCCGGTGGGATGAAACATAGCAAGCAGTGCTACAGTCATCAAAAAATACAGTTAAATTAAAGCATAATTTAAATGTATTTTACTTTCATTTTTAATCGAAATTGTTATGTTTCCTGTCAACGTTTCCTGCAAAATGGCAACTTAATATATAATTCCGTTTCGTTTTCAAAAAAATATTTCCTTACAGTTATTTTTGTCCCCAACTTAGCAAATAAACTATTTGAAAACAGTTTGGGTCAACACATACGCACGAAATATTTTTCACATCTCTATTATTCAGTAAACACTGGCTAATTAACAAGTTAACGTTCTGGGATGCCAAATGAAGCATTGCACTTCAATAATTATCTGATCTCTGTGTAAGACAAACCTTATGAGTGTTCTACGTGGGCGTGTCTAACTTTGCCAATGTACCAATGTTTTAGTAATAAAAAGGAAATTAAAATTAAATATTAACTCGTAAAATAACCAGTTTCAGTTTAGTAACTAGTTCAATCTGTGCTTATAATCACGGTCATTTAGAAAGTAAATAATGCTTGGTTATAAAAAACCATATATACAATTAAATTTCTCACAAATTTTACTTCGATTCCTTGTTTATAATTTACCCAATTTTAATGCACAATTTCTGATTGTTTATGATTCTAAGCTAGAGAGTATTTATTGGGTCATCCTTTTACCACATTTTCTACGTTTTCACAGTTATGTTTCTGCTCATCAGCAATAATAACCAAGTTGTAGAAAACGGAATAACCTAGTCTTAGAACCCAACTTGCTTTTAGAGCAACATTTTTAATACTTCCATAAAAAGGCAGGCATATAAAAATTAGGTGACAATAATTGTTTCGAGGAAATTTTAATTCCCCTTCATCAGGTCGAACCAGCGTCTTTCTTGAGCAATATCAGCGGTTTTTAACACTTTATAACATAGTTGAAAAGTGTTTATGACTTTGTTCATTCTGTCTGTCTGTCTGTCCGTCTGTCTGTCTGTCTGTCTGTCCGTTAGCACGATAACTGCCGTAAAAATGACTTTATCAAAGTGAAATTTTAGTATGTTGTTCAGACGGTCTGTAGGACCTATGGGGATATAAATAAATGATATCACCCAATTAGTTTTTTATTGAACCCTGGTTGAAGAAATGAAATGCATTGAACCCTATGGGACCTAATTTTTCAAACATTTTTTAAGCGCATTTAAAATTCACAAATTGCTTCGAAATTTTTACGAAATATTCACATTATCCCATAAAATATATAAAAAAATTTCAGTAAAATATGTTAGGTAGTTTTTTAATTAAAAATTATTTAATATAGGGAGAAAAACGAATTCAATTAAATTCTTACTTTTACGATATCCTCCAGAAAGAAAATATAGATATATTATATAATAAATATATTTCCAACAGTTTTATTATTTTATGCATGACAGAGGCTTCACATTTTAAAATAAATTTGGTAGATTTCAATTTTTTTTATTTTAAATTTTTTATAACTCTTCATGATATACTTATTTGATGGCGTTTTTAATGCACTTTCCTGCGTCCTAGAGAGTTAAAATTTGGCACACAACTTAAATTTGTAGAACATTTTATTCTACAACAATTTGGTGGATCTTTAAATAGAGATCCTACATTTTTTCGAAATGGCCTGCAAATAATCCCCGTTCACTTCCTATAAATCATTGTTGTAATATTGTTAAAAATTCTGATGTGGACAGCACATTCTTTCTCTGCAGACTCATATTCACGTTCTCTTTATTTCTTCAATAATAATTTGACAATAATAATTCAATAATAATTAACAGCCATAAATATTTTAAATGACATTGAATTTGCACGTTAAACTTAAATTTGGTTCTCATTTGATAGATGGACTCATCGTCAAACGTGGCGTAGCGAAAACGCAAAAAACTAAAAAATCTCAAGAACGGCTAGTCCTAGAGTAATGGGGTTAGTCTTATTCTTTTTGTTGTTAAAAATCAAATATAAAATAGGAATTTAATTGATATAATTGAGCACACGTAGTCTTTTATTTTTATATTTAACGATTTTTGCGGGCCATTTTGCAAAAACAGCCCGTTCTTTTTTTCCGAATCGTACTAAAATAACCTACAAGTGATATATATAACAAATTTTGTTACATTTGGTATATAAATCACTTGTAGGTTATTGAAATATTATAGACCAAATTGTGTTAAATTTGGTCCATTTGTTTTTAGCTAGAGTGGAAATTTTTAAATTAAATTGCATTTCAGTTGGAAAGTGTTTCATAATCAATGCTTATGCATGGTTCATCTTTCTTGTTAAGATATTATTTGGAACTGATGAAGAGGGATAAAAAATCAATCGAAACAATTGTTGTCATCTAATTGTCATTTGCCTAATTTCTTTAAGAAAATATTGAAAATATTTTTATCAAAAGCAACAGTTTTATTTTTCTGATGTTTCCTTTAGAGGCTATGATATTCTTGACCATTCCTTTGCTGAAGAAGGATAAAAAGTAATGAAACTGATTAATACGCGTTGAGTGGTGAAGGTATTAAAAAGTGAACACGCTATTGCTCATTTTCATCTCACTGTTATAGTGAAGTTTCTTTACAATGTTCCCTCATCATTCCAGCTCATACTTTATATGATCCTTTGACGGATACTTCTGATAATGATTACGATTTTGGTCTGTTCCTGGATACAAGTGAAGCTCAGCAACCTGTATTGAACGGAACGTTCATCTTAAAGTGCATCATCGCTGTTAATGATAATAAAAGAAAATTATTTTTCGATTGGGACTATCCCAGGAGAAATGTAAGTTTCCTGAACTGTCAGTTTGATGTATTTCAACTTCTTTTTCTGTCATTATATATCAGAAGCAACACAACATACAAACTATTTTCATGAAATATCTGACCCAAAGCTTGTAAGCAAATGTTAATTCTAATCCTTTGGAAAAATAAATGTACGCATAAAACATAGAAACAAACAATCTGATAGCTGTTTAGTTGTCTCTATATCATATGCCTTATCATAATATTCATCATAATATTCATCCGTTTTGGTGCCCCCTTGCCCACCTGGGCGGCATTGTGTCTACAAGCCAATAACAGTAAAGCTATGAACACCTTATCTGCTACTTTTCTTTGTGATATGTTTAATGTTAAACGCGTATAGAACAGAAGAGATTTCATTTTATTTTCTTTCTTCAGAAATCTGTTCAACAAAATAATTGATTGTTCCCCTGTCTTGTGTGGGAACGAATTTCATGTTCCCCAGTATTCTACCGGGAGCATGAGTTTATTTGCTGAAAGGAAATTTAGTACTAATATATTGTTTGTTATTGTGCCATTAATAATATCTGTAAATTATACTACAGCTTCTCCTATAATCTTAATATTTTTTATTCATCTGAAATTGCTTTTAAAAATCATTTGTTTTAAATATTTTATATTTTAATGTATTTTATATTCATTTGCAAGTGCTTTTGAAAATCATTTGTTGTCAATAGTTTGCATTTTAATATATTTTATAATATTTGAATCAACACAACCTCCTGATCTGATGTTTTTAATCTGACTACATCCTGATATTTTTACTCCAGTTTTGCCTCCTGCTACTATTTTCATTCTCCAGGTTAGTATGCTCTGTGGTGGACCGACAATTCTGAAATCAGAGCTAAATTTATAAATGTCTACTAGATCTGTGCTAGTCGTACTAGGGTCGCTTTCAAACCTCTGAAATCTTTGTCGTAACCTACAGGGTTAAATTTTTTTAATGGTATTGTAAAGAAACTTACTGCCGCGACCAGGAATCGAATCATGGATCTTCGGACTGGTCAATCGAATTCCTTGAGATACAGGACGAAATTTCAAGCTCTTGTCAAATAGGATTCTTCACTGTGATCTAAAATTTTGAAAGAATGATTAAAAGTATCGAAACTTTATCAATATATTCTCGCGGTCTTATAAACATATGCGGCATCGACAGTACGGTATCTGAAAAACATTCAGAAGAAGAAAATGAAATGTTAAATATTTTTATCAAATTATCCATTGCTATAAAAATTATACCAATTTCTTCTATATTTTGATTAAAACTCGGTCTGAGTAATAACGATTTTGCATATCTTTGCATTTAATTACATTTTATTATATAATTTATGCACATTCCACTCTTACAGTCCATTGTCATATAAACCGTGACGAAGTTATCCAACTAAATTAGCATATTTCTCACTGGCGTCGTTTTCTATATTAACTGTGGAAAAAATTCCAAAAAAAGTTGCGTACTTCTCACGTCGTTTTACTACATCAACTGCGAGAAAGAGATACATTTAAAATATGAAGATTTACTTGCTTAAGTGATTTAGTTTTCTTGTAACAAGGAACAGCATATTTGAAAATAAGTCATATTTACATTATTATAACTTAATTATTAATTTAGATACACCTTTAACAAAAATATTATAACATTAGCTCATTAAATAGCATTAACCTATTAAGAAAACCCAAGAAATATTATAAAGACAATACGAAATACCTTGAGATACATTCTTCTGCGATCACAAGGAGCAATTATGAAGTGGATGCAATAATTTTAAATTAATGATTGCATTGATAGGCTTAATTCTTTGTGGAAAATTTCATTTAATAGGCCCACTAGAATTCTTTCTCACTAACCTTGGCAATCATTTTACTTTTCATATAATAAATGAATTTGTATGGGAAATATTGGAAACATGTCGAAAATCGCAACTCGAGTTTTTGATTGATCTACGTGTTTCGAGCACTCCAGAACACGGAAAATATCTATTTTGTACGTCACACGCCAGTGTGTTTATTTGCCTATAAGTTTTATCTGCGTATCTGTGTAATGTATTCATGAGTATATCCACTCTGGTTTAAAAACTATTCGACGAAATTTTACAACATTTGGTAAGTAAATTTCTTATGATTTACCCTGACGCTGATTAAATTTCTGTATGAATAAAAAAAGTAGAACCTGCCTAACTTTGCGAATTTGCCCTCAAAAACCATCAAAACATCAAATAAGAAACTAAATATGTTTATATGTATTTATTCAATGCTTGATTTATACGTACTTTTTAACAAAGAGAATAATAAAATCAGTTTCATTATTCTAAAATGAGCCGTTCACCAGACATTCCATGTCTTAGGGCATTTCTGAAACGCCACCATTTGAAAATGTAGTCAGTCGCGAAATGAAAACTAAAAGTCAATTAAAACTGCAAATGCGGTTCAATTTTAAATAAATATCCATATAATCTTGCGCAGTTAAACTCGTTACATTATGAAAGAGCGAGAAAATGCATCTGCGTCTGAAGGGAATGTTATGCCCTCCCCACACCAGGATCTTTATTTTACACTAATGAAAATGTTATGGATCAAATTTTATCTGAAATTCCGTATGTCCTTACAGGGTACTGATGTGCGCTTCACTAAAATACTGTCAGTTTCCCGATGGAATCCAAAACCCATGCGTTCAGAAATTACCAGCTTTCTTCACGTCCAGAAAGATAGATCAAATGATATTTTTTTTTCAAATGGCCAGGCACTTTGACCTTCGTCAATCGCCTTTATTACAGCGGCCAGAGTGTGAACCGTTTAGCCGTCCATTGACGTTGCCCCAGGCGCACCAGGGGGGGCGGATCACATTGCGCCCACAGCACAAACACCCATGCCTTACGTAGGGCTCGAACCCACAACGTGGCGGTCGAGCAATTCCTACGGAAACACTTCCCTTAACCACTCGACAACCACGTCGGCAGATCAAATGATACTGGCCTATGTATGCGTGCAGTTATGGAAGAAAGAGAAAATGCATCTGAATTTGAAAGGAAAGTTATACGCTGCCCACATCTGATTTTTACTTTCCTTATATACAATAATGTATAAGGAAAGTATAGTGAAAATTCGAATTCGAGTTTTCGACGGGGGGGCGCGTTTCAAGCATTCCTGATCATGAATCGAACAATTTTTAAGTGATGTATGCGTGTGTGTGAAAGTATGTGTGTGTGTGTGTGTCAGTGAGTCTATGGAGACGATAACTGACTAACGAATGGACCGATTCGAACGAAATTTGGTACAAAAATTACAAACTAAGAATACTGGAAGCCTATTGTTTTTAAACGTAATCGAATGTTTAGAACCCCCTAAATTTTTGACTGAAAATTTGAAAAAATCGTCAAAAAATCAATACCTTTCATAAAGTTACACAAATAGACATCCCTTATGTAATTTTTCCTTAGAAAACGATTGACATAAAATGTAGAACTCTAGCATGAACCGTTCTCGAGATATTGCACATTTTTAAAATAAATGTATCAAAAAATCCCATAAATTAAAAAAAATATATTAACTGTTGAGAAACATGTTCACTTTTCATATGTAATACCATGCGATAAATTTGGTGACATCATTCCCGTGAAACTAGCTCGTTCCATTCATGAAAAAATATACATTGAGTAATGCTTTTGTATTTGAACGCCAGTAGTCATTTATTTGCTGTAAGAATGAACCTCATTTCTCCGTTCCTTATTTCTCCGCTTGGTGAGATACTGGCGAAGAATTTGATAGAATGTCGTCAATTTGGCGGCTTTTTTAAATGGTGCTAAATTAGCAAAAAATTCGCCAAATGGATAAAAATGACGCTAAATCAATGAAAATAACGGCTCATTGACGAAAATTCAATATCTTGGAAAGAATATAAATACCTATTGTAAAAATAATATTTTTTTACTGTAAATGTAGTAAATTCATTGCATTGTATAAGGAAAGTCGTGAGCTGCCCACATCAATTTTTTTTTATTTTACACTAATAAAAAAAATATGTGCACTTATGAAATAAAAATAAAATACATCTGCGTCTGAAGGGAAAGTCAATGCGCTGCTCAAAGCAGATATTTAATTTGACATTAATAAAAATATTATTTATCAAATTTTATCTGCAATTGTTTATTTCTTTACAGAATACTGATGCTGATAACTTCACTGAGATCCTGTCAATTTCCCGGTGGAATTCTGAACCCAAGCGTTACGAAGTTACCAGCTCTCTGCACGTCCAGAAAGTTAAATCAAATGATACTGGCCAATACATATGCACAGTTAAAGATGATATGTTCAACACTTGGCGTGAAGAAGTAAATATATCTATGTACAGTGAGTTACAGTGGTTTATATATTCTTGTATCAGTACATATCTAACAATAACCTTAGATATTTAAATGGATATTGTTATTCCTTAAGATAGTATGAGAATACAAATTTTTACCCTGTCATAAGTAGTATTGAAAAAGTATTGCTTTCACAAAAATGTTCGATTTCGAGATTTTGATGCCAATATATGTTTTAAAACCTCCTGCATACATTTTGACTATTCTTGGAGTGATGTCCGTCTGTCTGTCTGACTGATGTTTGTGGTTGATTCCTTGTGTACACAATATAGCAGCCACAAATAATTAATATTAATGGGTTTTTACAAAAATTTATATCCTACTTTGTTATCAAAAAGTCTATAATTAGATAGAATTTTTTAAAATTCGAATGGAATCTGTGAGATTTATTCGAAATTTTATATGTTTTATAACATGGCAGCATATGAAAAGTTTTGGCAAAACCCTGAATAACAGCATTTATTTATGGCTGAAAAATTGTAAGACTTAATAGTTTCAATCGTTGCTAAAGATTGCCGCGATATATTTTGTTTTATTTGTGACGTAATTGGCCTCCTTGAGGGTCAAGGTAACCCTCCGTAGGGGGTACATTTTTAAGTATGTTATCATTTGAAATATTCTTTCAAGTGAAGGGTAACACTCTATAGATGTAATAATTTGGATCCAAGATATAGCTGTAATAATTTGGATTCACGCTATAGCTGTAATAAATTGGATCCAATCTGTAGCTGTAATAATTTGGATCCAAGCAAGAGCTGTAATAATGTGAATCCACGCTCTGGCCGTAATAATTTCGATCTATGATACCAAGGTCCGTAGAATATCTTATATATAAGGTTGTCTCGTTCGGTGAAAAACTTGTGCCCGGAAGAAAAGACGAGTGACGTCACTATCAAGCTTATTGAATCCCACCATAGCTGGATGCGCAATCCATTAGCATTAGCTCTATTCGTATTTTTACTTTAGGAAGTATTGTTGAAATAATTATGGGTGGTTGTTCTGCACCGAACTGCTCCAATCTTTCTAAAAAAGGTTTTAGGCTATTTCGCTTTCCTAGAAACGAAGAAAGAAGAAAACAATGGCTAATAAATAGACAGCGGGATAATTGGATACCCGGCACTGAAACATACTTGTACGAGGTAAGTTCTACAATATTCTAGTATAGTAGTAGAGGAGCTCTTTGTATCTAAGGCTCCTCTATATACGAGCTGACTCATCAAGCATATTGTAGCCCACCATACCTGGATGCGCAATCCATTAGCATTAGCTCTATTCGCATTTTTACTTTAGGAAGTATTGTTGAAATAATTATGGGTGATTGTTCTGCACCGAACTGCTCCAATCTTTCTAAAAAGGGTTTTAGGCTATATCGCTTTCCTAGAAACGAAGAAAGAAGAAAAAAATGGCTAATAAATAGACAGCGGGATAATTGGATACCCGGCACTGAAACATACTTGTGCGAGGTAAGTTCTACAATATTCTAATATAGTAGTAGAGGAGCTTTTTGTATCTAAGGCTCCTCTATATACGAGCTGACTCTTAAATCATATTGAAGCCCACCATAGCTGGATGCGCAATCCATTAGCATTAGCTCTATTCGCATTTTTACTTCAGGACGTATTGTTGAAATAATTATGGGTGGTTGTTCTGCACCGAACTGCTCCAATCTTTCTAAAAAGGGTTTTAGGCTATATCGCTTTCCTAGAAACGAAGAAAGAAGAAAAAAATGGCTAATAAATAGACAGCGGGATAATTGGATACCCGGCACTGAAACATACTTGTGCGAGGTAAGTTCTACTATATTCTAATATAGTAGTAGAGGAGCTCTTTGTATCTAAGGCTCCTCTATATACGAGCTTGAATGAAATAAAGGCGGGTGGCTCAAAAAGAGCCCAGCACATCGACCAGAGGTCTATTGTACTACCCCAAAAAGAAAGCGAAGATCCCTAAGAAAAGAGACCAGTAGCCGATGCAAAAATAAGAAGGCACTTGACAGGAATGTCGTTCAGCTCCCAGGGTTCAATCACATGACGACCAATGTGTTCGAATCTGTGAGCAGAGTAGGCCTCACATTCACATAGAATGTGAGCTGCAGTTTCTTCGCTGTAATTGCAGCCTCTGCAAAGCGAGTCCTTGGAGACACCCATGATATTAAGATGTCTCTTAAGGGTGCAGTGCCCAGTAAGGAGCCCAACAGCTCTCCTGATGCCAGTTCTACTGAGCCTGAAAAGTTCCTTTTGACGTGTACTAGGGCAATTGCAGTTGAGGATTTGCGCTTGCCTTTGTCCCTTAGTGTCACGCCAGTTCTTACATTGAAGCTTCCTGAAGATGTCATAGACAATTCTTCTGATAAGATCTTTGGGAATACCCAAGGCCGGCTCAGGGCCCACAAAAGGGGTACTAGAGCCTTTCCTAGCAAGTTCGTCTGCCAATTCGTTGCCAGGAATGCCCGAATGACCAGGCATCCAGCACAGAATGACATTATTATTACTAGCAATTTTGCAGAGTGCATTGTAACATTCCCAGACAAGGGAAGACGTCACAGTGAATTTCCCCAGAGCCATAAGAGCAGCCTGGCTGTCAGAACAAATGAAAATCTGGCTATTCTCATACTTTCTGTCATAGCAAATTCTACAACACATAAGAATGGCAAATACTTCAGCCTGAAAGACAGTAGCAAAATTGCCAAGCGGATAAGATCGCTCAGTGCCATCATCAGGGCAACAGACACCAGCACCAGTACTTGTGTCAATCTTCGAGCCATCAGTGTACCATACAAAACATTTCAGTTTATTGTAGTTAGGAGTCCTCTTCCAATCATCCCGCGAGGGGACAAGAATTTCATAAGGCTTATCAAACGTAAATTTGACATGTATGCCATCAGGTGGCATACAGAAATAAGGATGCCTAGCAACATTACTGTTAAGTTCGCCCCAAGATAAATACCTTGAGTAATCTTTCCAGTATATACGAGCTTACTCATCAATCATATTGAAGCCCACCATGGCTGGATGCGCAATCCATTAGAATTAGCTCTATTCGCATTTTTACTTTAGGAAGTATTGATGAAATAATTATGGGTGGTTGTTCTACACCGAACTGCTCCAATCTTTCTAAAAAGGGTTTTAGGCTATTTCGCTTTCCTAGAAACGAAGAAAGAAGAAAACAATGGCTAATAAATAGACAGTGGGATAATTGGATACCCGGCACTGAAATATGCTTGTGCGAGGTAAGTTCTACAATATTCTAATATAGTAGTAGAGGAGCTCTTTGTATCTAAAGCTCCTCTATATACGAGCTGACTCATCAAGCATATTGAAGCCCAACGTAGCTGGATGCGCAATCCATTAGCATTAGCTCTATTCGTATTTTTACTTTAGGAAGTATTGTTAAACTAATTATGGGTGGTTGTTCTGCACCGAACAGCTCCAATATTTCTAAAAACGGTTTTAGGCTATTTCGCTTTCCTAGAAACGAAGAAAGAAGAAAACAATGGCTAATAAATAGACAGCGGGATAATTGGGTACCCGGCACTGAAACATACTTGTGCGAGGTAACTTCTACAATATTCTAATATAGTAGTAGACGAGTTCTAGTTGTAACTAAGGCTCCTTTATATACGAGCTGACACATCAAGCATATTGAAGCCTACCATAGCTGGATGCGCAATCCATTAGCATTAGCTCTATTCTTATTTTTACTTTAGGAAGAACTGTTGAAATAATTATGGGTGGTTGTTCTGCACCGAACTGCTCCAATATTTCTAAAAAGGGTTTTTGGCTATTTCGGTTTCCTAGAAACGAAGAAAGAAGAAAACAATGGCTAATAAATAGACAGCAGGATGATTGGATACCCGGCACTGGAATATACTTGTGCGAGGTAACTTCTACAATATTCTAATATAGTAGTAGAGGAGTTTTTTGTATCTAAAGCTCCTCTATATACGAGCTGACTCATCAAGCATATTGTAGCCCACCGTAGCTGGATGCGCAATCCATTAGCATTAGCTATATTCGTATTTTTACTTTAGAAAGAATTGTTGAAATAATTATGGATGATTGTTCAGCACCGAACTACTCCAATCTTTCTAAAAAGGGTTTTAGGCTAATACGCTTTCCTAGAAATGAAGAAGAAAACAATGGCTAATAAATAGACAGCGGGATAATTGGGTACCCGGCACTGAAAAGTACTTGTGCGAGGTAAGTTGTACAATATTCTAATATAGTAGTAGAGGAGTTCTAGTTGTAACTAAGGCTCCTCTATATACGAGCTGACTCATCAAGCATATTGAAGCCCACCATAGCTGGATGCGCAAACCATTAGCATTAGCTCTATTCGTATTTTTACTTTAGTAAGTATTGTTGAAATAATTAAGGGTGTTTGTTCTACACCGAACTGCTCCAATCCTTCTAAAATGAATTTTAGGCTATTACACTTTCCTAGAAACGAAGAAAGAAGAAAACAATGTCTAATAAATAATTGGATACCCGGTACTGGTGCATACTTGTGCGAGCTAATTTCTACAATATTCTAATTGAAACTTCTTTTTTATATAAAGTATTTATTTTAAACACCTATTTTATAATTTCTGTAACTGTAGTATGGTGCGATATGGGCTTCAATATGCTTGATAAGTCAGCCTGTATTAGAGGAGCTCTAGCTAGACAGTGATGTGATCTCTGACAGTGATGTGAAAAACTATTGAGAAACGTTGATTGGAAACTATTTAAATATTTATCTAATAGTAACTGCGTGCAAGCAATATAGAATAAAATAAGCAGTATATGCATAGTTATGTGAAGTTTACGAAAATAAATTCCGTCCATATGAAAAGAAATAGCAAATTTTTGATGAGAGGGGAAGCTATTAAAATTTTAACGTAAGAGAAGTTTATGAAGATTACTGAACAAAGATTACTGAATTCTATGTTGAAAGATAATTGAATGATTAAAGGTTATATATAAAAAGATAGTGAATGCTCAGAGAAGAGCCAATAGTTTGAGAAGGATATAAATATATATTTCTAATCTAAATGGAACAAATCAGTCTTAATTTAAATATTGTCTATATTCCGAGGTTTAGAAGCATGAACAGCAGAAGCAGTTTAAATTAAAATAAATATTATTTTCAGACAATGCAGTGCATAGCATTTGTCTAGTTCAAAAAATTGACAGGTTTCAGAAAAAATATATCGTCAGGACTATTTCCTGACTTTCTCGCAAATGAGAGAAAGTCAGGAAACTTTGAAAATCATCTGAAGTAAAAACATAATTGATTTAAATCTGAAAACACATATTTTATTAAACCATTACAATAATAATTATTAGTCACGTCAAATGTATTTTGTTAAGAATTTTTCGGTTAATGAAGTTTCTGTTAAGGCATTTATATCTTGATTCGTCAAATTGAAGGGCTTCATTATGAGTAAGACGGAGTAGTTTCAATTCAATAAAAATGTTTTTTATTCAAGAAAAGGATATTCATAAGTTAAAAAAAACTAGTTTAATTTTATGGATAATTTTGTAAAAGTAAAGTAGATTTATAGTCGCATTAAAATGACACATTTACCCCTATTTATTTTAAAGCAAACATTGAATGGAATCTTTTTAGTTTAAAGCTACCTTTCCTATAAATATTGGACAAATATCGGAAAATAAAACCGTCGTTAAAAAAATAGACTTTGTTTCTTTTAGCATAAAATTCCGGATGATACTCTCGCCCCCCTTTTATTTTCCACGATTTTCTGTTGCATTTTAAAGTGCGGATTGACGGAATTCTACGGTAATATCTGAACCACAAAAGAAATTAAATGAATTCACAAAGACTTCAAATAAACAAAATTAAACAGCAGATGCATATCATTAAATATATAGAAAAGGGGTTTTCTTTAAACATATAAAATGAAAATATTAATTACATGCATTCATCATACACTGATACAATCCAAATGTTTTAAAATCAAATCGATGAAATTTTTCAGAAAATTGTAAAGTTCAAATATTTTTTGTATAGGAACTATTAGGGACGGAATGGTACGCTTACTCGACAGATTATGTACTGTAGCATTTATGTGTAGGAAATTTTAAATCATCAAATTTTTAAAGAAGTATGAATATAATTGCAAATTGATAACGGTAATATGTGGAGAGTTTTATGGAATTAAATCTTATTTAATTCTATTTTAATATATTTCTCGTTAGTTATATCCTATTTCAAACCTTCAAACCTTTAATAGATAATACAGACAGTAAAGTGCACAGTCTCTATTTAATGAATTTGAACGAGATATTTCGTTTAAAATCTTTAAAGTGTTGTAAGTAAAAATATTAATAAAGGTTATCAGTTTACACATTAAATATGTAACTTTTGTATAGAAAGAAGCTGAATGTATTTGTTATACGAAATCACCCGGAAAATCATTGTCTTAGTATATAATTTGTCAAACCACTGTTTGTGACTCCTTCATCCGTTAATTACAGCAATTTAGTCCAGTTTGAATTCATATTTGAGTTCATTTGTCATATTTCAGAGTTAGCACATTAATTTAGGAAACATTTCATGTATCTCGTTGATGTTTAAAGCAAGGCATTTTAAAATAAAGCCGTGCTGTTTTCCAACGTTTTCTTACGAAGCGCCGCTGGTCTACAGATCGGAAGGTCTATAGCAGTGACGTCACAGCTCGTCCAGAAATGTTACCATCGGGGAATAGCGAACGAGACAACCTGTTAATATTCTATAAACCTTGCCACGATACTGCTTTTTCAAATTTTTTGTTGTAAAATATGAAAAGAAAAATGAATTCTGGTATGAAAAAATCGAGTTGAGATACACGCCAGTTAATTTACAATTGGAAGTTGGTTAAATACAGTTCACAGTTAAAACATGTTATTTATAAAGGAGCCTTCATATGGTGGAAAATATTGCACATCTCTCAATTTTAACGGAACTACTTACATCAGTTGTCAAAATGAGAACAAATGGAAGAATCAGGGGTGTATATATCACCAAACAATGAATTCAGCTGGTAGAGTTAATCATTAAGCAGAATAAAAACAGCCCGATCTAATTCTAATCAAAACCTCCTAAGTAAGGCAGGCCGCAATTGTCATAATACTGAATCACAAACGTTAGGAAAACCAATCAGTGGCGGGTCATGATTACAGGAATGCGTGAAGCAGATTCATTGACGGGATTCCCCCTCCTCCTAGACAAGCAACATCGCCAAAATACATCACCCTACAAATGTTGTGAAGTATCTAAATATAGCCAAGCGAGTCTGAAAAATTCGCCAAATAATAATAATAATAATAATAATCCATTCAGCCGATAACTTTGCAGATAACGTAATGCAAACCAATTTAAATATAACGGCTACATAATAAAGGTAAGTATCCTAGATATCAGTACTAACACAAAAATATATTTGGATAGTTATAATGGAACTTGGATAATATAAACTCATAATGATTTAATGCATAAAAATGTCAAGTAATGAATAACAAATTTTAAACAACAAAATTTCAATCATTAAATTTCGCGCCATTTTGGTGATTGTACACTGATCATAGAATCAGCCACAAAGACAGCAGATAAGTATTTATATAGGAACTAAAAACAATATATATTAGGAAATATTTCGAAAATAGCTAGTTCTGAATGAAAAATATGAAACACGATGCTCCTTTTATATGCAGTTATAAAAGTGTTAGTAATTATAGATAGACAATTTAAAAACGCAATGGAAATGTTCTAAATTTTAAAAAATTGAAAACTCACCTGGATTCCGTTAAAGTTATTTAACAATTAATCATTCAAAGTTTACTTTCTCTGCAATCTACCCTTTACTTTGCGCGTTAAACTTTGAATAGACGAATATTCGCTGAAAATCAACGGTCCCATAATAAGCAACCCAGGAACATTATCGTGTGCGACACCCCCCTAAAGTAGTAAATATTGAAAATCTGAAATTGCAGACTTTTTTCCTTTCGATCGATATACTCATCTACGTAGCGTAATTTTTTTTAATAATTCGCATTTGACATTTATTCAGAACATCGAAAATTTTAGTGTGCGGAACCGCTTAAAGAAGAAAATATTGGAAAACCGAAATGACCACCTTTTTTTTGCTTTCGAACTATCTACCCGTGCACCAAATTTGAGTATCTATCTTATATTGAACAATGCAATGTTATCATTTCCCATTTCGAACGTTTTTATGTGGAACACCCTCTTAAAAGAAACATTTATCAAAAACTCTACTCGGCTTGGGTTTTTTATCAATTGATTAACCCATATACCAAATTTCAAGCCTCTATTAAATTTAAAAGTAGGCGTTTTTCAGTCATTAGTCAAGTCAAACATTTTCGTGCGTGACACCCCCTAAAGTAGTAAATATTGGAAATCTGAAATTGCAGATTTTTACCTTTCGATGGATATACTTACTCATCTACCAAATTTGAAGTCCTATCTGATCGCAAAGCATGTTTTTCTACCATTTCATTTTTCGAATGGTTTTGTTTGAGGAGCTCCCCAAAATTACAAATACTGGAAATTTTATATTGCACGCGTTTTTTCTTTTGAGTTATCTACTTGTATACCAAATTTGAAGTTTCTATTCCATCGTAAAAATATTTTTTCTATCATTTTACTTTTCGAACATTTTCGTATGAAATAGTCACCCCCTGAAATAAACAACTCGTTTGAAAAACTCTTTTCTGGGGTTTTTAATCAGGTAATGATCTTATATACCAAGTATCAAAACTCTATTACGATTTAAACGGAGGCGTTTTTCATTTATTCAGAAAAAAGAACATTTGGTTTTGCGGCACTCTCTAAAGTAGAAAATATCAGAAAATTAAAACTGTACATGGTCTTCCATTCAAATTATCAAGTACACCAAATTTGAAATCTCTATCTCATTTCGAAACATGGTATTTCTTCATTTCACCTTTCGAACGTTTTTTTTTCTGAATCACCCCTTTAAAAGAACATTTTCGAAAAACTATTTTGTATTGGATGTTTTCATCAAATTATTAGTCCATCTACCAAATTTCAAGTCTCTATAAAATTTTAAAGGAGCAGTTTCTCATTTATTCGGAAAATCGAACATTTTATTGTCCGGTACCCTCTTAAGTAGAAAATAAATATTGGAAATCTGAAATTGCACAATTTCTTACATTCAAGCGATTTACTCATACACCAAATTTGAAGTCTGTATATCAGCGTAAAGCATGATTTTCTATAATTTCACTTTCGAGCATTTTGGTGTGGAGCATACTCTCTACAGAACATTTTCGAAAAATTCAATTTTTCCAGGGGGTTGTATCGAACGATCGGCCAGTGCACAAAATTGCAAGTCTCTATCTATTTGGAAAGTGCCTAAAAAGCGTAACAGGGGGCAGACAGACAGGAAGACAGACGGGCATACGGACACTTGGCAATTAGTATATACTAGCCGATTATCCGTTAAAAATCAATCGTCTGACAATAAGCAACCCTTGAGTGATGTAAATTTTTGAATAATCCATGTTTCACATTTATTCGGCAAATCGAATATGTTGGTGTGCAGAACCCCGTAAAGAAAAAAATAATGGAAAAAATAACTTACGCACTACTTACTTCCGAACTACGCAGCTAACCCGTACACCAAATAGAAGTTTTTATCTCATCCCGAAACAAATTCTTTTATCATTTCCCGTTTCGAACGTTTTTCTAGGGATCCACCTATAGATGAACATTTTTGAAAAAAGCTTTTGTTTTTATCGGATGATTGGCACATACACCAAATGACAAGCCTCTATCAGATTTAAAAGGAAGCGTGTGTCATTTATCCAGAAAATCGAAGATATTGGTGTACCGTACCCCCTAAAGTACCAAATATTAGAAATCTGAAATTGCACACTTTCTTCCTTTTAAACTATCTACCAGTGCACCAAATTTGAAGCCTATCCTATCGTGAAGCATGTTTTTACCTTTCATTCTGTCACTTTGCCTTTAGAACCTTTTTCTGTGTATCAACCTTTAAAATGAACATTTTAGAGAAATTGTGTTCGTCTTAGCTTTTTATCATAGGATTAGCCCATATACTAAATTTTAAGCTTCTATCACATTGTAAATGAGGGGGTTTTCATTAGTTCGTCAAATCAAAAATTTTAGTAAGCGGCCCCCCTACAATAGCAAATGTTGGAAAACTGAAATCGCACACTTTCCTCTTTTCCAACTATTTACCCGTACACCAAATTTAAAGTCTCTATCTCATCCCGATGTATGGTTCTTCTATCATTTCCCCTTTCTAATGTTTTTGTGTGGAGTAGTCATCCCTTTAAATATGTATTGTTGAAAATCTGCATCAATCTTGGGTTTTCTATCAGATGATTCGCCATACACCAAATGTCAAGCCTCTACCACGTATTAAAAGGGGCTTTTCTCCTTTATTCCGAAAATCGAACATTTTGATGTACGGCACCCTTAAAGTAGAAAATGCGGAAAAACTGAAATTGCACACTTTCTTCCTCCCAAACTATTTACCTGTCCACCAAATTTGAAATCTCTATCTCGTCCCGAAGCATATTTTTTTATCAATTCACCTTTCAAACGTGTTTCTCTAGTGCACCCCCTTAAACGAACATTTTTTAAAAACTATATTCATCTTGAGTATTTACCTCAAATAATTAGCCTATATTACAAATTCCAAACTTTAATGGAACCGTCTCTCATTTATTCGGCAAAACGAACACTTTGGTGTGCTGCAAAAAATAGAAAATATTGGAAATCTAAAATTGCATATTTTCTTCCTTTGGAACGATTTATCAGTATACGAAAATTGAAGTTTCTATCTCACCGCATACCATGCTCTTATGTCATATCACTTTTCGAACGTTTTGGTGTGGAGCATCCTTTCTACAGAACATTTTCGGAAAATACGATATTTTATCGAATGATTAGTCTGTGTCCCAAATTACAAGTCTCTATCTATTCGGGAAGTGCCTAAAATACCTGGCAGACCGACAGACAGACAGACAGACAGACACACAGATGGACAGGCAGACGGACACTTGGCAGTTAATATATATAGATAGATATATTTTTAGTTCCATGACTTGCAAATGGAATTTCACTTTCAAGTACACTAAACTATTCAAGCTGGTAAGGAACATCAAACTAGTTTTTTATTGAAAAATCGGAATATTATTCCCCTCATCAAAATATATATTAATAAATTTTTAGCACAAAACAAACATATTTGCATAGTAACTATGTTTTAAATGACATGCTTGCTAATTATGACTGAAGTCATCGACTGTGATATTTTTCTGATTGGCTCTCTTAAGACACTAAATCCATAATCTTGGGTATATATAGGCACCTCTGTTTCCCATATTTTGCCTATTTCGTATTTTGGAATTCGGGTTTACTGGCACGTCTGACATTACAAAAGGGTAACCAACGTATTCTAGAAATAGCTGTGTAATGTATTGTATATTTATTTGTGTTTATTTACGTCGTTTTTGCTTTCCCTATCATCTTTGCAAAATGTATTACTTATGGACTTCGCAAATAGTTTATTATAAACTGCCTTTGTCTATATATTGTAACATTATAGGATGTTTGATGCGTAACCTCCTATATATGAAGCAAGTATGATATAAAAGAAGAGTTTAAAATCTAGCTGTAGTAGACAAATGCTAGATGTAATAAAAAAAAACCTCTTCCATGTAGTTCACATGCAACTTACATTTATTGTTATGATGATTTTGAAATGTATAATTTGTGTGTATAAAATTTACTATAATACCAAAATACTCTACTTTAATTCTTTTACCATTAGTTGCTGACCAAAAACACGTTTAATACGTAACGATCGCTATATGTCTCTTCTTATTTTATAGATTCTGAGCAGCCAGCGCAAGTCAACTTTACAACAGATATAAACGTAACGGAGCCGGTCGCCTACCAAATCGGGAGTTACATTAGATTTGTAATCGCAGTACACGCCTTTCCATGCCTTTCACAAGTGGAATTATATTGGGAGAAGGATGGAACACGTCTAGTATCGGGTCATTATCGTTTTAAACTACTGAAAAGAGATGATAGGCATTCAACTGCAGTATTGGAAATTAAACAACTTCAAAGATCTGATGCTGGTATTTATAACCTCTGTGGAAAAACATATGATGGACTGACTAATATTACAATACGGTTGAAAATTGAAAGTGAGTTCTTTCTTTCTTTCTTTCATTGCATCATATTCATATTTTCTTCTTTTGGAACGATTTACTAGCATACGAAATTTGAAGTTTGTGTCTCATCGCATTGCATGCTTTTCTGTAATTTCACTTTTCGAACGTTTTTTGTAGCGCACCCTCTCTACAGAATATTTTCGGAAAACACGATTTCTTATCGAACGATTGACTTGTGTACCAAATTACAAGTCTCTATCTATTTGGAAGTGTCTATAAAAATCCTGGCAGACGGACAGATAGACAGACAGACAGACAGACAGAAGGGCGGACGGACAGGCAGACGATAACTTGACAATTAGTATATATAGATATATAGATTTTTAGTTCCATTACTTGCAAATGTCATTTCACTGTCAAGTACACTAAACATTTCATGAAAGGAAGGAATATCAAACTGGATTTTTATTGAAAAATTGAAACATTATACCTCTCATCAAAAGATATTTTAATAAATGTTTAGCACAAAAACAAACATTATATATATATATATATATATATATATATATATATAATATTAAAACACCGTGAAATACTACATTACAAAATCATCCACTATTGTATCCATCCATACCTCTTTTGTTTTTGAAAATATATATATATATATATATATATATATACTGGGTGGCCACTTTAGTATAACCACCTGACAGTTTTATGCAAATTAGCTAATTAGCTATGGCGTCACACTTTTGCCACTACAGGTGTAGGCTAGTATAAAAATGGAAAACGTAGTTCCTGAAACAGTTGTATAGGTGATTTGTTTGTGAATATATGAGGAAAAACGTGATTTGACTTTCTTTGAATGTGCGATGGTTGTAGGAGTTCTCAGCCATCGAGCGAGTATCAGCGAAACCGCAGTAGTTGTGAAATGTTCAAGAGCAGCTATGGTTAAAGTGTTTAAAGACTGGACTGTAAGACAAAAAAAAAAAACTGAGTTTCAACGTGGAACTGGGTTTCAACGTATCATCACCGACTGTTGTCACCGACCTCACTGTCGTCACAGAGTAGTGAATACTCGGGCTGAACTGAGAGTCTCCAGACATATATGTAAAAGACAACATAAGGATAACAGTGCATCGAATTGCAGCACATATTAAGCAAGTATCGTGTCAAATGATTTCTGAATGAACTGTTCGTCGTACAGTGCATCGTATGGAATATGAAAACCGAAGGCCGGTTTGAACACCCTTTCTGTCTGCAGCAACAATATAAAGGCCCTATTACATAATCATAATTTGGGACAGAAAACCGTTCGGAAAACAGCTTTGGAACGTTTATGACATCACTCCACGCAACACAAAACGAAAGTGACATCACTGCATGCAGCACAGAACGAAAGGGACGTCACTCCAAGTAGCAAATGGGGTAACTTTTCCCCCTTGTACTCGCTTTGTAATTTCCTCGTAGGAATACCGTTTTACAGTTCTCTCATTGTAAAGATCGCTTCTAACATCCCAAAGGATCCGTTTGGATTAAATAATGGTGTTATTATACAGGGCAATTTCTATTGCCAAATTTTTGCAATTCCGCCTGTACTTTAGGCTCTTCCTCTTTAACAGGTCCATTCTCTCTAATGCTGGTGATTCCATTCTAGAAAGCATTCTTCTGTGTGTTTTTCATATAATTTGAATCTTTTATATCTCAAAAGTGTCTGCAATTTGGTAAAAATTATTTTCTTTTCCCATCTACATTTCCAGTCTTTAGCAATTCCGTCCGGCAATTATACTCTAGGCTCCCGCCTTTCTAACACGCCCCTCCTCTCTAATGCCGCCGATTACAATCCAAGAAGTATTCTTTAGAATATTTTGCGTATCATTTGGATCTCTAATGTTTCACAGATATCTGTAATTTGGTAAAAATTCTATTATTATTTTTCCATCTCCAGATTTTAGTAATTCCGCCCGGAAATGATACTTTAGGCGACCGCATTTCTAACACGCCCCTCCCTTTTAATGTAGCCGATTTTATTCCAAGCATCATTCTTTAGTGTTTTTTGCGTATAATTTGGATCTTTTATATTTCACAGATGTCTGTAATGTGGTAAAAGTTCTATTATTATTTTTCCATCTCCAGACTTCAGTATTTCAGATCCGCAATGATACGTTAAGCCCTTCCTTTCTGACAGGTATTTCCAGTTTAATGCCGTCGATTTCAGAAATCATTCTTTAGTGTGTGTATTTCGTATAATTTGGAACTTTTATATCGCACAGGTGTCTGTAATATGGTAAAAGGTCTATTATTTTTTCCATCTCTAGATTCTAACGCATTCCAAAACAGTTTATCGGCCATCTTGGTCGCCATTAAAGAAAGAAATAAAATTACTCGAAAGCACGTCAGCTGTGACGTAAGCACTTCTGATTGGTCGCACTTCTAATTGGTCGATTTTCACACAACCGTTGCCTCAACAACAGCATTTTAGGGTGGAACTTAAAATGTTGTAGCTAAATTTGTTGTTTGAGCTGTTTTGCGAACTATTTTGTGGTCCCAAATACAGTCGTTGTTGTTGTTGTTGTTAAAACCCAGACCGTCCGACCTACCAGAAAGGTGTAAGGTAACTTTTTGGACGGTCGGGAAGTGCCTCCCAATTTGGACCGGAACCCAGTGGGGGAGGCATCTACAGGCACCGTACCCTCCTTCCCCTACCACCAACCTCTCGGAAGGACTTTCGGACCCACATGTTTAACGTGATCGTACTCCGCATGAACACGGCAGTTTTGGCAGTGGCTGGAATCGAACCCGGGCCTACCGAGTGCAACTCCAGCGCGCTAAACAATGAGCTACCGCGCCCCCAAATACAGTTGTGTAAAAGGACCTTAAAACGTCTCAAATACGTAACGGAACACAAGAATGGACAATTCCGATTTTTTTAAAGATCTTAAAACCATATGATATTTATAGAGAATTTTATTCTGATTTCAAATATCCAAGCGAAAATCTCTTAAAATAATTATTTATTTAAATATCAAGAAATGAAAAAGCGCAAAATGTACTCAAACACAAAACGGCCCGTGATTGGCTGTGACGTCACAATGTCTGTTCGACCTGTGGTGCAACATTCTACTATGTGATGACTGAGATATTAGCAAGTAGTTGGCGTTTAATTTTGTTTACTATTTGTGTAAATTATTTTACCCATTTGTTCTTGGTCTGATTGAGTTTGTTCCTTATTTTATTTTATTGTAAACATGTATTCTGGTTTTGTTAAAGGGCAATCAGACAATTTGCCTAAGATCGATTTCACTGTGATGGCGCTTTCTTTTTAGAAATAATAAATATTTTGTGACAGCTGAAACTCGAGATGTAAACTTGATACCCTTTTCTTGAATGCTTGCAATAATAATGATAATAATAATAATTATTATTATGTGAATTACATTTACGTGTAAGGTATCTGTGGTGGAAATCGGAGCATTACGAGAAATGCAAACACTTTGGACGCCAATTTCTCCGAACGTGATAGATGAAAATGTACATTTTGTTTTCTTGTTTCGTTGGTCCAGATTATGAATATATGAAATAATTTTAATACTTTGGAACTTTTTTAGAATACACTTAAAGCATCTATCCAAGCAAGTGATTCTTTTAATTTTTCCTACTTTCAATCAAACTTCAAAAGATTGATATAAATAGTAAGCGAAAAAATATATATTAGTAAATTTAGTTTCTGAATCTACGTTTTGAGAAAATAAAAGCTAATATATTGAAAATTACAGACTTAGTTTTCGATTAATCGTCTTGACAAGGTGAAGAAGATCGAAAATTTTTATTTTACAAGTTTACAATGTTTATATCTCAAAAACTAAAAGTGCTAGCTATGAACAATGAACAAGAATTTGTAGCTCTTCTAAAGTTTTGCAAGTGTATATTATTGGATTTTGGATCGAGTGATTCTAATTTCGATAGCTTTGTTTTTAACCTGGGTTTTCCAAGAGATTGGAAAGTTGCAATATTTAAAATATCACAATTGCTGCAGCTCAGTAAAAAACCCAGCAAAAACTGGAAAAAATTGCTGGATTTAAAAAATGTACAAAAAACAATATAATTCTGTACATAATATAATTGAGACTTAAATCAGAATATTAATTAGTTATTTCATTAATATTAATTTGTTTAATTAAAATGATAAGACATAATTAAACATTAATTGATTAATAAGAAGTTGGCAAATCAATCTTCAGTTTATCCTTATTTGAACCTCTAGGTATAGCTTTTATGAATAATTTATAGAAGTAAGCTTTGGAAATTCCTACAATTTTTTTTGTATAAAAAATATATAGACCAGATAAAGTGATAAAGACTGTTGATGCTAATAAATGGTGGAAAGTATAGCAAGAGTATGTGATATTTCTAAAGACTTTTGCAAGTTACTTGCACATCTCTAAACATGCCCTTCAAAGCAGTGCTGCAATAGAGAGAATATTCTCTAATTTAAATACATTTTCATCTCCTTAATCTATGAGAAAAATTGTAAACGCCTCTTGTTAGATCCGAATTTATACATTTCTTTATTTTACTTATTTTCACTGACATACTCCAGACACTTGGACAAACGAGTTTCATTCATAGCCATGTATATCGAAACAAAGGGTAGACTTGTAGGCGCCATTTTATGAATGTCTTGGTTCGAAGGGTCATGATCCCAAATAATTCACGTCACACACATTGCAGGTGTGGTTGGGAAAATAATTCCTAGGGTCAAAACTCAAACCATGTGTGAAGAGTCACATTCATTTCGGCGTCCTTCAGACCTCTGCATGGTCAATAATTCAGTGACGTTAGTACGGTCGTTGCACATAGAATAGCCGACATGCATAAAAATAGCCGTTCCCCCCGAAGTTCGTGAGATTTCGTATCAGTGAGAATGATGATAACAACCGTGAGTTCCTCCAAGTCTGGACAAAATAGTCGTCGTTGATAAGAAATAACAAGCTTTTATTATAGCACGACGAGGAATATCAAAATACAGAACAATATTCTGTGGGTCGAGGCATGTGAATCTGGAGCACCAAAAGTGAGTGACCTGCACCTCGAAAAATTGTCTGGCGTCTGTCGAAAGCACGTCTCTTTCATGTATATATTCTGGTCCTAATCACAGGAGCACCCGGTACCAAGCCCCTCTGGAATCTTTCCCAGGCTCTCGATGTCAGAGACCACCCTGTTCTCCCGATCCGGGATTATCTTTTCCCTGCACTGATGACGGCTAGAATGGGTGCATTTCTTGGAAATCAGAGTGCGATTAGAGATTTTTATCGTTCTGTTTTTCCCAACTGCAACTTATGTGATCTCAGGGTGTATGACCTCAGGAGACGTTATGAAAATGGTTCGAAAAATAAGCTCGAAACATAGCATGTCTCCTCACACCATGCATCATTGGTAACTAAAGTAGCCAATGATACAATGATGCTGCATTTCACTGAGGAACAACCAACGAGAGCACGGAGGGCGTGTCTGGATCTCAGTCAAAATAATATGCCAGCAAGGAGATAATTCACTGAATATTCAGCCAATATATGTCCAAAAGTTTTGAGATTCAACAATAATGGTTGTCCAGAAGCGCGAGAAAGCGGTCATGGAATTCAAATAATGCTGTTCATAGCAGACTGATTATCCAAAAATTCAGAGAGTAGTGTTTTTAAGTAGTGTAGTGGTTATTTTGAAAATTGAGAATGTGTTAAAAAAACGAAAGTTGACTCCTAATATCAGAAAAAGAAACGGTAAATATTCCAAGCTTGCTGAGCAACAGACAGGTATGTGCCAGTCTGCGTATATGTTATGTCAATTGTTAATTTTGAAATAATATTATAAAGCTTGGTCTCACACTTGCATTTTTCCTCCTTAAGCGTTTATTAAAATTAATGTAATTTAATCATAACAATAAGATGTGCGAATAAATAATAACTTATTTTAAAAGTTAAAATGAGGAGTTTAATATTTAGTGTTTTAATTAATTATTTTACTTTAGGAGCGCGTTCAAAGAGGTAAGGGATGGTTATTGCGGCCACAATAAAATTATACGAACTATTCAATTCACGATCACTATTAATTATCAGTAATAATTTAATCAACAAAATAGAATTATATTCATAAAAGAAATAAACCCCAATGTTTCTTTTTCTTTCACCGCATTTCTCAATGTGTTAAAGTTACCTTCTTTTGTGCAAGTAGATACAGTTGAAGTTAGACATATCAAAATGGTTTTCTGCGCAACTGGTAAAAAATCAGTATGGTGAAGCAAATGAAATAAATCATACTAGAAATCACACTGCTGTTGGATATTCACTAACAAAATAGCGATTTATTTCATTTTATCTATTGCCCATTAATGCAATAATTTACAAAACTCTCTACAGGACAAAAAATAGTGAATAAATGACAATTAAACGTGAAAGGTTTTGATGCAAGTAGCCATTTCGGGGTATTATGAAAAGATTAGCTCCATAATTAAAGTCACTTGGGTATCATTTATTGAGAATAAAAATCCCATATTGGCACAAGCAAACCAATGCCATTGTGTCTAGAAAGATTGAGTCATATAAGTGACTCGGTCGGAATAGCATCGAACCCATCTTTGATCTTATGAACGGTATATAAATCGTACATATCTTTGATAGTGGATGTTGCCCGTTGATAGACATGCAATAAAAAATCTGATGAGGGCAGCACATGACTGTCCCTGCAGACTCAAATTCAAATTCTCTTTATTTCTTTAATAATTCGTTAGATTGAGTTTAATTGCAGAAAATAACGCTAAATTTGAATTTATAATTCATTTTTTGTTTTTATCTGGAAATTGGACATTTTTTCGAAATAGGCGTAACAAAAATGCAAGAAATCTCAAATATCTTGAGAACGGTTAGTCCTAAAGTATAATGGAGTGTGTTATATTAATTTCCTCGTCAAAAATTATGTATAAATCAATAATGTAATTGATACATTTGAGCATACACTACTTAGTCTTTTTTTTTTATTTTGGCGATTTTAGCGGACCATTTCGTAAAAGAATACAGGTTGTTCTTTTCGGAATAGTACCAAAATCGAACCAGCACCAGAATATCCCACAAGTAACTTATCTACCAAATTTTGTGAAATTTGGTCAATTAGTATTTTAGCTAAAATGGATAAATGAAATTTTTAGGGGCCATTTTGCAAAAAAAGGGTTCTGTTACTACGAATCCTACCAAAAACTAATCAGCACCAGGATTATACTTATGTGACTTACCTACCACATTTTATGAAATTCGGTGTATTAGTTTTCGAGTTAGAGTGGATACATACATTACATAGACAGACAGACAGACAGACGCACAGACAGACGGACACACAGACATACACACAGACACACACACATACACACACAAGACCTCACGCTAAAAATAGTTTGTTTCGCATTCTAGAGGTCTCGAAACGTGTAGTTCCGTCGAAAACTCGAGTTGCGATTTTCGATATAAATCCAATACTTTCTCTATACATTACCATGCATTGCAGGGAAAGTAAAAATCTGATGTGGGCAGCATATGACTTTCCCTGCAGACGCGAATTCATTTTTTCATTATTTCTTTAAGAACTCATTAATTTGAGTTTAATTGTACAGAATAACAAAATTTGCAATTTTGAATTCAATTTTTGGTTTTAATTGGTAACTGGGCATTTTTCCAAAGGCGGCATAACAAAAACGCAAAAATTCTGAAATATCTCGAGAACGGTTTGTCCTAGTGTAATAGGGTTGATTTTATTATTTTCCTCGCAAAAATTACGTATAAAACACGCATTCACTTGATGCATTTGAACA
Organism: Amaurobius ferox; assembly: GCA_951213105.1. Taxonomy (NCBI): domain Eukaryota; kingdom Metazoa; phylum Arthropoda; class Arachnida; order Araneae; family Amaurobiidae; genus Amaurobius; species Amaurobius ferox. The sequence continues at coordinate 38,373,466 of OX578147.1, read as the reverse complement.
TACGTAGTCTTCTTTTTAGATATTGGCGATTTTTGCGGGTCATTTCGTAAAAAAGGCCAGGTTGTTCTCTTCCGAATCGAACTAATATCAAATCAGCACTAAGGTATCCCACAAGTGATTTGGCCGGTGCAATTTAAGCCCTGAGTTTTTAAGCAGCTATAAGCCTGATTAGGCAAGCCCCCCCCCCCCGGCCTGGGACGACAAAAGAAAAAAAAAAATGATTTATCTACCAAATTTCGTGATATTAGGTCGTTCAGTAGTTTAGCTAGAGTGGATGCATGATTTTTTTTTGTCCATTTCGCAAAAAAAAGGCGAGTTCTTTTTTTCCGAATTGTACCAAAAACTAATCAGCAACAGGGTCACACCAATGGATCTTACCTACCAAATTTTAGACACACACACAGACAGACACACACACATACACACACAAGACCTCACGCTAAAAATAGTTTGTTTCGTATTCTAGAGGTATCGAAACGTCTAGATCCGTCGAAAACACGAGTTGCGATTTCCGGCATGATTCCAATACTTTCCCTATACATTACCATGTATTGCAGGGAAAGTAAAAATCTAATGTGGGCAGCACATGACTTTTCCTGCAGACTTATATGCACGTTCTCTTTATTTTAAATAAATTTAATTCACTTTTAATTCAATTGTCGTTCTCATTTGGTAACAGGCCTTATTTTGAAAGGTGGCTTAGAGAAAATATGGAAAAACTAAAATACCTCCAGAACGGCTAGTCGTAGTGTAGGTCTTATTCTTTTCTTCGTTAAAAATTACGTATAAAACAAACATTTAATGGATATATTTGAGCATACGTAGTTTTTTATTTTAAATTTTGACGATTTTTGCGGGCCATTTTAGAAGAAAGAACAGGTTATTTTTTTCTGAATCGTACCAAAATGTAATCAGCACCAGGGTAATCCATAAACAACATATCTACCGAAATTTGTGAAATTCGGTCCGTTAGTTTTTCAGCTAGAGTGGATAAAGGCTTTTGAGGGCCATTTCGCAAAAACCCGTTTTTTTATTCTGAATTGTACCCAAAACTAATCAGCACCAGAACCGCCCACAAGAAACTTACCTAACAAATTTTATGAAATTCGGTCAATTAGCTTTTTAGTTAAAGTGGATACAATATCGGCACAGACAGACCAAGGCACACCCAGACAGACAGACAAACACACAGACACACACACAGACAAACAGACAGACAAACACACAGATACACACACAGACGTCACGCTAAAAATGTTTTTTTTCGTGTTCTAGAGGTCTCGAAACGCGTAGATTCGTCGAAAACTCGTTGCGATTTTCAGTATGAATCCAATACTTTCGCTATACATTGCTATGTATTGCAGGGAAAGTAAAAAGAGTGGCACGCGATCCTAATCGGAAGGTTGAACACTTTATACTTTCCCTGCAATATATGGTAATGTATAGGGAAAGTATAGGAATCATGCCGAAAATCGCAACTCGAGTTTTCGACAGATCTACACGTTTCGAAACCTATAGAATACGAAAAAACTAATTTTAACGTGAAGTCTGTGTGTCTGTCTATGTGTCTGTCTGTGCAATGCATGTATCCCCCTCTAACTCAAAAACTAATGGACCGAATTTCATAAAAATTGTTGTTAAGTCACTTGAGTATGATGACCCTGGTGCTGATTAGTTTTTGGTAAGATAAAATAGAACCCGCCTTTATTTTGCGAAATGGCCCGTAAAAATTTCAGTTATTCCCTCTAAGTAAAGACCAAATTTCACAAAATGTAGTAGATAAGTTACATGTGGGAAACTCTGGTGCTGATCTGATTTTGGTATTAATCGGAAAAGAACAGTCTGCCTCTTTTTACGAAATGGCCCTCAAAAATAGCCAAAAGCTAAAAAAATCTACCTATGTTCAAATACATCAATTGAATGCTTGTTTCATACGTAATTTTTGATGAGACAAAAATAAGAACAACTCCAGTACTCTAGGACTAAACGTTCTCGAGATATTTGAGATTTTTCGCATTTAGTTCTGCCGATTTTGGAAAAATATCCAATTAACAAATAAAAACAGAAATTGAATTAAAAATGCAAATTTAGTGTTATTTTATGCAATTAAACACAATTTAATGAATTATTAAAGAAATAAAGAAAAAAATAATTTTAGTCTGCAGGGAAAGTCATGTACTGCCCACATCAGATTATTACTTCCCCTGCAATACATGGTAATGTATAAGAAAATTATTGGAATCATGCCGAAAATCTCAACTCGAGTTTTCGACAGATCTACACGTTTCAAGACCTCTAGAGCACGAAAAAACTATTTTAGCGTGACGTCACATTCATTCTTATTTGATAACTGGACTTATTTTCAAAGGTGGCGTAGAGAATATACGAAAAAACTGAAATATCTCGAGAACGGCTAGCCCTAGTGTAATGGGGTCGGTCTTATTCTTTTCTTCGTTAAAAATTACGTATTAAACAAGCATTTAATGTATATATGTGAGTATACGTAGTTTTTTATTTGCAGTAGTTTTATATTTAGAATTTGGCGATTTTTGTGGGCCATTTTGCAAAAGAAATCAGGTTATGTTTTGCTGAATCGTACCAAAATCTAATCAGCACCAGGGTGACCCATAAGCAACATATCTACCGAATTTTGTGAAAATCGGTCCATTAGTTCTTCAGCTGGAATGGATATAAACTTTTGCGGGCCATTTCGCAAAACAAGACGGGTTCTTTTATCCCGAATCGCACCCAAAATTAATTAGCACCAGACTCGCCCTCAAACGACTTACCTATTAAATTTTGTGAAATTCGGTCTATAAGTTTTTTAGTTAGAGTGGATACAATATCTGCACAGACAGACAGACACACACACACACACACACAAACGTAACGCTAAAAATTGTTTTTTCTTATTCTAGAGGTTTCGAAACGTGCAAATCCGTAGAAAACTCGAGTTACGATTTTCGTCATGATTCCAATACTTTCCCTATACATTACCATGTATTGCAGAGAAAGTAAAATATCTGATGTAGGCAGCACATGACTTTCCCTGCAGACTTAAATTCATATTTTCTTTATTTCTTTAATAATTCATTAGATTGAGTTTAATTGCATCAAATAACACCAAATTTGCATTTTTAATTCAATTTTTGTTTTTTTTTGGTAACTGAACATTTTTCCGATAGCGGGGTAACAAAAATGCAAGAAATCTCAAATATCTTGAGAACGGCTAGTTCTAAAGTATAATGGAGTGTGGTATATTCCTTTCCTCGTCAACAATTGCGTATTAAATTGGAATTTAATTGATACATTTCATCAGCATACGTAGTCTTTTATTTTTTTAATTTTGGCGATTTTTGCGGACTATTTCGTAAAAAAAGGCAGGTTGTTCTTTTCCGAATCGTACCAAATATTAATGAGCACCATAGTGTCCCACAAATAACTTATCTACCAAATTTTGTGAAATTTGGTCAATTAGTATTTTATCTAGGGTGGATACATGAAATTTTTTCGGGGCATTTCGTAAAAAAAGGCAGGTTGTTCTTTCTGGATTTATACCAAAATCTAATCAGCACCAGAATATCATACAAGTTACTTATCTACCAAATTTTGTGACTTTTAATCAATTAGTATTCTAGCTAGAGTGGATAAATGAAATTTTTACGGGCCATTTGGCAAAAAAATGCGAGTTCTGAGTTTACGAATCGTACCGAAAACTAATCAGCACCAGGGTACCGAAAACTAATCAGCACCATACCCAAGTGACTTACTTATCTACCAAATTTTATTAAATTCGGTCCATTAGTTTTTGAGTTAGAGTGGATACATCCATTGCACACTCAGACACACAGACAGACACACGCACATACGTCATGCTAAAAATAGTTTTTTCGCATTCTAGAGGTCTCGAAACGTGTAGATCCATCGAAAACTCTAGTTGCGTTTTTCGACATGATTCCAATACTTTCCCTATACATTACCATACATTGCAAGGAAAGTAAAAACTTGTAATTAGTCATACTTACAGTTATAAAACTTACATTATAAAACTTGGTAAGTTTCAATCTGTAATCAAAACATTATTTCCTTTCGTAGTACTTCCTGGATTTCCGGAAATCGAGGGTTATCGAGAAGGAGACATTCTTAAAGATGGAGACATTCTGAGATTAACCTGCACTGTGAGGAGCGACAACCCCCGAATGGAAATTGCTTGGACCCGAAATAATATAAAAGCCGATGACTCCTACAGTATAAGAGGACGTGAAGTTAAAAATGTACACATCTCTAGGGTAAATGCAATGGACGACAATGCTGTATATCAGTGTGAGGCAGCAACTGATTTGATGGAATATTGGAAGATAGCTAGACTATTGTTGAGTGTTCAGCGTAAGTACATATACAATTAAGTATATATTCGGTAATTAATAAGTTTGTCAAATTATATTTATATTTTTGTATTGCTCAATGTCGTGTTTGCTTGTTTAAGTGTCTCTGGAACTGTGTTTAATCAATTCCGTTTTGGTAATTGAAGAGTTCCTTACTTGGTATATAGATATTTCTGTATCTACACAATTTTATTACAACACATACAAAATAATTTTATGGAATATTTCACTGATATAGGAATGTCAGATGTGTATAAACACCTGCACATACACCACTTCAGCATGTTTAGAAAATCCATTCAAATATACTTTTAAAAATTGGAAATACATGATGCCTTGTTTACACCAGTTTTGCGTAGCAGGGCTACATCTAGCTTGTATTAAGTTGTCAACTGTAGTTGCGATTCTCATATTACAACTGTCTTTCAAATTACCTTTTTCATCTACAGTCATTTAGGTGGATCATTTTCTGTTTTTCTTTTCAAAAGAAAAGCAGCTAGCTTACTTACTGGCTGCCTGCTAAATTGATAGCTGCCTGCCAAACTAGTTATCCACCAAATGGATTTAAAGTGGGCAGTAAACTGATGAAATTAAAAAATATAAGCTGTGGTGGTGTCCCCTGGTAAGAAAAAAGAGATGGAATTGAGAGAAAAACTTGGAAAAAAGGAAGTGTAAATCAGAATGATGAAATCAATATGAAAAATGCGAAAATAGGGAAATAACATTAAGAAAAACCAATAACACCTAGTCGAGCCTGAGAGAAGAAATTGTGTCATAGACATCTCATAAGAATATTATAGTAAGAAAGATCAATCATGCATAAAGCATTGATTATGAAACACTTTCCAACTTCAATGCAATACATTCAGCGATGATACCTTTTAAGTTATCACAATACTAGTGGTTAGTTATTAAAATAGTTAGTTATTTAACTATAAACATTTTATGAGTAAGATTTTCTCTTAATTACTATAACGTGATTTGCACTCCAAATTGTATATTATTACATCTGAAGTTAATTTATTTTAAACCATTACTATATGATTTTGAAAATAAAGACAAAGTTGGCTATTATTAAAATGCATTTAATAAAACTTCCATTCATGAAATCCATACAAATGACATAAGCAGAGCGCTTTCGGACACTGTTATATCCTTCATTAGAGGCAAAGTAAGAAATAGGTAGCAAACATGAACTTTAATATACAGGCCACAACCAAGATTCAACATTTACATGTGAATCATTTTTAAAACATTGGTATATTTAAATAAGAAAGATTAATCATGTATAAAGCATAGATTATGAAACACTTTCCAGCAGAAATGCAATGTTATTTAAACATCTCTGAAATGCGATTATGCAGCGGCATGCAGCGATTATGCATTTTAAATTATCACAGTACTGTAATAATTTATTATATTTAAAAATTTAATATTTAATTGAAAAAATGAACTTTATTTATATGACGACATCCAAATATAACTTATCTGCCTCTCTATGTAAAAACAGTGAATATTTCATTCATACACTCAGGCTCCAGAGTTAAATAATTTTAAATGAAAAAAAATCAGCAATTCTTATGCGACTAGTCTTATAATCACTTGTTTACATTCTGCATCCATTAAAATTAGGCTTCGTTGGGGAAATAATTAAAGTTTGTTGATCATTTAAAATCAATAATACTGTAATGGTGTTAGCACAGAATATAGATGCACAGAAAATACGCAAAAATAAAGCAGTTTTAGGACGGCTGCAAAACTAAATATAAGTTTAAAAGAATTTTAAAAATCACGATTTTTACACTGGGAAAAAAAATGGATGCCATATTTCATTTCGAAGTGGGTCAAGTGATCTCTTTATATTATATGGGTGTAATTATTATTTTAATTTTATTTTAAAAAACTATCGAACATATTTTGCTAAAATGTTTTATATTTTTAATGGGATAATGTGAATATTTCTTAAACTTTTCGAAGCAATTTGTGAATTTGAACTTCGATTAAAAATGTTTGAAAAATTAGATTCCATGAGGTTCAATATATTTGATATTTTCAACCCGCGTTCAAGACAAAACTATTTGGGCGATATTATTTTTTTAAATTCCAATATGTCCCATAGTTAGTATCAACAACATATTAAAATTTCATTTTGATAAAATCAGTTTTACGGCATTTATCGTGCAGACGGACAAGCAAACAAACATACAGAATACAAACAGTCATAAACATTTTTCAACTGTGTTGTAGTGTTAAAAACTTGTAGAATTGGTGACAAAATTTATGAATGTGGTACAAAAAAGTGTCTCGGAACCACGTGGTGGGCGCCCCTGGTTATAATCAAGTTCACACATAATCTTCTAGATCATTTCTAAAAGAAATTAAATCAGTGATTATAGTAAATTAATTAATTATTGATGGTCATTAATGAAAATGTATTTTATTAATTAAGCGTTAAAAAATTAATATAATTTAAAAGATAAACTTTGTGGTTAATGGCCAGAGATTTCGTTTTCAGCTATGGTAAGTGGGTTTGCACTTCTGAGGTAAATGTTAAGGGTTATTGAAGGCAGACACATTCAGAATACTATGTTACACAAACGCGCAAACATAATATCATTTAAAACCTAAATATTAAATGAAGAGTAATTAGTTTAACAAACTATTACATTTTATAATTACGCCACAGAGACACTGTAAATATACTATACAGGGTGTCCCAAAAAATTGAAGCGAGCTTTAATTCTTTGCCTGTTTTAGATAAGTGGGCATTTTAAATTGCAAAAATGTTGAATGTAAGGTAGGAAAAATACTAAGTTAATGAAATAGACCTCCCATTACGTTTCAAAAAGTTACTCTTTTTAAATTTTTATACGACCCCCTCAGACAATTTTGGTCAATCATAAAATTTTTATTTTTAATGCAACAAGATCATTAAGAAAACCGCAAGTCTGTATCTTTGAAATTGAGCGAGTTATATACAATTGAAACTCGAACATTGTGAATGGGGGCTATACATCAAATTAGAAATGTAAATTTGTGACATATCACAAAAACAAAATCAATATATACATATTTCAATTGTGTGCCCCAACCGCGTACTGAGTACCACTGCTTTATATATAATCTCTGTCTGTGTAATGCTTTATTTAGAAGCATTTGTGATAAAAACTTTTGACACATATTATTGTATTTTTGATCTAAACAATTTCCATCGTGAATTGTTTTATGATCCCTATTTTCAGTGATGAATCAGCCTTTCACATGATGCGGAAAAGTGGCATAAGTCAGATTTTTCTCTTTATCATAATTCAGTTGATTCTAAATATACATATATGTGCGGTTTTTTTAAATAATCCTGTTGCATTAAAAATAATCTGATTGACCAAATTTGTCTAAGGGAGCAGTATAAAAATTTGTCAAGTGTAACTTTTGGAAAATAAATGGGAGGACTATTTCATTAACGTAATATTATTTCCTACCTTACATTCAACATTTTTGCAATTTACATTGTCCACTCATCTCCAACAGGTAAAGAATTAAAGCGCGATTCGATCGCAGCCTGCATATTTTTCACTTTAAATTTTAAGCCATTTTTAAAAGTCATTCCAAAAAATGGCAAAGGTTTGACGCATCATATATTTCAGATTCATTTTAAATTCATCTGATCTTATTTTTCTTTCTTTCAGATAATCCTGTCGTTTCTTTAGTGAATGAGGAAGAAGAAAAAATATATCTAAAAGACCAAAGATACTCATTGGAGTGTCATGTTGAAAGTAATACACTTACACAAATACAGTGGCTGAGGCAACCTTTTAAACAGTTTCAGCTATGTATCGACGATGAAGATGAGGATTGGGAGACTTTATATAACGACGATGGTTTACCAAATGATGAACATATGGTGACGTTTGCAAACATTGGACGTCAGACATCCTGGATATCCCATTTGAATGTCACAGCAAGGGAACCTGGTTGTTATATGTGTGTTGCACGCAATAGTGCGGGGAGAAATACAGCCATTGTTCTATTTAATGTTGAAGGTATGGAATTGTTTACATACATTATAACCTTGCTTACATGTACACAAATTCTGTAAAACACTAATAAATATTAGCATGGAAACACTTTCAAAATATATCCCAATTTCTTTACCAGACATACGTAATGGTTTACAAGAGAAAGAGTCTTATCTTCTTGTCCGTAATTAATTTTACTCCAGAGATAACGTGTTATACAACTTTTATACTGCCAACTTCATACTTTTTAGTATTCAAAGGATTTAGATAACAGCCTGCTTCTCATATACCTTGGAAAAGTTTTTACTTTGTTTTGAGTGTTGACAACAAACAACGATAACTAAATGCTTTCTATCAAAAGTTGAAAAAAAACATGTTTTTATTTTAAAAAGTAAACGAAAAACCATAGTTTAAACAAAATGCTGCTTGTTTAAACCATGGTCTACACCAGTGTTTCCCTACCATTTTAACTACTTGTCAATAATTTTACTCCTGAGATAACGTATTACATAACTTTTATACTGCCAGCTTCATACTTTTTAGTTTTCAGTGGATGCAGGTAACAGCATGCTTCTCAAATATCTTGGAAACGTTTTTATTTTGTTTTGAGTGTTGACAACAAACACTGATAAACTAAATGCTTTCTATCAACAAAAGTTGTAAAAAAACATATTTTTATTTAAAAAAGAAAAATAAAAACCATAGTTTATATCATGATTTAATCAAAACGCTGTTTATTTAAACCGTAGTATAAACCAACCGAGTTAACTGGCTGAAACCAGCCAAACCTCTCATGATCCAAAACCTTTCAAGGTTTTTTCTCCACTATAATGTTATTTCTTGATTAATAATGCAACATTTATGAGCTGTACATATTACACAGACAAGTGGTTTTCCTTTTTAGAATCAGTCTAAAACTATATACTTAGCAGGCCCATAACTCTTTTGAAATCTCCGAAAATAGACCCTTTTCTTATAAACTATCACATTATGTGTCATATATACAGATATTTCAATTTTTTCATATATATATATGGTTTGTTGAACTCAACAAAACAAGCATACAAAATCGTTGCGCTCAAATTTATGATGGAGGTTAATAAATGAAATTAGATGAATTATAATGGCGGTCAACATTGTACTTAAATTAGGTATTTCACCTGCGCTGTTTCAATTGCGGATGGTCACTAATTGTGACACCTACACAATCAAAATAATTGTTAACCAATTTTGCTTTTGAGAAACATAACAGTAGCTCTTGGTAAAGTGCTCCAGCATCATGAAAAGTGGTTTTGAATTTCTTTTTAAATATTTCTTTGTATCGTAACCCCTAATTGAAATTTTCAGTATTCGGATCGAGTGGGAGCGAAATCAAATTACTAATAACAGTGGAATTATTCGATAATTAAGTAAATTAATTTTTATTATCATTATTTTTTTTTATTTTGACATACCCAATTTGAATTTCTATAATGTTCGAATTTTTCCTTGATCTCGCAGCTGAGACAAATCGAATGAAACTAACACCAATATTCGGTCTGGAGTGGCAGTGCTCAATAATTTTGATACATCACTACCTTACTCAGTCAGTTCGGTACATATTATATAGAAATCTACATTTTAAAATTCTGTCACTAAATGTCTAAAGATAAAACTGAGAAAAGCATTAAATGGTGTTATATTTGTTGCATTAATCAGAACACATAGTATTTCTTATTTTCTTTTATAGTATGTTCTCAATAGACTAAATATTAACAATTTTTAAGCTCCATAATGTGAAGTTAAAAAGCGTTATTCTTTATATTTGATTAATATTGTGAAACCTGCGTCTAAGCACTGGCAAACTGCTTGCAAGTCCGGTGGGATGACATATGCCGAGCAGTGTTTCAGTCATCAAAAAATACATCTAAATAAAAGCATAATTTAAATGTATTTTTCTTTAATTTTTAAGATAAATTGCTATGTTTCCTGCCAACGTTTCCTGCAAAATTGAAACTTAATCGATAATTCAGTTTCGTCTACAAATAAAAAAATCTTTCCTTACAGTTATATTTGCCCTCAAATTGGCGAACCGACCATTTGAAAACAGTTTGGGGTCAACGCATGCCCACGAAATATTTTTCACATCTCTATTATTCAGGAAACACTGGATAATTGACAAGTTCAAGTTCTGGTCTGGTAAATGAAGCATTGCATTTAAACAATTATCTGATTTTTGTGGACGACTCACCTTATGAGTGTTCTACGTGGGAGTGTCTAACTTTATCAGTGTTTTAGTAATAAAAAGGAAATTAAAATTAAATATTAACTCGTAAAATAAACAGTTTCCGTTTAGTAACTAGTTCAAACTGTGCTTATATTTACGGTCATTTATTAAGTACAGAATGTTTGGTTATAAAAAACCATACATAATTATATGTTTCACAAATTCCAGTTCGATTCTTTGTTTATACCTTAGCCAATTTTAATGCAAAATTTCTAATTGTTTATGTTTCTAAGCTAGAGAGTATTTATTGGGTCATCCTTTTACCACATTTTCTCCGTTTTCACAATTATTTTTCTGCTCATCAACAATAATAACCAAATTGTAGAAAACGGAATAACCTAGTCGTAGAAACCCAACTTGCTTTTAGAGCAACACTTTTAATACTTCCTTAAAAAGGCAGACATATAAAAATTAGGTGACAGCAATTGTTTCGAAGGAGATTTAATCGCCTTTCATCAGGTCAAACCAGTGTCTTTCTTGAGCAATCTCAGCGGGGTTGTGAATACACTATTTTGAACTGATGAAGCAGGATAAAAATTAATATAAGAAATTGTTGTCATCTAATGGTCATTTGCCTAATTTCTTTAAGAAAATATTGAAAGTATTGTTATCAAAAGCAACAGTTTTACTTGTCTGATGTTTCCTTTAGAGGCTACGATATTCTTGACCATTCATTTGCTGAAGAAGGATAAAAAGTAATGAAACTGATTAATACGTGTTGAGTGGTGAAGGTATTACCAAATGAACACTCTATTGCTCATTTTCATCTCACTGTGATAGTGAATTTTCTTTACAATGTTCCCTCTGCATTCCAGTTCATACTTTATATGATTCTGTGACTGATACTTCTCAAAATCATTACGATTTTGGTCTGTTGCTGGATGCAAGTGAAGCTCAGGGATCTCTAGTGTACGACACGTTCATCTTAAAGTGCATCATCACTGTTGATTCTGAAAGAAAATTATTTTTCGATTGGGACTATCCCGGTAGGAATGTAAGTTTCCTGAATTGTCACCTTGATGTATTTCAATGTATTTTTTTGCTATTATATATCTGAAGCAACACAACATACAAACTGTTTTCATGAAATATCTAATTCAAAGTTTGTAATCAAATTTTAATTCTAATCCTTTGGAAAAATAAATGTAAGCATAAAAAATAGAAACAAACAATCGGATAGCTGTTTAGTTGACTCTAAATCATATGTCTCATCATAATATCCATCAGAATATCCATCCGTTTTGGTGCCTCCTTGCCCACCTGGGCGGCATTGTGTCTACAAGTCAAAATCAGTAAAGCTATGAACACTTTATCTGCTACTTTTCTTTGTGATATATTTAATGTTAAAAACTTATAGAACAGAAGAGATTTCATTTTATTTTCTGTCTTCAGAAATCTATTCAATAACATAATTGATTGTTCCCCTGTCTTGTGTGGGATCGAATTTCATGTTCCCCAGTATTCTACCGGGAGCATGAGTTTACTTGCTGAAAGGAAATTTAGTACTAGTATTGGTTGTTATTGTGTCATTAATAATATATGTAAATTATACTACAGCTTCTCCGATAATCTTAATATTTCTGATTCATCTAAAATTGCTTTTAAAAATCATGTGTTGCAAATATTTTATATTTTAATGTGTGTGTTACATATGGCTTTATTCCGGAAATCAATCCATACAGATTACACCACACACAACACTACAAAACTACAGAAAAGATCAAGAAAAGAACAAGGAACAATAAAATATCAACAATAAACAAGAAATATTTACACAAATTGGAACCGGTTAAACTTCCAACATTCCATTGAAGAATAGTAAAACAAAAGTTTTCCATCTCCTCTCTTGCCTTATCGCGAGCTGCCATAGCCAAAAGTTGTTACTCAGTTAGCACCACCCAGGAGGCACGTGCGAATAAAGGAATATCACGGACGCGAGTGACATTGCCTCCCATATTTTAATGCATTTTATATTCAGTCGCAAGTGCTTTTAAAACATCATTTATTGTCAATAGTTTGTATTTTAATGCATTTTATTATATTTGAATCATCACAACCTCCCGATCAGATGTTTTCAATCTGATCCTCCTTTAATCTGACCACATCCCCCGAAATTTACTTCAGGTTAGCCTCCTGCTACTATTTTTATTTTTCAGATTAGCATCCTGTGTGGCAGACCTACCGATTTGAAATCACCGCTTAATTTGTAAGGGTCTACTAAATCCGTGCCGGTCGTACTAGTGTTAGTTTCAGACTCCCGATATCTTTGCCATAACCTACAGGGTTAAATTTTTCGGATGAATTGTAAGGAAACTTACTCCCCCAACCAGGAATTGAATCATGGATCTTCAAACTGGTAAGTCGAATTTTTCGAGTTACAGGATGAAATTGCAATCTCTTATCAAAGTGGATTCTTCACCGTGATTTAAAATTTTGAAAGAATCCTTAAAATGACTGAAACTTTCTCAACATATTCTAGCGGTTAAAACATTCTGAAGACGTAAATGAAATGTTAAGGATTTTTTTCAAATTAACCAATGCTATAAAACATTATACCAATAATTCTTCTGTATTTTGATATAATCTCGGTCTGAGTAAGAGCGATTTTGCATAACTTTGCATTTAATTACATTTTATTATATAATATATATAAATTTCACGCTTTCGGTGTATAGTCATATGAACAATGACGAAGTTATCCAAATACATCAGTATATATCACACTGGCGTCGTTTTCTACATTAACTGTGAAAAAATTTCCATAAAAAGTTGCGTACTTCTCACGTCGTTTTACTACATCAACTGCGAGGAAGAAATACATTTAAAATATGAAGATTTACTTGCTTAAGTGACTTAGTTGTCGGGTAACAAGAAACAGAATATTTGAATATAAGTCATATTTACATTATTATAACTTAATTATTAATTTAGATACGCCTTTAACAAATATATTACAGCATTAGCTCATTAAATAGAATTAACTTATTAAGAAAACCCAAGAAATATTATAAAGACAATACCAAATATCTTGAGATACATTCTTCTGCGATCACAAAGAGCAATTATGATGTGAATGCATTAAATGTCAAATTAATGATTGCAGTGATAGGCTCAATTCTTTGTGCAAAATTTCATTTAATAGGTCCACTAGACTTCTTTGGCAATAATTCCTTGGCAATAATTTTACATTCCATATAAAAAATGAATTTGTAAGGAAAATATTGGAATCATGTCGAAAATCGCAACTCGAATTTTCGACTGACGTTCGAGCACTCTAGAACACAAAAAATATCTATTTTGTAAGTCACACCCCAGTGTGTCTGTCTACCTATATGTTTATATGCGTGTCTATGTAATGTATTCACGTGTATATCCACTCTGGTCTAAAAACTATTTGACGAAATTTCACAGAATTTGGTAAGTAAATCTCCTGTGATTTACCCTGGCGCTGATTGAATTTGTGTATAAATAAGAAAAGTAGAAACTGCTTACCTTTTCGAATTTGCTCTCAAAAATCATCAAAACATGAAGTAAGAAGCTAAATATGCTTATAAGTATTTATTCAATGCTTGCTTTATACGTACATTTTAACAAAGAACAGAATAAAATCAATTCCATAATTCTAAAATGAGCAGTTCACCAGACATTTCATGTCTTAGGCATTTCTGAAACGCCACCATTTGAAAATGTAGTCAGTCGCGAAATGAAAACTAAAAGTCAATTAAATCTGCAAATTCGGTTCAATTTTAAATAATATCCTTATAATCTTGTGTAGTTAAACTCGCTACATTATGAAAGAACGAGAAAATGCGTCTGCGTCTGCAGGGAATGTTGTGCCCTGCCCACACCAGAATCTTTATTTTACACTAATGAAAATGTTATGGATCAAATTTTATCTGCAATTCCTTATGTCCTGACAAGATACTGCTGTGTGCTTCACTAAATCCTGTCAATTTCCCGATGGAATACAAAACCCATGCGTTCCGAAATTACCAACTTTCTTCACGTCCAGAAAGTTAGATTAAATGATACTAGCCTATGTATGTGTACAATCATAGGCGTAGAGTTAGGGGGGCGAGAGGGGGATTCCCCCTTCCAATATTTCACGTGGGAGAAACCATGAGAGAAACTCTTCATCATGAGGGAAACCCTTGGAGAAAAATTGTCTTCTATTGCTAACGATTGCAAATTATTACATTTAAAAGAAATGAAACTTAAACAAAGAAAGAAAAACCAAAAATACGAAAAAACCCATCAAGTCAACCACATGAATTTTCAGATCTGAAATTTTGTAACAGAATTTTCAAAGAATCCATTGATAAAGTCCTCTTTGTCCTCAACACAAGATTTAGCTACGTGTTTCAAGAAATTGAAGATAATGTTGAAGAATTTCTAATCTTCTGGTCTGTTGGACCTGAAAAACTGATTAATTTTATCAAAATTATTTCGAACAAGACAGATTAGTATTGCACAGACATATGTATCATGATATAGCTGTTGCCAAGAGTTTTCACATTAGAGCTTTCTCTGATGTTCTGGGTAGTTTTAAACAAAATCCCGTAGCATTTTCTTGCCTCAACGAAGTAAAAAAATGATTTCATTAATATTAACGATACCATTGACATCGTGCTCATCGGAAAGATCTTTTAGCATGCTTAGAAGATTAAAAACTTACCTGCGGTCAACGATGACTCAAATTAGACTTACCATTAGCCATAGTTAATTTTTACAAAGAGGAAGCTGACAATTTAAACACCGCAAATTACCCAACTAGTTTATCATATTAAATTAAACCCGAAGAAATACTTTTGCTGTAATTTAATCAATCTTTATACACAAGACTGAAACACGAAATGTTAATAAGAGCTGTCTATTTGAAAAAATATTTTTTAACAATTTTTTTGTTTTTCTTGAAAATGATTTTAAGACTCTTATAGATATTGAAAATTGTGATTGTAAATTAAAGATCTTATATTTACATTTTATTTTAGGGTTATAACATCATTACTATTTCAAATAATGTAAATTCCTCGATTTTTGTCATTAAATATTAAAGTCAAAACTTTTATAAAAATTTTTGGTATTGATTTTCTTCTCTCACATCCTTTTCCATATAAACATTTTTCTTTGCATTATAGGTAAATACAACTATTGCACTATGTATATTATCTAAAAAAATTATTGCATAAAACCATGTTTTAATTAAAAACTGTGAAATAAGAAATGGAATTAATAGCGGGGGGGGGGGGGAGTAGGACCTACTTGCTCTCGCCCCTGCAGCCAAAATGAAAAGTCTACGTCAGTGTGTACAATTATGAAAGAAGAACAAAAAGCATCAGAATCTGAAAGGAAAGTATGCGCTGCTCACATCACATTTTATATTTCACACTAATAAAGAAAACAATATGCAAAGTTATGAAATAAAATGAAAATGCATATGATTCTGAAGGGAAAGTCTTGCACTGCTCAAATCAGATTCTTAATTTTACATTAATAAATATATTATATATCAATTTTTATCTGCAATTGTTCATGTCTTTACAGAATATTGATAATCGCTTCGCTGAGATGCTGTCAGTTTTCAGGTGGAATTCTGAACCCATGCGTTACGAAATTATCAGCTCTCTTCAAAACCAGAATGCTAGATTAAATGATACTGGCCAATACATATGTACAGTTAAAGATGACATGTTAAATACTTGGAGTGCAGCAGTAAATCTATCCATGTACAGTGAGTTACAGTGGTTTATATATTCTTGTATCAGAACATATCTAACAATAACCGTAGATATTTAAAAATATTGTTTATTCCTTAAGAAAGAATGAGAATACTAATTTTTACTCTCTCATACGTAGTATTGATAAAGTATTGTTTTCACAAAAATTTTCGATTTCGAGATTTTGTTGCCAATATATGTTTTAAAACCTCATGCATACGTTTTGACTATTCTTGGAGTGATGTCCGTCTGTCTGTCTAACTGGTGTTTATGGTTGATTCCTTGTGTACACAATATAGGAGCCACAAATATTAATAGGTTTTTATAAAAATTCATATTCTACTTTGTTATCAAAAAGTCTATAATTAGATAGAATATTTTTAAGTTCGAATGAAAACTGTGAAATTTATTCGAAATTTTATATCTTTTTTAACATGGCAGCATATGTAATAATGGTAAGATTTGGCATAAACATGCATAAAAGCGATTAATTACGGCTGAATAATAGCGAGACTTAATAGTTTTAATCAGTCTTGTGACATATAGCCCCGATACATTTTGTTCTATTTGTGACGTAATTGGCCCTTTTGGGGGTCAATGTAACAATCCCCTCATAGGGGGTACATTGTCAAGGATGTTATCAATTGAAAGCTTATTAAGTCCTTTCATGTGAAGGGTAACACGCTATAGCTGTAATAATTTGGATCCACGCTATAGCTGTAAAAATTTGGATACACGCTATAGCTGTAATAATTTGGATCTAGTTTAAACACGTTATTTATAAAGGAGCCTTCATATGGTGGAAAATAATGTACATCTCTCAATATTTACGGAAATGCATCACTTGTCCAAACGATAAAATGAGAACAGATGGAAGAATCAGGGTTGTATATACCCCCAAACAATGAATTCAGGGTCTACCTGAAAGAGTTAATCATTAAACATAATAAAAAACAGCCCAACCTGATTCTAACCAACACCTCCTAAGTAAGGCAGGCCAAATTGTCATAATAATGAGTCACAAAATTTGAACAAACCAATCAGTGGCAATGCGTGAAACAGATTCATTGACGGGATTCTTTCTCCTCCTAGACAAGCAACATCACCAAAATACATCTCCCTACAAATGTTGTGAAGTACCTAAATATAGCCAAACGAGTCTGAAAAATTCGCCAAATAATAATAATAATAACCCATTCAGCCGATAACTTTGCCGATAACGTAATGCAAACCAATTTAATTATAACGGCTACGTAATAATGGTAAGCTAGATATCAGTACTAACACAAACATATATTTGGATAGTTATAATGGAACTTGGATAATATAAACTCATAATGACCAAGAATGCATAAAAATGTCCCAAAATGAAGAATAGATTTTAAACAACAAAATTTCATGTATTACATTTCGCGCCATTTTGATGATTGTACACTGATTATAGAATGAGCCACAAAGACAGCCGATAAGGATTTATTTAAGGAACTAAAAAACAATATATATTAAGAAATATTTCGAAAATAAGAAAAACACCATTCGATCGAACTATTTTCCATTTACTTTCACAGAATAGGCATTCTCGATAAGAATCTACTGATTAAGTTCCACTGGCGTAGTGGATAAGACAATTGCCGTGTAATCAAACTGTTTCGGGTTCGATTCCCCGTCCTTGACAGCTGGATAATCAATATCGTTTACATTTGGAAATTTAAAAAATGCTGATAGGTGGCAGCACTTCACCAACTTTCGCCAGGTGGCGCTTCAACTACGTCAGCACTGATAAGAAACCTCAGTACGTCACCACCCAGCAAGGACGAAGGTCGTCCTCTACGACACTCCCGTGATCGCATTCCGCAATCATGTCAAAGGTCACCTCCAAGGTTATCAGCTAGTTCACTCTCTTTCACTCAAGGTCGTTGCCTCCTCAGCTTCAAGGCCACCATGATGGCGTCCTCTTTCGCAATACTGCCTCCTCTGTTGGTCTAAAAAGACCCTCCCCTCTCAGAGAGGCTATGAGCCATCGGGTGCTGCACCTTTCAAAAAACATCCCTCCTCAATGAAGCAACACCCCTGATCAATGAGGGACCCTCATTCATGAGTCATCGTCTGCGCTGAATCAATCTGCTGCAGAACCGGTGTTTTATAGCTACTTTCTTCATTTCCAACTTTCTACATATACATCACATTTGAAGTCTTTGTGTGGAGTACCCACCTCTTTAAATGTACATTTTTCAAAAACTATATTTTTCTTGGTTTTCTATCAGATGCTTAGCTCAAATTTCAGGCCTTTATCATATTTTAAAATCTGCGTTTCTCATTTAATCTAAAAATCGAACACTTGGGTTTGCGGCATCCCCTAAAGAAGAAAATATGGGAAAACTTAAATTGCTCATACTCTTCCTTTCGAATTATATACTAGTACATCAAATTTGAAGCTTCTATCCCATCCCGAAGAATTGGTTTTTGTCATTTTACCTTTCGAACGTTTTTCTCTTGAGCACCCTCTTAAACGAACATTTTTGAAACACTCTTTTGTCTTCGGAGTTTTGATCAAATGATTAGCTCATATACCAAATCTCAAGTCTTCATCAAATTTTAAAGCAGGCGATTCTCATTTGTTCGGCCAGTCGAACATTTTTCCGTGGGACACACCCTAAATTGCCAAATATTGAAATTCTGAAATTGTACCCTTTCTTCTTTACGAGTGGTTTACACAAATACCAAAATTTGAAGTCGTCTTCGTCTCAGCTCAATGTGTGGTTTCCAATCATTTCTCTTTTCTAATGTTATGTTGTGGAGCACCCCCTGTACAGAATATTATTTGAAAAATTCGATATTTCCTGGGGTTTATGGAACGATCGACCCAGGAACCAAATTATAAGTCCCTATCTACTTGGGAAGTGCCTAAAAACGGAGTGACAGACATACGGATACTTGGCAATTAGTAAATACTAGCCGAATCCTTGTTGAAAATCAACGGTCTCGCAATAAGCAACATCTGAATAATGTAAATTCCTGAATGATTCGCGTTTCACATTTATTCCGCAAATCGAATATTTTAATGTGCAGAACCCCCTAAAAAATAATAATACATAACTTGCGCAGTTCTTCCTTTCGAATTATCTGCCCGTACACCAAATAAAAGTCTCCATTTCATCCCGAAGTATTTTTGTATCATTTCCCATGTCGAACGTTTTTCTAGGGACACACTCATAGATGAACATTTTTTAAAAAAGCTTTATGTCTTTTGTTTTTATCGGATGATTGACCCATATATCAAACATCAAGCCTGTATCACATTTAAAAGGAAGTGTGTCTCATTCATTCGGAAAATCGGACATATTGGTGTACGGCAACCCGTAAAGTAGCAAATATTGGAAATCTGAAATTGCACACTTTGTTCCTTTCAAACTATATACCAGCACACCAAATTTGAAGTCTCTATCCTATCGTGAAGCATCTTTTTTCCTGTCACTTTACCTTTCGAACCTTTTTCTGTGTATAAACCCTTTAAATGAACATTTTAGAGAAACTGCATTCATCTTGGTTTTTTATCGAATTATTAGCCCATATACTAAATTTCAAGCTTTTATCACATTGTAAATAAGGCGTTTTTCATTAGTTCGCCAAATCGAAGATTTTAGTTAGCGGCACCTGCACACTAGCAGATGTACGAAAACTGAAATTGCACACGTTCCTTCCTTCCAACTATTTACCCGTACACCAAATATGAAGTCTCTATCTCATCGCGAAGCATGTATTTTCTATCATTTCGCCTTTCGATTGTTTTGGTGTTGTTGTTGAAACCCAGACCGTCCGACCTACCAGAAAGGTGTAAGGTAACTGTTTGGACGGTCGGGAAGTGCCACCCAATTTAGACCGGAACCCAGTGGGGGAGGCATCCACAGGGACCGTACCCTCCTTCCCCTACCACCAACCTCTCGGAAGGACTTTCGGACCCACATGTTTAACGTGATCGTACTCCGCATGAACACGGCGGCAGTTTTGGCAGTGACTGGAATCGAACCCGGGCCTACCGAGTGCAACTCCAGCGCGCTAACCAATGGGCTACCGCGCCCTGATTGTTTTGGTGTGGATTAGTCATATCCTGAAATATACATATATTGTTGAAAAACTGCATCTTTCTTGGGCTTTCTATCAGATGATTCTCCTATTCACCAAATATTAAGCCTCTATCACGTATTAAAAGGGGCGTTTCTCCCTTATTCCGAAAATCGAACATTATGTTGTGCTGCACACTTAAAGTAAAAAATGATTGAAAACTGAAATTACACACTTTCTTCGTTCCAAACTATCTACCAGTACACCAAATTTGAAATCTCTATCTCATTCCGAAGCATATTTTTTTATCAATTCACCTTTCAAACGTTTTGCTCTAGTGTACCCCCTTAAACGAACAGTTTTGAAAAACTATATTCGTCTTGGGTATTTCATCAAATGATCAGCCTACATATCAAATTTCAAGTCTCTTTGAAATTTTAAAGGAGCCTTTTCTCATTTATTCGGTAAATCGAACATTTTGGTGTGCGGCACCCCCTTAAGTAGAAAATATTGGACATATAAATTTTGCATACTTTCTTCCTTTGGAACGATTTAACATTATACGAAATTTGAAGTTTCTATCTCATAGCATGCTTTTCTGTCACCTCACTTTTCGAACGTTTTGGTGTGTAGCAACCTCTCCACACAACATTTTTGGGAAAATACGGTTTTTTATCGAAAGATTGACCTGTGTACCAAATTACAAGTCTCTATCTATTTGGGAAGTGCCTAAAAAGCCTGGCAGACGGACAGACAGGAGGACGGACATTTGGCAATTAGTATATATAGATAGATGGATTTTTAGTTCTATGACTTGCAAATGGGATTTCCTTTTTAAGTACACTAAACAGTTTATGCAGATAAGGAACATCAAACTAGTTTTTTATTGAAAAATTAAAATATTGTATTCCTCATCGAAAGAAAAAAAATACCACAAAACAATCATATTTGCATAGTAACTATTCTTTAAATGATATGCCTGCAAATTATGATCGAAGTCAACGAACGTGATATTTTTCTTATTGGCTTTCTTAAAACTCTAAATCCATAATCTTGGGCATATATTATAGGCACCTATGTGTCTTATATTTTTGTCTGTTTCGTCTTTTTCACTTCGGGTTTACTGGCATGTATGGCATTGAAAAAGGATAACCAACGTATTCTAGAAATAGCTGTGTAATGTATTGTATATTTATTTGTGTTTATTTACGCTGTTTTTGTTTTCCGTATCATCTTTGCAAAATGTGTTACTTATGGACTTCGGAAATAATTTATCCTAAACTGCCGTTGTATATAAATTGTAACATTTTAGAATATTTGATATATATTTTACCTCTTATTTATGAAGCAAGTACGATATAAAAGAAGAATATATAATTTAGCTGTAGTAGACAAATGCTAGATGTAATAAAAAATAATTTCCTATATAGTTCATATGCAACTTACATTTACTGTTATGATGATTTTGCAATGTATAATTTGTGTGTATAAAATTTACTATACCAAAGTACTTTCTTTAAATCTTTTACCATTACTTGCTGACCAAAAGAACGTTCAATACGTAACGATCGCTATCTGAATTTTCTTATTTTATAGTGTCTTATCAGTCAGTCCACGTCAGCTTTACAACAGATATAAACATAACGCAACCGGTCGTCTACCAAATCGGGAGTTACGTTACATTTGTAATCGAAGTTTACGCCTTTCGAAGTATTTCAGACGTGGAGTTATATTGGCTGAAGGATGAAATACTTACAGCATCGCATAAATATCGCTTTAAACTACTGAAAAGAGATGATAGTCATTCAACTGCAGTATTGGAAATCAAACAACTTCGAAGGTCTGATGCTGGCATTTACAGTCTCTGTGCAAGAACTTATGATGAAGTGACTGATATTTCAATATTGTTGAAAGTTGCAAGTAAGTCCTTCCTTTATTTCTTTAATTGTATATATATACACTCCATAGCAAAAAAAATGACGCACCAAGAGGGAGTTGTCCGATTGTGATAAAAATTGGTAGATGTGAAGAACATACAAAGAAAAAGAAATGATTAACATTTCAGAACAATTTAATGATTTAGAGTTTGACCGTATAAAAGGGAAGAAGTCAATAAGGCGCTGGTCAACCTCTGGCCTGGATGCAAGATGTCACCCGGTATCGCATAGACTGATAAAGTTCACGGATGGTGCCCTGCGGAAGGTCTTGCCAAATTATCTGCAACTGTCGGGCTAAATCGTCAACATTCCCGGATGGTTGCTATCGCCTTCTCATAACGTCCTAAATGTGCTCTATGGGAGAGAGATCAGAAGACCTAGCTGTCCAAAGGCCGTGTTGAGCAAGATTGAATACATCATAGCAACACGTGCCGTGTACGGCCAGGCATTATCTTGTTGAAAAGTAAGTCCGGAGTATCGCAAAAGGAACGGTAACACAACAGGTCGTAAAATGTTGTCTACGTACCGCTGTGCTGTCAATGTGCCAAAAATAAATATGAAAGGGGTCCGGCTATATAAGCAAATGACAACCCAGATCATATCCTCCTGCAGATATACCCCTGCCCGGCTATACACCTGCTGAATGCGCAGTTCCTATGCGCTGGAGCTCCTACTATTTATTCATTGGACACCAACTTTTATTCATCTTCCCCAAAGATAGATACGTATATAACCTGGGTTGTCAGCCCGCTATTCAGACAGATCTCGACTAATAATATATTATTATTTTTAATTTTTATTAATATTTTAAAAATTTTATAATTTTTATCCTGTTACATAATTGATAAATAAAATATAATGTTTTTAATTTTTGTAAAATTAATATATTCAATCTAAATTAGATAGGATTTCCGAAATCAAAATGAAACTTTAAAATAAAGTAAACTTAGCTACAGTACCAGTAGCTAAATGCTGATTATACAAAAGTAGTTGATTAAAAATACCCAATACATTTCCAGTTCTCATTAGCAATGCGGGCAGGATAAACGCCAAAATTGTTGAAATCTGACAGATCTTACTTGAAGTAGAGACGTATATAGCCTGCGCAGTCAGCCCGCTATTCTGACAGATCTCGGCTGATAATATATACCAATATTTATGATTTCATACGGAAATATCTCTCTCATTAGAGGGTTCATGTAGCAGGTGCAAAATAATTTGAAGAAATCCTATGTACAAAACACTTTTTAAACAACTTAAACTTATCTCTAATTCTATATTGCAATGAAATTAGAATAGTATAACATTTTCAGAAAGTAAAAAATTCCCAAATATATAAATTTGAATGTTTTGCCCACTTTCTTGTCTTTTAAATACACGTCTTCTAGAACACCTGGCCAGAGCAGATGATTAATTATCCCTTTCAGATCAACCGTTGACAAAGTAATTAAAAACAAAATTACTTTATTAAAATTATAAAAAAAAAAAAATGTGCGCATTTTGATGGTCTCAATTCCAATTCGGAATACATAATTCCGTCATGATTTTGTATATTTAACATTCAATATGAAATGATCGTTTTAAAAGTGTTCAGTAAAACAAATTTGATAATAATTTGACGAAATTTTTATTAGAAATTTGAATACCTTTGTTATTCTTAATCAAAATGTCTTTGTTGAAATCTAACTTTGTTTTAAATTTTACTATAGTCAGTTCATCGCCACTATTGATTTGTACCACACAGAGACATTGATATATACACCACAAATGGTCTAGTATCCCATGTTTCGAATAGTGAAGGGAAAGTAGATTGATAGTCACTATTGAATTAAAACTACTTAAGGATATAGCCATTTATCCAATAAGGAGGATTCTAGTTCATTTTTTAAAAGAAAATATAGGGAAAGTCCATTCATTTCCTATATTAATTTACTAACGCAGAATGCATATTCGCACTTCATAAACTATCCAATATCACATTTTGAACTACATATTACATTCACTACATAAACTGTCCAATATCACGATGTAGGGAAGGTGGGTTTCTAGCATCTATCGAACATATTACTTGAATAAATTGCTAAACATTCTATTCGTAGGTTTCTGACAATTTTTTCAAAAGTGTAGAGAAAGTCTTATAGTCACGATCAACAACTCAGATACTTTGCCGTACAATTCACGAATGCCCCAATATCCTTTTTTCTCAAATACTGTAGGAAAGGGAGTATATTACCACTATTGATTTATGAAAATCGGACAGAATTTATGGTATACCTCATGGAAATCCGACTACTTATGTTCATTCTTAAACTCTTGCGATGGCTGCTTATTATAAGGGTACATAATGCTATATCATGGTATTACGTTGGTATTATTATTTTGGCTAGAAAGCAAAACGGGGGAAAGTAGCCTGGCTCCATTCATCATCAAGAGTCTTGGAACTTCCCCTCCAAGCTGAGAACATTCTACTGCAGTCAAATATTCCAACTGAGCAAAACTGCTTGCTCTCAAACCTCTCACACTAGTCCCCTACCATGTTTATATATATATATATATATATATATATATATATATATATATATATATATATATATATATATATATATATATATTCTTCTTCCAGATAGTTTTAGTACATTTTTAACTCCCTCCTGGTATGTAGAATCGCAGTCTCCACTTGGATCATCATAATGTGCTTAATTCAAAACTCTTAAGAATCCACTATTTGGCTGGCGCCTCTGTCGTATCGACTAATTTTCCGTGTTCGATTAAATAATTAATATTTTTGATTTCTAGCATTACAAAGTGTAGAAAATGTTCCTTAATTTTTTTACGATAACGAAAATTCCGGGTTCTTTTCCTTATCATCATAATGTGCTTAATTCAAAACTCTTAAGAATCCACTATTTGTCTGGCGCCTCTGTCGTATCGACTAATTTTCCGTGTTCGATTAAATAATTAATATTTTAGATTTCTAGCATTACAAAGTGTAGAAAATGTTCCTTAATTTTTTTACGATAACGAAAATTCCGGGTTCCTTTCCTTTTAGAAAACAAAATTTTTTCCGTGTCAAAAAATATTTCAACAAGAATCCTAGTGTCACAAACGCGAGCATTATACCTTTTATTCTGCGTATCCATATGCTGAAAATGGTTTAGAATTTATTTAAAATCAAATTATCACTGGTGAGCATAAAAAGAATCATTTGGTCGTTAAAATATTCTAATGCAATGAAATCCAATATTTGCAAGCTTTGACGGAAGAGCGTGTTCTTGTTAAATTCCTTATGTAATAAGAATGTTTTATGGTGGTATATGGATGTCTAAGTTAGGATATTGTTGCATGGGCTAGGATTTAGGAAAATTCCGTGAATGGTTAACTAAAAGTATATTGATATCAGCATTTCTTTTCGTACTACATTGGACACTACAAAATAAAATAAATGGCTATATGCGTAATAAATTTATTACTGAAGAAAAAATCATTATTAAAAGAATCTATTTAAAAAGATCCGAATTTATACATTTCTTTCAAATTTACTTTACTTATTTTTACTAACATACTCTAGACACCTGGCAAACGAGTTTCATTCATAGTTATGTATATGGAAACAAAGCGCAGACTTGTAGGCGCTATTTAAAGACAGTCTTGGTCCAAAGGGTCATGATCCCAATGAATTCAGGTCACACGAATTGCAGGTGTGATTAGCGAAAATATCTCCTAGGATCAATGCTTAAACCATGCATCATTGGAAACTAAAGTAGCCAATGATACAATGATTCTGCATCGCACTGAGTAGCAACAAATGAGAGCACGGAGGGCTAATCTGGACCTCAGTCAAACTAATATGGCAACAATGAGATAATTCAATGAATATTCAGGCAATGGCTTTCCAAGAGCTTTGAGATTCAAAAAGAATGGTTATCCAGAAGCGAGAGAAAGCGGTCATGAAATTCAAATAGTGTTGTTCATTAGCAGACTGATTATCCAAAAATTCAGAGAGTAGTGTTTTAAAGCAGTGCAGTGGTTATTTTGAGTATTGAGAATGTGTTAAAGAAAGAAAGCTGACTCCAAATGTCAGAAAAAGAAGCGTTAAATATTCTAAGCATGCTGAGCAACTGACAATATGCCAGTCTGCGCATATATTATGTCAATTGTTGATTTTGGAATAATATTATAAGACTTATTCCCACACGTGCATTTTTCTCCTTAAGCGTTTATTAAAAGTAATGTAATTTATTCATAATAATAAGATATGTGAATAAATTATAATTAATATTAAGAGTTGAAATGTGGAGTTTAATGTTTAGTGCTTTAATTAATTATTATATTTTAGGAGCGCGTTCAAAGAGGTAAGGGAGGGTTATTGCGGCCACAATAAAAATGTAGGAACTATTCAATTCACGATCACTATTAATTAACAGTAATAATTTAATTCACAAAATAGAATTATATTTATAAAAGAAATAAACTCCAATGATTATTTTTCTTTCACCGCATTTATCAATGTGTTAAAGTTACCTTCTTTTGCGTAAGTAGATACAGGTGAAGTCAGACATATCAAAATGGTTGTCTGCGCAGCTGGTAAAAAATTAGTACGCTGAATCAAATGGAATAAATCATATTAGAAATCACACTGCTGCTTGGTATTCACTAACAACTTAACGTTCTATTTCATTTTATCTATTGTACATTCATGCAATAATTTACAAGAATGTGTACGAAAATAGTGAATAAATGACAGATGAATGTGAAAGTTTTGATCCAAGTAACCAATTTTAGGTTTGGTGAAAAGATTAGCTCCATAATTAAATACACTTGGGTTTTATTTATTGAGAATAAAAAAAGCCCATATTCGCACAAGCAAGCCAATGCGACTGTGTCTAGAAAGATAAAGTTATATAAGTGATTCTGTTGGAATAGCGTTGAACCCATCATTGATCTTATGAGCGGTATATAAATCGTACATATATTTGATAGTGGTTGTTGCCCGTTGATAGACATGCAATAAAAAATCTGGTGTGGGCAGCATATGACTTTCCCTGCAGACTCAAATTCATATTTTCTTTATTTCTTTAATAATTTGTTGGATTGCGATTAATTGCACAAAATGACACTAAATTTGCATCGGGGTAAAAAAAATGCAAGAAAACTCAAATATCTTAAGAACGGCTAGTCTTAAAGAATAATGTAGTGTGTTATATTTTTTCCTCGTCAAAAACTGCGTATAAAACAATAATTTAATCGACATATTTCAGCATACACTACTTAGTCTTTTTTTTAGATTTTAGCGATTTTTGCGAACCATTTCATAAAAAAATGCAGGTTGTTCTTTTCGTAATCATACCGAAATCTAATCAGCACGAGAGTATCCTATAGGTAACTTATCTACCAAATTTTGTGAAATTTGGTCAATTAGTATTTTAGTTAGAGTGGAAATATTGAATTTTTACGAGCCATTTCGCAAAAAAATGATGGTTTCATTTTTACGAATCCTACTAAAATCTAGTTAGCACCAGGGTCTCACCCAAGTGACTTACCTACCAAATTTTATGAAATTCGGTACATTAGTTTCTTTATAGTGGATACCTATATTGCACAGACAGACAGGCACATACACAGAAGTCATGCTAAACATGTGTTCCGTATTCTAGAGGTCTCGAAACGTGAAATTCTTCAAAAACTCGAGTTGTGATTTTTGGTATGATTTCAGTAATTTCCCTATACATTACCATGCATTGCAGAGAAAGTAAAAAGAATGGCAATCGATCCTAATCGGACGGGTGATCACATTTTTGAAATTGTCTCTGGTATTAACTCAATTTCTACGCCCATAAGAAAGAATATGTGGTGATGATTGTACCATTTAATATTTGATGATTAAGTGATTAATACCGCTAACTCAACCAAATTAACAAGTACAAATACGTCATAGCCGCAATCACCTACCATTTTTATTTCCAAATGCGAGCTCATTTACCTTTTCAGAAAAAAAGCACATTAATATTTATATAAATCATTTTAATTTTAAAATTAATATCAATATTTAACACTCAATTAAGAGCAAGAATATAATTACAGAAATAACTTCCTGATTATATATTATTTTAAGAAGTGTCTCAGGAGGATTTAATGTAAGACCTTTGTTTGAATAAAAAAATAAAATTTGAGAAGTTAAATAAAGTCGCTTGTCAAATAAAGTCGGCACATACCTACAGTATGGTTGTTTTGCCTTATCACTGGGATCTGGCCCACCATTGTCATATACCACCGTACATATCTCGTCAATCAACTCCAACAAAAGCGAAGTCTATTGCTGTTTGTGAGACCAGAAGCTGTTCTCACATGAGACATTTTTATGTGCAGTATTTATGGTGCCCAGAACGGCTAACAAAGCTGTAGTCTGGCTGGCAGCGGGGTTTATGAGGACTTGAACTTTAAGGTCAAAAGGACTATAAATTTAGCGGTGCCAGACCAGAGGGGCTGAGAGCGGCCTTGCTAAATGTGAAATGATTCCATTGTGTTGAGAAGAACCAATGAGCGCCAAGGGGGAGAAGGGTGGAGCTCCCCCCCCTCCGCCGAAGAAACCACAGCTTGGAGCAGACGAAAGAAAACGAGTTCAGTTGTAGACGAAATCAGAAGCAGACTACGAGAATAAGGGATGGAGATCAGACATGACGAGAAGATGATCCAATTTTGACTAGAGCACGAGTAGAGAAAAAATGAAAAACCTAACAGATTTGTAGAGTGTCCCGTAGAGGTGATCTATGTGCGAGTGCATTAAAAGTACGGGTAGGAGCCACACACCACAGAGTTATGGCAGTACTTTCAGCAGAAAGACTGATGCAAGCCTTTGAGAGATGATAAGCCCAAGACTAAACTGGAAGGTATGTGCTCAGATTACCACAGGACCTAGACACTATCGGAAATTTAATAATTCTGGTCGCATATGTCCCCTCGCTAAAATAATTAATGAAAATTGATGTTATTGATTAATTGATGTTGTTAATAAATGATATTGTTTAAGTTTAAATAGTCTAATCATTTTATATTAATTAATAATTCTTTTCAGAACTTACACAAAAGGTAAAAATAATTGGAGGGTTTATTGCGGCACGACAGCGAGCAATGTACATTAAATGTTAATTCCACTATATGAGTATCGACGGCCATGTCTTTAATGCTTAATAATAATTAATGTTAATTAAAATGTTAACTTTAAGCTTTTTCTTTTTCTTATCGCCACACTGTTATTTCGTACAGGAGCATAATTTTAAATGTAACAGGTCTTGGTCTCTTAACAGTTTTATTTGCAATAAAAAGATACTTCTAATTAATCATACAGTTATAAAACTTACATTATAAAACTTAGTGATTTTCAATCTATAATCCAAACATTATTTCCTTTCGTAGTTCCTCCTGGATTTCCGGAAATCCGGGGTTATCGAGAAGGAGATACTGTTAAAGTTGGAGACATTCTGACATTAGTCTGCATTGTGAGGAGCGACGACCCCCGAGAGATGATTATTTGGTACCGAAATGATATAATGGTCGATGACTCCTACAGTATAAGAGGACTTGAAGTTAAAAATGAATACAGCTTTAGGATATATGAGAAGGACGACAATGCCATATATCGGTGTGAGGCAACAACCGGCTTAATGCAACAGCCGAAGATAGCTAACGTAACGTTGACTGTTCAGTGTAAGTACGCATGCAATTAAGTATATATTCGGTAATTAATAAGTTTGTTAAATTATATTTATATTTTTGTATTGCTCAATGTTGTGTTTCTTTGTTTAAGTGTATATAAATATATATATCTGGAACTGAGTAAAATCAATTCTGTTTTGGTAATTGGAGAGTTCCCTACTTGGTATATAGATATTTCTGCATGTATACAATTTTATTAGAACACATACAAAATAATTTTATGGAATATTTCCCTGATATAAGAATGTCAGAGGTGTATAAACACCTGCACATACACCACTTCAGCATGTTTAAAAAATCCATTCAAATATACTTTTAAGAATTGGAAATACACGATGCCGTGTTTGCACCAGTTTTGCGTATCAGGACCACCGCTAGCTTGCATCAAGTTGTCAACTGTAGTTGCTATTCCCATATTACAACTATCTTTCACATTACGACTTTTTCATCTACAGTCATTTAGATGGTTCGTCTTCTGGTTTTTTGACAAGTGCGACAACTAGATTACTAGCTGCCTGATTAATTGATAGCTGCCTGCCAAACTAGTTATCCGCCACATAGATTTAACGTGGGCAGTGAACTGCTGAAATATAAAAATATAAGCTATGGTGGTGTCCCCTGGTTAGAAAAATATCAGGAACTGAGAAAAAATTTAGGAAAAAATAAGTGTAAACCAGAATGGTGAAATCAATATGAAAAATGTGAAAATAGAAAAATAGCATTAAGAAAAACCAGTAACATCTAGTCAAGCCTGAGAGAAGAAATGGCATCATATACAAATCAGAAGAATATTATAACAAGAAAGATCAATCATGCATAAAGCATTGATTGTGAAACACTTTCCAACTTCAATGCAATACAATCAGCGATGATACATTTTAAGTTATCACAATACTAATGGTTAGTTATTAAAATTGTTAGTTATTTAACTATGGACATTTTATGAATAAGAATATCTCATAATTACTGTAACGTTTCTTGCACTCCAAATATTATATTATTGCGTCTGAAGTTAATTGATTTTAAACAATTACTATATGACTTTCAAAATAAAGATGATGTTGGCTATTATTAAAATGTCTTTAACGAATCTTTCATTTATGAAATCCATACAAATTACATAAACGGAGCGCTTTCGGACATTGTTATGTCCTTAATTAGTGACAAAGTAAAAAATAGGTAGCAAACATGAGCTTTAATATATAGGCCACAACCAAGATACAACATTTACATGTGAATCATTTTTAAAACATTGATATATTTAAACGAGAAAGATTAATCATGCATAAAGCATAGATTATGAAACACTTTCCAGTTGAAATACAATGTTATTTAAACATCTCTGAAATGCGATAATTCAACGATGATATATTTTAAATTATCACAGTACTGCAATAATAAAATGCATTTGAAAATTTAAAATTTCATCGAAAAAAATGAACTTTATTCATATGACGACATCCAAATACAACATATCGGTCTCTCTATGTAAAAAGAGTGAATATTTCATTCATACACTTAGACTCCGGTGTTAAATAATTTTGAATGAAAAAAAATCAGCAATTCTTATACAACTCTTCTTATAATCACTTGTTTACATTCTCCATCCATTAAAATTAGGCTTCGTTGTGGAAATCTACAAAGTTTGTTGATCATTTAAACTCAATAATACTGTAACTGATTTAGCACAGAATATAGATGCGCAGAAAATACGCAAAAATAAAGTAGTGTTAGGACGGATGCAAAACTAAATATAAATACAAAAGAACATTAAAATTTACGACATTTATTTCGGGAAAAAAGATGGATGCCATAATTTATTTTGAAGTTGGTCAAGTGATCTCTTTATATTTTATGGGTGTAATTAATATTCTAATTTTATTTTAAAAACTATCTAAAAAATTTTTTTTGATAGCTAAATAGTGCTAAAATTTTGCTAAAATTTTTTATATTTTTTATGGAATAATGTGAATATTTCTTAAATTTTTTGAAGCAATTTGTGAATTTGAACTTTGCTTAATGTTTGAAAAATTATATTCCATGGGGTTCAATGTACTTCATATTTTCAACCCGGGTTCAAGACAAAACTAATTGGGCGATATTATTTTTTTGCATTCCAATATGTCCCACAGTTAGTATCAAAAGCAACATATTAAAATTTCATTTTGATAAAGTAATTTTTACGGCAGTGATCGTGCAGACGGACAAACAAACAAACATACAGAAAGCAAACAGTCATAAACTTTTTTCAACTGTATTGTAGTGTTAAAAATTTGAAGAATTGATGACAAAACTTATGAATGTGGTACAAAAAAGTGTCTCGAAACCAAGTGGTGGGCGCCTCTGGTTATAATCAAGTTCACACATAACCTTCTAGATCATTTCTAAAAGAAATTAAATCAGTGATTATAGCAAATTAATGAATTATTGATGGTCATTGTTGAAAATATATTTTAATAATTGAGCGTTGCATAAATAAATATAATTTAAAAGATAAACTTTGTGGTTAAATACCAGAGGTTTCATTTTCAGCTATGGTAAGTGGGCTTGCAATTCTGAGGTAAATTTGAAGGGTTA
The DNA here is from genome assembly GCA_951213105.1 of Amaurobius ferox. NCBI lineage: Eukaryota > Metazoa > Arthropoda > Arachnida > Araneae > Amaurobiidae > Amaurobius > Amaurobius ferox. Next base: position 38,340,793 of record OX578147.1, on the reverse strand, counting down.
TTGAAGACAGGCATATTCAAAATACTATATTATACAAACGCGTGTACATAATATCATTTAAAACCTAAATATTAAGTGAAGAGCAATTAGTTTAACAAACTATTACATTATATAATTACGCCACAGAAACATTATAAATATACTATACACGGTGCCCCAAAAAGATTGAAACGGGATTTAATTCATTACCTGTTTTAGATAAATGGGTAATGTAAATTGCAAAAATGCTGAACGTAAGGTAGTAAATAAGATTACGTTAATGAAATAGTCCTCCCATTAAATTTCAAAAAGTTACTCTTTTTAAATTTTTATACGATCCCTTTAGACAAATTTGGTCAATCAGAAAATTTATATTTTTAATGCAGCAAGATCATTAAGAAAACCTCATGTTTGTATTTTTAAAATTTAGCGAGTTATATTCAAGTGAAAATTCAACATTGTGAATGGGGATCATATATCAAATTAGAAATGTAAATTTGTGACATATCATAAGAAAAATCAATGTATGCATATTTTAATTATGTGCCCCAACCGCGGAGTGAGTACCACTACTTTATATGATCTCTGTCTGTGTAATGATTTATTTAAATGCGTTTGTGATAAAAAATTTTGACACATGTTAATGTATTTTTGATCTGAACAATTACCATCGTCAATTTGTTTATAATCCCTATTTTCACTGATGAAACATCCTTTCACATGGTGCGGAAATGTGGCAGAAGTCAGAATTTTCACTTTATCATAATTTAGTTTATTTTATTGATACATATATGCGGGTTTTTTTATGATATTGTTGCATTAAAAACAAAAAAAAATTCTGGTTGAACAAATATGTTTAAGGGAGCGTATAAAACTTTAAAAAGTGTAACTTTTTGAAAATAAATGGATGGACTATTTTATTAACGTAGTCTTATTTCCTACTTTACTTTCAACAGTTTTTCAATTTACATTGCCCACTTATCTCCAACAGGTAAAGAATTAAAGCGCGTTTCGAGCTCTTCCTGTATATATCTTACTTTAAATTTTAAGCCATTCTTAAATGTCATTCCAAAAAAAGGCAAAGGTTTGGCGCATCGTATATTTCAGATTCATTTAAAATTCATCTGGTCTTATTTTTCTTTCTTTCAGATAATCCTGTCGTTTCTTTAAAGAGTGTGAATGAAAAAATATATCTAAAAGACCAAAAATACTCATTCGAGTGTCATGTTGAAAGTAATAACTTTACACGAATATGGTGGCGGTGGCAACCCATTAAAGAATTTCAGCTATGTATCGACGATGAAGATGACGATTGGGAGACTCTTTATAACGACGATGAATTACCCAATAGGGAACATATGGTGACGTTTGCAAACATTGGAAATCAAACATCCTGGATATCTCATTTGAATGTCACAGCAAAGAAATCTGGTTGCTATATGTGTGTAACAAGCAATAGTGTGGGGAGAAATAGAGTCACCGTACCGTTTAATGTTGAAGGTATGAAATTGTTTACATACATTATAATCCGCCTTACATGTATACAAATTCTGTAAAGAACGAATCAATATTAGAATGGAAGCTCTTTTGAAATATACCCCAATTTATTTACCAGACATACGTGACGGTTTACAAGAGAAAGAGTCTTATCTACTTGTCGATAATTTTACTCTAGAGATAACGTGTTACATAGCATTTATACTGTCAACTTCATACTTTTTAGTTTTTAGCGGATGTAGGTCACAGCACACTTCTCAAATATCTTGGAAACGTTTTTATTTTATTTTGAGTGTTGACAACCAACACTGATAAACTGAATGTTTTCTATCAACAAAAGTTGAAAAAAAACATGTTTTTACTTATAAAAGAAAAAGAAAAACCATAGTTTAAGTAATAGTTTAAGTAAAACGCTGCTTGTTTAAATCATGGTCTGAACCAACCCAGTTAACTTGTTCAAACTTGCCAAACCCACCATGATCCAAAAACTTTCGAGGTTTTGTTCTCCACTATAATGTTATTTCTTTATTAATAATGCAACATTTATGAGTTGTAAATATTACACAGACAAGTGCTTTTCCTTTTCAGAATCAGCTTAAAACTATATACTTAGCAAGCCCTTAACTCTTTCGAAATTTCCGAAAATAGACCCTTTTCTTATAAACTATCACATTATGTGGCATATATGTAGATATTTCATTTTTATTTTCAGAAAGTAAAAAAACAGTACTGATAGAAAGCAATATGCAGGGGAACTTCACACTGGCTGATCCAGGGACACATCAGGAGTTTTTCTGCTACGCTGATGGCATACCTTTCCCCTCAGTTAAATGGAGAAAAAATGGCGATCTGATTAACGCTTCGAACATACGCTTTACGTTGACGGACAATAACCAGAAACTGACTATTCGAAGAATCATTGAGAGCGACGCTGGATTTTATGAATGTGATATGGGAAATGAGGAAGTAGAGATATTACGAAATGTAACGCTGCATATACGGACAGGTAATTTTTCATACTTTGTAATACTGCAATTATTTGTAGTGCTATAGCCAGCGACGATTTGACCCAATGAACTTCGAAAATTTTTCATTATCACATTATTTTTAAGCATTTGTCTTCAGATTTTTTAAATACTAGTAGAACCCACATGCATGTTACTCCATAATTCGTCAAACAGTAATAGGTTAAATAAAAACCTTAAACTTTAGCATGAATATCACAATCTTTTAATCATAAATTAAATGAAATAACATGACCTCACTTTCAACAACTGACGTCATACGCTAAATAAAGCTCTAGAGTTCTGCTCTATAGACTAGTGAAGCCATCGAGAATTCTGCCCGTAAGTAATTTAAGAAACGGGTTTATTCATGAGATATCTTACTATTATAAAGTACAATACTCTCTATAATAATGTACAGATTTGTGTAGTTACAACACAAATGAAGGTATTGGAATATATATTGTTATAATAAATTAAAAATGAGTCTAAAGCAACGTAAAGCCATATGTAACGTAAAGCTTCAGAATTCTCCACAGTTGTAAATACGATAACATACTGTCCAATATCTGGCTTCGCTTTCAGTATCTGAAGTCACTCAACGTAGAACTCCACTATATATATTGATGTCAACTGCATTTTGATGTGGGTATTTTACGTAAAAATGAATAATTCAGTTTGTTTTCACAGTAATTTTTCAATATCATTTTACAGGCAACAAAGAAAGCTCAACAGAAGGACAAACAGTTTTTATTGTGAGCGGAGTTTTTGGAGTCATCATCATTTTGAGTATGTTATGTGTCCTACAGAAAATTTGGAAAAATAAGGTAGGCGACGCTCTGTATAAGGAAGTTTTGCAATTTTATTTGTCATTTTTCAACACAGATTTAAGAACGCGGCAGTGTGCCAAATAATGCTCCAGTCTGTGCCAAATAATGCTCCAGTCTGTGCCAAATAATGCTCAAGTGGTGACAAATATATTTGCTTCGTAGTTTTGGGTTACTTTTGGCAAGTTAATAATGTTAGGAAGTTTGCTTTTAATTTAAGCGTGTCAAGGAGTCTTATTTAAATAATTATTCTCTTTTAGTTATCCTTTTTCCATTTGCTTAAGTTTTGATATTCTTCTGCTTCCAATAGGTTCTATTCCACAGTTATTGTGTTCAAAATGGCGAAAGTTCGTTCTTTTTAGGTTTCAGCAATTTAAATTGACTAATTTGTAATTCCATTTATTGGCCTTTTTATCCCCTTTGATTTGATTCCAAATTTCTTGTTTTTGGAAAAAAAATTCGTTGATTTATCGCGAATTTTCAGTTTTGTTCTATTTTCAGCTTTTTAAATATTTCAAAATCGTTTATTTTTAAATTACTGCCGAATTCGGATTTTCCAAATCGTTTCACTTCATTTCATTTTAATCTTCTGCTTTAAAATTCCTGTTCTCTTCTTTAAAATTGTGAGTTCTTGATTGGTTGACCGTAATATTAAAATCGTCTGTCATTAATTATTTTAGTGCTCATCGATAATTTTATTTTCAATGTGTGGCAGCGATATTTCGCAGTATATAAATAGATTCGCGCTCTTTATCACTCTATTACCCCACAAGCTTCAGGCTTTGCCCTTCCAACCCTGCTTACAAGAATCTTCCTATCCTCACTCAAGTTACCCCCCTGTTGCTAATACTCAAAAACCCGCTCCTAGCCATAAACCCCCCCCCCGCAATCATCCCCTCCACCTCCAGTCAAACCAACCTAAATTCGAAGGAAATCTCCACCTCTAAACAAATCATCAAAACCAATATACCGAACAATTGCTGCCCCCTTACTGAAGGAAAATATTTTGCTGAAGTTGTTGTAGACTCCTCCTCTTCACAATCTAAAAATCATGAAAAACAGACTGCTCCTTCCCAACAGACTAAACCCCTACCCCCCTTCTAAGGACCCTAGTAAACTACCCATGGAAAACCTTACCATTCATTCTTACATCTCTGCTCCCACTGCTCCTACGCAAACCACTAATGAAAAAGAAAATTCCACATCTTCTCCTCTCTATGACCTCATACTTCTCATACAGGAACTCAAAAATATTTTACTGACCTTGACATTGACTTTGAAAAAATGAAATAGTTCTTCTCAATCATCAAATCCAAATTTAGTCAAGCTAACAATCCGCATAATAAATTACTTAAATTCATCTCTGCCCTCGATGAGGTCTTTAATTCAATCCCACAAACCCAACATGACGAGTAATCCCCATCCTGCCGCTCTTCAAATCGTTTTTTGGGACGCTAATGGACTCAGATCTAAAATTACTGAACTTCGTGATTTTGTGCGGGACAACCCGGTGGAAGTAATTCTAGTTCAGGAAACCACGCCTGGTAGGCGCACCCCCCCCCCCCTTAACATCGCAAATTTCAGAAGATTTTCTGCTTTTCGTAACCAGACTCGTAATCCCCCTCCCCCTTTCGAGGTGTTTCGGTGTATATTAAGAACTACATCCATCATCATGAGATCAATACATTTAGCACTGTTATTATTGAAAATAAAATTATTAGCATAAACCTCCCTAACCTCCCTCCCATCTTTGTTGGCTCTGTTTATATCAAACCCTGTCAGAATGTTAACCTGACCCCTGACCTTCAAAAATTTTCAACTCTAGCCACCGTACTATCCTTGCCAGTGATTATAATGCTTACCATCCTGCCTGGAATTTCCGCCACAGTAACAGCTACGTTAAACAGATACATGATTTCGTCTCGGCCAATAATATGCATATTGCTGTCCCTTCCAGCCCCAACCACTGATCCCACTCCGGCACGCCCACCACCATGGATTTTGATATTCTTAAAAACATTCATTTTCCTTACTCCACCCTCACCCTGGATAAACTTAGTTCCGATCATCTTCCTGTTCTCCTCGCCTTGCACCTCCTCCCCATTTCGGACACCCCTTCTGCTATTAACTGGAAGAAATGTAAAAGAAACCTTCAAAATTCTAAATTGCTTATCCCCAGAATTAACATCCCTGACAAACTTGACGCAGCTGTTCAGGAAGCTACACAGGAAATTCAGAGATATTTAGCAGATGCCTCTTCTTCCCGCCCTCCTCCCCGCTTTAACTCTCTCCCTCAGCACATCAAAAACAAAATCAAATCTCACATCGCAACCCGTAAGATCTGGCAAAATTCTAGAAATCCCCTTACCAAGATTGCACTTAATGCTCTCAACCGTAAAATTAGATATGAAATCTCCAAGTATAACCAAAGGAAATGGAAAGAGTATATTGAATCCCTGGACCCGCACGGCAAATCCATTTGGACAGAAATCAAACGTGTGGGAAGACAATTCGGGCAGCTGCTGCCGTTGAGCGCCGGCGGCGTGATGGCCTTCTCGGACCTTGAAAAAGCAAATGCGATTGCATGCTGTTACCAAAAGCATTTCGAAGCCAACCAACCGGATAATGATTTTCATGAACAAATTAACTCCTCTGTTTAAAACTTCTTGGCAGCCCCCCACCCGGAACCTGCCCCCCTCACCTCCCCCTCGGAACTTGAACCCCCTTTGAACATATCAAAAACCTCAAAAACAAAAAATCGCCGGGAATTGACAAAATTTCTAACAGATCCCTCAAATTCCTTAACATCATATTTTACCTTGTTTATGTTATTAAAGCCATCATCAACCTTCGTCACTTTCATACTTGCTGGAAAACTTCTATTATTATTCCTATTTTCAAAGTGGGTGGCGTCCCCTCTGACCCCTCTTGTTACCGCCCCATCTCCCTCCTCTCCTCCCTCAGCAAACACGCTGAGAGAATTATTCAGACCAGGCTCTTTGATTTTATTGACCACAATGATATCCTCATCACGGAGCAGTTCGGTTTCCGACCTGCCCATTCTACCTCTCAACAACTTCTTCGTGTTGTCTAATATGTGGCTGAGGGATTTCATCATAATAAAGCTGCTGGGGCACTTCTTCTGGACATCGAAAAGGCTTCCGATCGTACGTGGCATACTGGTTTAATTTACAAGCTCATTCGTATGAACATCCCTCCCCCCTCATTCAAATTATATTTTCTTACCTCAGTAATCGCAATTTCCACGTTCGCATTCTTAACACCATCTCTGTACGTAAACCTGTTAAAACCGGGGTCCCCCAGGTATACATTCTGCCCCCCTTCTCTTCAACTGTTATGTTAACGACATACCCCGTTCCCCCCATACCACCCTCTGCTTGTCTGCAGACGTTACTTGTGTTATTTCGGCTAGCAAAAATCTTAATTTCCTTCATCATCACCTTCAAAGTCATATCCACACCTTAGAAAATTAGTATACTAACTGGAAAATTAAAACCAGCGTACAAAAGTCGCAGACCATCTTCTTCTCTGGGAAGCGTCCCCCCCCGCTCATGATCAATAATCAACCCGTTAGTTTTAGTCGCACTGCCAAGTATCTCGGCGACCATCTGGACAGCCGACTTACTTGGCGTGAGCATTTAAATTATGTTATCAAGAAAGCAAGGAAAGTCTCTGGATCCCATCACCATATTTTATATTCCAATGATCTTGATCTCAGCAACAAAATTCTTCTGTATAAATCCATTGTTCAGCCTATTCTTCTCTACGCCTGTCCTATCTGGGGATTTGCGTGCAAATCCAGCATCGAAAAAATTCAGATTGAGCAAAACAGTATTTTGCGCATCATCCGTAAAGCTCCTAGGTTTTTACGAAATGACGTTATCAGAAAAGACTTCATAATCAAGACTAACAAATTTGCCATCAAAAAACACTCCAAGAAATTTTTCAAAATCTCCCGAGCATTCATAATGAAGCTCTTTTTAACCTCCCTGATTACGATCCCAGATCGCATCGAAAGCGTCCTAGGGCTGTTCTTTTTTACCACCCCTAAGCGTTATAATACTTCCTTCCTTCCGCATCCCTGTTTTTCTCTTTATTAAATTTTTACTGCTTTTAAATTTTATTTTCTTCATGTGTCTCTAAAGGTACATTGTAACTCTCTTTTTGTTTCTCTGTTTAACAACAGAGGGCAGCTCTTCTTCACTTATTTTCAAATCCCCTTCCATCACGAAAGGCTGCACTTGTTATATATGCTGCATTTTCTTTTTTTATTGTTAACATCCCTTTCTGCTCAAGCAATGTCATGAATACACATATCATATTCATACCGGAGGCTAAAGTCCTTGTGACTAGGGACTCCACAACGATGCACACTGGATGCGTTTTCACTCTATTCTCCTTTTGATTAGAACTGGAAATGTAATCCTGTTGAGTTGTCGTTTTCAGCGTTTCGGCGAGAGTCGAGCCGAAGTTCGAATTCGGCACGCATTCTGAGGAACGAACTTTTTTATTTCCCGGCCGATTAATTTTGCTCTGTTTATTTATTTTTCCTGCAGTGGAAGCGAGATTTAATCTAAACATTCAAGAGCTTCTGACAGTGCTGCGTCTGATAGCAGAGAGTTGTTGTTTCTATAAAGACTGGATGTTTTGAACTCCTGCCTCTCCAGTTATCTAATTAGGAATCCCCCTGGTTCCCAGCTGTTTGCTATGTCGGCCGAGGAAGTTTTATCGGCCAATTAAGAATTTGCTTACCCTGACAATCTGTGAGCTCTATTTATGAAGAATGGAATTGTCATTTCCGTAGCCCACTAGACGGACATATGCTTTGTTTTCCATTTTGATGTCAGTAGTCCGGTGCAGCAGTTCGAAAAAATGATTTTTATTATTGGACGTCCGACTGATTTAAAGAATTCCCCTAGGAGTTGGATCTCGTGGAATGGTAGTTTTTCCAGAATTCTACTTGACATAAATATGATCCCGTGCCATGGTATTCCTCTTCTGGAGCTCTTTGGATCTTCTTCTCGTTTGGTGACTCTTGTTGTGATACTTCCTCCCGCCGATCTTTGCAGCTCTTCTTGGACTCTTGGTGGAATTGCTCTTTTTCTTTTAATTTATAATTGTTTTCTATTTGACATTAGTTTTTAAAGTTAAATTAAATTGTATTGAATGAGACCCCTTAACCTATATATTTTAGATTACCAGAATCTGAGGTTTACTTACTTACCAGAACCTGAGTTTGGCAAATAATTCCATGATTTTAACATAACTTAATATAAGCATTAAATTCAGTTTTCTTTTGAAAAATTAAAAAAAAACATTCTAGAAATAAACTGAATATGTGCTGACTGACAAGTTATCCTAAATGTACAAATATGTAACTACATAAAAAAAAAAACATTAAAGTAAAAATAAAGAACACAGAGTTTCAGTTTTCCAAAATCTAACGTTTATTAAAATTTAAACTTCATTTTAAAGAATTTTAATACATTTTACAACTTTTATGTCCAATAGAATTCTGGAAAAACGACCATTCCCACGAGATCCAATTCCTAAGGGGATTCTCTAAATCAGCCGGACGTCCAGTAATAAAAATCATTTCCCCGAAATGCTGGACCAGACTACTGATATCAAAATGGAAAACAAAGCATATGTCCGTCTAGTGGGCTACGGAAATGACAATTCCATTCTTCATAAATAGAGTTCACAGCTTTTCTGGGTAAGCAAATTCTTAACTGGCCGGTAAAACTTCTCTTGGCCGACATCGCAAACAGCTGGAACAAAGGGGATTCCTAATTAGATAAATGGAGAGGCAGGAATTCAAAGCATCCAGTCTTTATAGACACAACAAATCTCTGCCATCAGACGCAACACTGTCAGAAGCTCTTGAATGTTTAGATTAAATCTCGCGTCCACGGCAGGAAAAATAAGTAAACTGAACAAAATGAATGCGCCGGGAAATAAAAACGTTCGTTCCTCAGAGCGGGGGCCGAATTCGAACTTGGGCTCGGCCCCGCCGAAGCGCTGAAAACAAATTAACAGGACTACATTTCCAGTTTTAATCAAAACGAGAAGAGAGTGAAAAAGAGCGCGAATATATTTATATACTGCGAAACATTGCTGCCACACATTGAAACAGATTATCGATGGGCGATAAAATAATTAATGACAGATGATTACAAGATTACGGTCAACCAATCAAAAACTCGAAATTTTAAAGAAGCGAACAGGAATTTTAAAGCTGACGAAAATTATAAAGAAATGAGGGAAATGATTTGGAATATAGGAATTCGGCAATAATTTAAAAATAGACGATTCTGAAGTATTTAAAAAGCTGAAAATAGAACAAAACTGAAGAATCGCGATAAATCAACGAATTTTTAACCGAAAACAACAATTTCGGAATCAAATCAAAGGGAATAAAAAGGGCAATACATGGAATTACAAATTAGTCAATTTAAATAAATTTAAATTTCTGAAACCTATAAAGAACGAACTTTAGCCATTTTGACCACAATAACTATAGAATAGAACCTATTTGGAACAGAAGGATATCAAAACCTAAACAAATGGTAAAATGAAAATTTAAAAGAGAATGACGATGTAAATAAGACTCCTTAACACGTTTAAATTAAAAACGAACTTCCTAAAATTATTAAATAGCCAAAATTAACCCAACAACTCCCTCAAAATTCTGGCTTATTTCGCAGTTCAATGTGACTAGCATTGCATCAACTCAATCCAACTGAACAGTGACTGGCTTCCGTTGCAGCATGCCATATTGGTTCACTATTACCAACCAATTTAGACACAATATTAGGGTAATAATGGCCCTATATGGGCTGGCTATTAATAGTCAATGTTATGCTGTATAACTAACTATAGAAAACAGTAGCTATACAGTTAGTTATGTTGTATAACTATATATAGTATGCCTATAGCTAGTTAGTTTTAGTTTCCAATAACAGTGCCGCAACAGCACTGTTTGGCGCTTGATGTAAAGAATTTTGACTGCCCCCGTTGTCCTATATCTTGTTTGGATAGGAGATGGAGAGAAGCCTATATGGATACAGCGGCTTGTAAGAGGGCACAGCTCGATCTACCCTTGCTGAGGCTCTGCCAATATTTTTCAACTATTTAAAATTCGAAGATAACGCCAATATTAGCGCAATATTAGCATAAGTGTGCATTATAATGCAAACATCTAGCAATATTGGCGACTAATGTTTCCCTAATTACATTAAAAATAATCAAGATACACAATGCTGCCCCATACAAATGATTTTATGTATTGGTAACACTGTCAATGAATGTATTATTTCCACTCACGCGTTTTCATTATTATGTATTCTTAACATTTCCGTACACGATGAAATGTAATTAATTGGCAAGCACTCTTAAGGCTGATAAAATTTTGTACTTACTGATTTTGGAAACATATTTTATGAGCTTTCTTCTTATGTTTTTATTGCTTTTTAATGCATTTCCAGTTTAGCAGTTACATTATTTTCATGTTTTATTATAAAAAAACTTATAATTTCTAACGTATAGAAATGCGATAAACTTGCATTAACTAACACCTTTTTTATTTTAGAAACGAAAGAAAGAATTAGACTTTCTGAATTATGATCAATTCGAACGTGGTCGCACTGATATCCTTAATCCCAATTTACCACTGGAGACTCAAATAGATCTTTTGCCCTATAGGAGCAAGTGGGAGTTTCCCAAAGATAGACTAAAATTTGGTAATTTGACTTGTGCTATAAATTTCAATCTTGCAGTTTGTATTTTATTTCCCTATTTTGTCGTAGATAAATAGGCTTTATATATAAAAGTAATGATGTTCGCATAAAATATTTACACCCAACAGGTAAAACTCTGGGTCACGGAGCTTTTGCTAGAGTTGTGAAAGCAAAAGCAATAGGTCTGGTACGCGGTGAGGCTTCTACAACAGTCGCAGTCAAAATGCTCAAGCGTAAGTATAAAAAAATAATTATTCCACAAATGTAAGTTATTTTTTTTTTAATTAATAATTTTTTAATACTTCAATTTCTTTTTAAAGACCTTTATCGGATTTGTTATAACCGATGATCTTCTTTCTGTCTATTTCAACTTCTTTGAAGATAATTTAACATACTGTCCAACGTCCTTTAGATCTGAAATTTGGTACACTACTTATCCGGTAGAACATTTAATTCTATTGAAATTTGGTGGATGCTCAGAAAATGGAACCGATATTTACTTTCAAAATTGCACACACACACACACACACACACACACACATATATATATATATATATATATATATATATATATATATATATATATATATATATATTTATATTTATTTATTTATATATATATATATATATCGTTGTGCATCTATACGAATATCTGTTGTACATACAGAGCACTATTTAATTAGTATAGAAAGCTTTATTAAGAGGATAGAATTTCACGGGCAGACAAAACAACGCTTGCTTAAGATTGCTTAATGACTGCTCCGTACGAACTAACAGGCAGAGGTGCGTAGAAAAGAAAATTGTCTCATTGGCAGGTGATCGAAACGCTATATAACCATTGAATACTTGAAGTTACAAATCAAATTATTCAACAACCCTTTTCAATAGTTACATAACCCAAAATGGAAGACTTCACTATATCAGAGGAACATAACAAATTAAATAAACCATTTAACATAATTCTAAATCTTTAGAAAAAATGTTCAGTCTGTTAGTCCCGAATGACTTAGTTAACAATGACAATGCTGCAGTCTTTTGATCAGTTGAGAAAAAACTTTAGTTTTGATCCAGGAAAACTTGATCCAGGTTACGATGCTTCCCTGATATTTGAAGAAGTATTCAGTGTTTGATTTTCAGTCAACTGGGTCATTTCCCTAATCAGCATCCTCAAAACAAAGCAAATGATGCGTTTTCTGATTACTTCCATTCCGGAGACACAGTTTCAGGTCTTTAGTTAGCTTCAAATACTTGAAGCTAACTAAACAGTCTTGAAACCTCAATCCAGTCTGCTTTAGTTGGTTTTGAGACTTTACGAGCAAGGATTGAATCTGTTGTAGCTATATATAGTCTCATGTTGACAGCTAAGTACAATAACGATCATATAGCATTTTTATATTCATAGACTTTTGACAAAGTCTCTGAAATATTGTTCATTTTATTAAAACCAGGTATAATATTGGTACATTTGATGTCTTAAAATCTTGCAGATGATATGACTTACCCTATGCAGACTATTTCTCTGCACTGGATGCAGACAAATAGTCTACATAGGTTAAGCAGTCCACTGCAGACTATTTGTCTGCAGTGGATTCCAGCCCACTGCGGTATAGAGGATAACGAAACAGCAGATCGACTGGCCAAAAAAGAGTCAGCAATTATTCAAACTACTCTTGACGAAATTCCTTACCATAATGTAAAGTCAATCAGTAAATCGCGTTTTAAGGATAATTTGGAAAAAGAGCTTTCGGAAAGAAATTCCCACAAACCCTGGTGGAAAAACATCTCAAATCTTTCTGACTGTCCTAGGAAGAAAGCCGTAGCAGAATTCCACCTCGCTACTGGTAATGACTGCCTTGCCAGGCATCTACATCGCATAAATATACTTGATGATCCTTGTTGCATGATCTGCAGCTTTCAGGAACCCATGGACTATTCTTATCTGCAAAGCTGTCCTGCGCTCTCTGCTACATCTATGTGGGAACGCTACTGGGAAGCAAGGAACCGAATGGGACCATAGACTTTCTTCTGTTGCCTTTTGTTATCTGTTCTCTTGTTCTGCTGTTTGGCTTCAGTTTGTGTTTTGTACCCGCCATTGGAAATAATAAAAAAAATATATTGCTTAACCTTCTTCGACATATTAATTAACTGGTTTAAACGGAAAATTCCATCATTGCCACATTCAAAGTTTATACCTAAATATTATTGTATATTACCAAAATTCTTTAATACAAAATATTCATTTAATTCCTTTTCAAGCTTACTCAGTAAATTTTCTGAAATCCCGCAACAACCATATCATCTACATGAACAGTTATGTATATGTAGTTTTCTCTATCATTTCTCGAATCCACGCATAGGTCAATTTGGCTAATTTGGAATCTGATTTCCAGACGGACTTTATTGAGTTTTCTGTTCCACTCATTTACCTTCTTGAAATCCAGGAGGTTGCTTCATATATACTTCTTGACATAAGTCACCGAGCAGATATGCTGATTGAATATCATAATGGCGTACTGTCTTTTTCCGCTTTCCCGCAACAGTCAGTAGCGTTCTCAATGTAGTCAGCTTGGCTACCAATGCGAAAACTTCATCGCAATGATGTCTGTATTTTTGCTGGTATCCTTGGACTACTAATCGAAATTTATAACGTGAAATGTTTCCCTCACTGGCAGTTTTTGTTTTAAACACCCATTTATAACCTATGATGATTTTATTTTCTGGAGGATCTGTTACTGTTCATGTTTCGTTTTTCCTTTAAGGAATTGATTTCTTCATTGCTTGCATTCACTGTTTTTTATTTCAGCTGGAACATACCTCTTTATAGGACGATAGATCAGGTGTCTCCGTTGATACTGCTCTAAAGGGTGACATATTGTACCTTTCAGGTGGTACACACTTGTTTGATCTTTCTGGGCGTCTTAGTTCTGTTTCAACTGGTCCTTCTTTCCGAGTTTCATCTTCTTTCTTTGAAGGAATTTCATCCATTTCTATATCATCTTGACTATTTTCTAATAATATATCTGCAATTTCTTGAACAACATTAGGATGGGGATCTTTTCGTAGAATCGTACCATCTCTACTAATAACGATTTTATCTGTAGTTGTATCCAGCAATCGATATCCTTCAGTGCCTTCCTCATATCCATCCATAATACGTTTCGCATCTGTATCATCAATGTCATGAAACGTTTCATAGGGAGTTCAATCGTGTTCTTTTATATGTTCTGTGTTCTGTAGATAATTTGCTGTGACCACACCTTCACCTCAATACTTATTTGGAAGACTAGATTATTTTGACATCACTATTATCATCTCTACTAAAGATCGGTTCTTTCTCTCAGCGATGCAATTTTGTTGCGGAGAATATAGCACAGTATTTTCTTGAATATACTATTATTCCTCAGTAATTTCTCAAATTCGTTACAGGTGTATTCCTCTCCTCGATCTGACCTTAGTCGCTTAAGCATTATATCAAATTATGTATGATTTTTTTCGGAATTCTTAATATTTCTTTGAACATCTTCTTTACGCTTTAGAAGATACACTTTGTTGCATCTGCTATAATCATCTATTACATTAAAATGCACTTTGCCCCACAGGGTGTAACAGTCTGCATGGGACCACACAGATCAGTGTGAATTAGATAAAGAATTCTGCAAGTTTTAAAGAAATACTTTTGAGGAAATGGCTTCCGATGTGACTTAGATGCAATGCAATCTTCGCAAACAAACTCTAACGAAAAATGCGAAATTTTCATATCCACAGTCATGTTTTTTACTCATCCTTAAAATAGCTTTTGGGTTTTCATGATCTATATCCAAATGCCAGTCATGAATACATTTCGGATGTGTCTATTTCGCACTTAAATCACGCCCACTTTCTTTAAGAATATATAAATTCCCCATAATATATTCTTATGCAATAGTTTTCCACCGCTGATATTTTAACAGTTTTTTGTCTCTAAATATTACTTCAAAGCCATTTTCAGTTAGTATATGAACTGCTAAAAGATTAATAGACAAATCAGTCACAAACAGAACATCTTTAACACAGACAATAATTTCTTAAGAATCGTTCTTATATAGAAGTTTAATTAAACATTCGATTTTTCCCTGGCTAAATACTGCTTCACCGTTATCTAATACAATACGTTCAAAAAGTGATGACTGAACAAATGTTTGTTCTTCAATAAATTCGTACGAGCTCGACTAGCAATACAAAATGAATTACTCATAAAATGTGCTCTTGAAAATCAATTTATGTGCTATCTGATAATATCCGCACCATTTGATACTTCCGTTATATGTATTAACCAATTCGTATTTATCCCTCTTCTGTTTCTATTTCGAGCATTTCCTGCATCCGGCTTTCATATGGTCAGCTCTCTTACAGGAGAAATAAGTTGGGACCTTTTTCCTGTCAGCAAAAATATTACTAGGAGCTTCACTAACTCATTTTAAAGCTTTATTCTCGATAACTTCATGAAAATCTTTACTTTCGATTTTTCTCGTAAACTTTTCCATTCATTTACCTTGTACAAGTTCAATAGTCAAATCAGTTTCCGGCCGGGTTTCCAAGGCTGTTATGAGCATAGCATATTCAACTGGTAAGTTACTTAACATACCAGCAACATATAAAAGTTCCGAAATTTGCTCACCAAATACAGACAAACTGGTCAATTAAAATTTTCATTTTCATAAGGTAATCTGACATCGATACAGTTAGCCGAAGAATACACAGTTATTTTAACAGTTCAATTTTTCTTGAGAGAGAACTTTTATTGCGGTAATTTGATAACCCAAGCCTCCTTTGTAGTTTTTAATTTTCGAACAAATCCAAGCTGGTTATTTTCCACGAAATGATCTATAGTTGCTCATGCTTTCTGAACTTGGGTAGTCCACTTTTCAGTGACCGGTGTCGGTGGTTCTTTATCGATAACTTCCCATAAATCTTCTTGCGTCAACAACAGTTCCACCTTGAAATTCCCAAGTATAATAATCTTGATTATTTAGCTTTTCAATTTCCAGATGTTCTGGAATTCCATCTGACGCCATTACGTCAGGCACAGCGATGCATCCTCAAAATAAAAGGAGCAGTGAAAGAAGCAGAACGGGAAGAGTAAATATAAACATAAGTACCTGATTATTGTATTACCATTTCGAAAAGTATTACTTTGTGGGCTATACTCTGGATCCCATAACCTACCGAGTTTTTCATTTATAATAATACCTATTGTACATACAAAGTACTATTTAATTAGTATAGCAAGGTCCATAAAAAGGATAAAATTACACGAGCGGATAAAACAGTGCTTCCTTAATGTTTGCTCAGCCCGAACTAACAGGCAGAGGTGCGTAGAAAAGAAAGTTGGTTTATTGCTAGGCAATCGAAACGCCACATAACCATTGGACAGTTACAGTTACAAATCAAATTATTCAACACACACATATGTATATATATATATATGTATGTATGTATGAATGATACATAAATTTTAAGCCTTTCCCAATAACGCACCCTTTTCTTTCACAGTTATCGTATTATTCCAAATTCCTATCTCATGTTCAGCAC
This sequence comes from Amaurobius ferox, assembly GCA_951213105.1. Classification (NCBI taxonomy): domain Eukaryota; kingdom Metazoa; phylum Arthropoda; class Arachnida; order Araneae; family Amaurobiidae; genus Amaurobius; species Amaurobius ferox. The sequence continues at coordinate 38,324,155 of OX578147.1, read as the reverse complement.
ACATTGCAACTACACTAAATTCTATCCCATGCCACTAATATTAACAAGTCTGCAGACCCTTCCTCGATCATACCATATGTGGTCTCTAAACTTAACCCTATGTAAACGTTCTCATTGAAATTGCATTTCCAATCACATTTTTAAAACCTAAACCGCTAAAATGGCAGTCACATGCTTCATATCCTCCCTCCCTCTCTGATAAAAATGTATTTTGTACTAGTGAAGAACAACGCAGACGGCACACAGATTTTGGTTAGAACTAGTCAACGATCAGGAGTCGTCCAAAACATGTAATTATCTTTATTCCTAGTAGCATCGAATAAAATAGATTTTTATAACTTAAATTGTATCTAATTGTAATATTTGACTTGAATAGTCCAAGAAACATACAATTTAATGTGCATATAATATATATATATATATACAGGCCTTATATATATATATATATATATATATATATATATATATATATATATATATATATATAGAGAGAGAGAGAGAGAGAGAGAGAGAGGCCTGTATATATATATTTGAAATATGTAATAATAATAAAAAAAATTCAAGTAATATTAACATCACCATAGAAGCAAATTCACTGCCATAAAGCCGATAAGAGAAGAGAGCAGCACCAGCCCAAATTCGATGATTAGTCAGAGTTAAATTCCTCCTCAGGTCTGAGTATTTAACTCTAACTAACCCAAACACATGCCTGTTTCAGATAGAGCAATAGTACATTACTATAAATACTCCAACCCAGACTACAGGCAACAAAAAATGAAAAAATGAAAATAGGATACATTAAGAAAATTTGTATTACCATGCGGCATGAACCCTTCTTCTTCCACCACGTGTATACACGATCAACCTCAACAGCTTAATCTAGAAGCACCGGAATGAAAAAGTCGAAATTCTACCAGGGAGGCAGTACGAACGTTCACAGTAATACTCCCAGACCCGTCCAGTGAGTCTAAGCTGGAGACCGGACAAGCAATATGCAATCCTGAATATGAACATGAATCAAAGATGAAAATTCTTACTAAACAAGTAATTCATAGGAAAACTGGATAAACGAGAATGCCACTATACACCATTATAAGGGCGCTAAAATCGTAGTTTCAATACTGGCAAAAGTTACAATTTTTTTGCGAAAATAAAATTCCAAACATTAATGTTAATGCATCTTATTTTCCGATTTTTTTATTTTTCTAATTTTTTTGAATTTGATTATTTTTTTCATTTTTATTTATTTATATAATTAATAAATATTTATATATATATATATTTTTTTTTACTAATGTTAGCCACTATAATTGGGAAAGTTTTCTAGGATGTTATCGAGTGAATGTTGATACACTGAGTTGATAATTTTAATAAAAAACTTGGGTTATATGCATTATTAGCCGCTGTACTCAATAATTCCATAAAATGCGCTAATTTATAATATTCATCACAAATTTTATTGATTCTAAGGGCCTGGTTTATTATAATATTTCTAAATACAGATATATGCAAACAAGAGTCAAAATGTTGAATTTTTGATGTATTAAATTTAAAATCCTGTTTTTTATCCTACAAGTTTATAACCACATTACAATTTTGTAACTTTAAATTTAAATCTAAAAAGTTTGCAACATTTGAGTCATTATTACTTGCATTTAATTGTAAATTTTTTGGATAAAAGTTTAATACTATAGGGATATTATTTTGGGATACACGTAATATGTCATCTAAATATCTAAACATGTGCATATTATGCAAGCTTGGATTAATGTTTTTTTCATAGAAGAATAAATACAGATTAGCTAACAATAATGAGGCACCCCCCCCCCCCTTGTGGGATACCAACCTGTTGTTTAAAAAAATACCACCATGTTGAATATAAATCTCATAAAGAGTGAAATTAAGTAATTTTTTCAAAAGAAAATTTGAATATTTTAGGTTGATATTGTATTTTTCAAAAATTCCTAAAATAATTCTATACAGATCATCTATATTAATATTATTAAACAAATCTTTGAAATTAAAGGTATAAATACTATGAATATTAGTAAGAGTTTTTAATTTATTAACTAATTCAAAACTGTTTTTTACAATATGACAATTATTTGAGATTTCATCTGACAAGGATACTTCATGTAATATCTTTAATAATAATTTTCCAGTATTAGTAATGTAAGAATTATGCCCACTGGTAATGGTTCGAAAAGCAGCAGGGGATTTATGAAACTTGGGTACTAAAACAATATATGGAAGGTTATTACAACTATTTTTTAGATGAATTTGCTTATATTTGGCTGATATTCTATTGGATAAGATTTTAAGGTTAGTTTTATGTAAATTATAGATTTGATTATTAAGTAAGTGTGACTGAAGGGTACTTTTATAATAATATTTACAAATAATTGAGTAGTTACCACTTGCCTTATTGACATATGTAATGACAAAATCATTTTGTATTTCTTTAATATCATTTTTAATTGAATTAAGTTTATATTAATTATTAATTTTCTGATTATATATATAATGATTTAAGTATTGCTCTATTAAGACTCTCCAGGGTTTAAAGGCTTCTATTGGGATTTGATATTTATAACTGATTTTATAGATAAATTTATTTAAGACAAGAAATAAACCTTTACATATTAATTTATGTTTAAATTTGGTAGGTATACGGTACTTAGTACCCAGTAACATCAGTGATCTCAGTGCAACATAATTAATAATATTTAGATTTCCCGTTATAACATGCCCATGGTGTTTATCTACGAAGTCTTTGTATTTTTCTAAATGACAGTGACTCTTTATCCAATTCATAGTTTTGATTAATATCTATTGATTTGGCAATTTGATTATAATTGAAAATATAACGTCCTAGCGGTTTATCATATTTATAAGCAATTTTAGGATTTACATGTTTGACTGGAAAGTAATTGAAAACCGATTTTAAAAAAATTATTTATCTTCAGATTATTTAAGACAGAATTAGTGAAATTCAAGGTACAATATTCGTTTACTTTAGTATATTGTTTTGATTCGTCATTAAAGTTTAAGTCTGTGACATATAAATAAACATTAAGATTTTTACTTCAGGTAATGAGCAATTCATAGAATAAATGTTTAAAATGAATGTCATCAAATGCAGTAGTTAGAAAAAGGTTATATACCATATTTAATTGCAGTTTTTTACTTGCGAAAATCCAGTTTTTGCATTGTTTCCAATCATAAGTAATTTTAAAATTTGCATGTTGCTGAAGGATGGCATTTTTTAGTTCAGATAATGAGGGCAATTTTTTATTATATTTACTTGCTCTTTTAGTTATTTTGATTTACTTTTATGATTGTTAAAGGAATTATAAATATTATGGTCTTCATTAGGATAATTAAAGGGCTTTTTAACTATGTTATGGTGATTAAATAATTGATTGAGTCCATATGGAAAAATAGTTTTGTGTGCACAAATGAATTCATTTTCAAGAAACAATCTGTCATAATAATTTTTTTGAATACACAGAATACTAATTTCAATGTTGTCGAACCCATGTTTAGAAAAATGTTCGTATTCGAATTTTGATTCATTAAGGGTAGTTGCATTATTTGAAAAATTTTTATGTTATTCCTGTGTACGTTAATTCGGAGGTACGTAATACATATATCTATATATATATATGTACATATATATATATATATATATATATATATATATATATATATATATATATATATATATATATATATATATATATATATATATATATATATATATATATATATATATATATATATATATATATATATACAATTACATATAAATTATTATATCAATAATGACAAATGCAAAGAGTTAATAAATGAAAGCGTTTCTAACCATCAACCAAAATAAAAAAATATATATATGTATCAGAGATCTTTTACTCTAATGGCATGAATGGTTTTGTTTTATAAAATTCGAATACTTGGACCTGTTAAATATACTCATGTATATCAATGCCAGAAATTCAAAACCGATTGCGGATGACATTAAATAAAAATGATACATAGTCAGATTATTTAACGTTTTAACCTTTAAAACGTTGTTGTATTTTCATGCTATAATTAAACGATGTTGCTGTTGCTGTTGTAACTAATTTCTCTCGGTCTACTCAATAGCTAGACCAAATTAGAACTAGTTGTTACTAATTTCTCTTGGTCTAGTTCACCTATTATTCGATTAGATAACTTACTCTTGAAAATATAACTATTTGAAAATCGCAATATATTCCCCGACTGCAATTAAATGGCTTACATGTTTTCTGAAATTTTTACACTTATCATTGTAAGTACCCCATATTTAATGTTTTCAGAGATTTGAAAATTGTGTTTAAACACACCCTAAACTGCGACAGGTGCAGTTTCCTGTTTAGTTCAGTCGGAAAGTATTAATTTGGTTTAAAATAATATGCGCTATTAATTCAGTTTATGATATTAAACATACATATTGCATTAATTTATTTTAAGATTCTAAACTTGTTTCAATTTTAACTTATTTTAGAAACATCAAATAACGAGCAGAGAAAGGCTCTGATAGCTGAACTGAAAATACTCGTTCATATAGGAAAGCATTTGAATATTGTAAATTTACTAGGAGCAGTAACGACGGATATTATAAAAGGTAAGGAAGATTTGAGTCCTTATTAAAATCGTTGAATGTAATTCTATAATAGAATACTATAATGTAATTCTATAATAGAATACACTAACATAATTCCATAGTAGAATATTCTAATATAATTCCATAAATGCAATTCCATAATAAAATACTCTAATGTAATTCCATAATAAAATTATTTAATGTAATTCCATAATAGAATACTCCAATATAATTCCATAAATATAATCACATACTTGAATACTCTAATATAATTTCATAAATGTAATTCCATAATAGAATATTCTAATATAATTCCATTAATATAATTACATAATATAATACTCTAATGAAATTCCATAAATGTAATTTGATAATAGAATACTCTAATACTTTTTACAATATACTCTCGTATATTGTAAAAATGAAAGGAATTAGAATTAAGTAATAATATTTAAATAGAGTACTTGAATTAATATTAATATTAGGTCCGATGCAGAAATTATAATGATACATTGAAAATATCTTCAATGCAAACGTAATTTTAAAGTAACTTTATCTACCATTAAAACCCATCGGTTAAACAAGATATACACCACTGGACAATTGCTAAGGAAGGTTCACAAATTGCAATGTAGCACAACATTAAACGGGAGTGGAAACCCAGTAGGATAAAATACTGTTGCCACACGGTTCGGACAATAGAATAAATATCATTTAGTGTTCTGGGAAATACAGAAGATTTTGAAAAATCTGAAAGGAAAAAGTGTTCATTTAAGACTATGTACGTAGAATTGGAAAAATGCATATGAACGACAGCAGACACCTTTGAGAAAAGTGCCTGTACGGAATATGTCCACCGCGGAGTGCGATGAAACATTCCACACGTCATGTCAGGTTATGCACAACATTATCCAGCAGCTGTAGAGGCAAGTTATCCCACTCCTCTATCAGTACACGGATGAGGGTGTTCTAGTGTGTTGGAGGACATTTTCGACCAGCAAATCGCCTCCATAAAGTATCCCAGACATTTTCAATGGGGTTTAGATCTGGAGAACGTGCTGGCCATATGAGGCATTGAATACCCTCGCTGACCAGACAAGCCTTAACAGCGAGTGTTCGATGACATGATACGTTGTCGTCTATCAAAACAAATTTATCACCGATAGCACCACGGAAAAGGCGAACATGAGGCAGTAGAACATTATCAAAGTATCGTTGGCCGATCATAGTCCCAGTTGCAACGACATGTAGGGGCGTGCGGCCATTGATCATGATGCCGGCCCATACCATGATACTGCATGTCGCATATCGGTCCCTTTCCTGTATATTTTCTAGACGATAAACAGTACCACTCTCACGCCATATCAGTTGGCGTCAACAATCCGATGACTGACTGAACTTACTCTCATCTGAGAATAGCAAGCAAGCCCCGTTCTGTTTGGTCCAATTTCGATGCTCACGACACCATTGTAAACGGGTGCAGTCTAGACAATGGGACACACACTTCAGGTCTGCGAGCGTATAGTCATCCTTCTCCCAAACGTTTGGCTACAGTTTTTCGGGAGATCCGCTGTCCTGTGGTAGCAAGAAACTGATTAGCCACCTGCTGAGCTGTGGAGCAGCGGTCCGTTTTTGCCAATAGGACAATGTATTTGTCTCCTGCAGGAGTTATACTTCTAACACGACCTCGCCCGTTAAGCTTGCTGCACATTCCAGTTGCTTTAAATGCTTGCCATAGCCTTAAAGTAACGTTGTGGGCGATGTCGGACTCCCTGACAACATCTGTTATTTTTCGCCCTTCTTCGATTTTTCCAATAATACAGCTACACGTAAAATCACCTAAGTACTATCGGGAAGACATGCAGAAAATTTCAAGTTCGTCAATTAAATATTTCCCGTAAAACTGTCACTTGGAACAACAACTGCCCACACGCATCAAATCTTTTAAATCTTTTATCAACGCTATCACGTGACGAACAGGGGTGGAAAAGAAAAATTTGCATGCACACACCTCTTCTTACTATATCACGCACTTATTCTAAATGTCCCATTTTGCTTCTTTTCATTTTGTGGTTGCAATGGGTGATAGTGTCATCCTTCTTTAGCAATTGTTCAACAGTGTATGGAGGGCTCAAAAGGGCGTACCAATTGTGATGCATAATTTCAAGGTCTGCTAAATGAAAGCGTCTGTAAAATGCAAGGATGTAAATCAATAATTCCAGAGACAATTTTATTTACATCATTTGGAATTTACAGTACAATAATTAAAATGTGTCATCCAGCCAATGTATCGATTTCACGCAATTTGACTGAAGAATTAGATTTTGTTTTTAGATAATCTAAAGGACTACGTCCCATAATCCAAGATTCTTTACTATAAGGTTGGGCAGTTAGCTCGGCAAACACTTAAAAGTTGTCATATTGACGGTATGGGAATTAAGGTTCGTTATTTGTGATGTCACGGCCCAGAGTAAATTTTGAGATGAGTTGCCAAAACACCAAAAGTTTTCGTATTGACAATTGTGTGTTAATTTTGAAATGGCAATATCCAGGCGTAAACAACTTGCACAAAGATTTTAAATTGTGCTGTGCACGCAGAATCCACTGACGTCTAAGGAAATTTAGTGATGACGTTTATCCACCCTTGAGCTTAATTTGCAAACTTTCACCCTGTCCTTACAGCGGTCGAGAACCCCATGTTCGTATATTCGCTCACGCACACGACTGCCATCCCTCAATCTGACGGCCTACCAGCTGACCTAGAGCGTATTTTATTTTCATTCCTAGTGCGACAATATCGTAATAGCTGTAGTGGGATTTTATAATACTGTAAGGAACAGGATCGGGACGCATCAGTAATAAGCTAAATATTGAGATTTAATTGATTTTACAAAGTATGCAGTTTAAAATGCAAACAAATTGAATGATATCATATAAACAGCATGCTAACAGTTCTAACAATCTAATTTGCTATCTAAAGAAAAAAAATCTGATGGGAGCTGCAAATGACTTTATCTACAGACTCAAATTCATTTTTTCTTCATTTCATTAATCATTTATTAAATTGAGTTTAAATGCACTAAATAACAGGCATAATTATTTTAAATGACACTGAATTTACACTTTTAATTCAGCTTCCCTTTTCATTTGATTACTGGGCGTATTTTCAAACCCGGCAGAGCAAAAATGCAAAAAAAAATAATATCTCGAGAACGGATAGTTCTAGAGTAAAATAGTTGGTATTATTCTCTTCATCATCAAAAATTAGGTATAGAATAAGTATTCGATTGTATTTGAACATATTCAGTCTTTTATTTTAAATTTTGAGGATTTTTGAGGACCATTTCGCAAAAAAACGAAAGTTATTTTTACCCGAATCGTACCCAAATTTAATCAGCACTAGGGAACCCACAAGATACTTGTCTTGTTTTGTGAAATTTGGTCAATTAGATTTTAAC